>CM053773.1:192573070-192593316 GCA_028658325.1 Potorous gilbertii
GGCATGGGCGTGGGAAGCATTGGGGTGCAGAAGGAAGGGAGTACCCACAGTTTTTCCAGTTCCCTAGTGACACGAGAATTGAGACAACAGGACTTACTCCAGACAGGGCTTTGGAAGGTATTCCTAGGTCCATGGCCTCCAATTGCTGGATCCAGAACCTGGGAGTGACAGGACAAGTGTAAGACAGCCTTGTAACTGTCTGCTGTAATGGGATCTGAGAGGTCAGGTCCAAAAGGCCCCTCCAAGCCTTCCCAAGTGCTTGGAGAATGACCCCCAACCGCAAGGAGAGAAAAGGTTAGAGAGAGGAGGCTTACATCTAGGCAGTTTTTCCAAGTTCAGAGGCCCAGGATGGGGCTGGTGCCCCTCCTTTCCTTCTATAATAGGAAAGAATTAACATCTTTGCTCTGAGCAGCTCTGAGTTCAGATTAGATCTTAAGAAGTCCTTCTGTAAAAATGACTGGGCTTTGAGGGTGAATGAGGAGACTGTCATGATGCTGCCTTAAATGTATCACAGAGCTTCCTGGAGTCATAAAACTCCTGGTCTCCTTTATCTTGTCCCTTATCTTCCATAAAACCTTTATATAACAAATTAGCTTACAAATATAAATTTTGGTAGGCTTTCCAAAAATCATACAAAAGATTTTATAAAACATTTCTTCATACAACAAATGTTTTCCTCTCTTAAGAGCAGTTTAAAATTTATCACACAACCCTCTTGAACCTAATTGACAAAAATTACAAGAAAAGGTCTAAAACCAAGTCCTTTGCTCATTTACAAAGTTTCCTTTCACAAACATACTTTTGTAAGTGCTTGATTTATAGCAAAAGCAATTCTTCTTAATTGTAGAAATAAACTTTTTGATATACTTAATAAATCCTTAGATAGAACAGGCTTGAAAATCACACCCATATAAAAAATACATATGTATTTTTTCAAGGATTCTCATTTTCTCAGTAAGAATTCTACAACAAAGAAACTCTTACATAGAATTCATTACAGCTTTTTGACCAATTATCATTAATTTAAGAAAGCAGTTCCTAATATGATAACATTTAGATTTACTTAAAAATTTAAACTATTTAAATTTACTTAAAACTTAAAACAAGCCATTACCTAATGCATTTCCACATCATCTTCCACAGTAATTCATCTCCTTACCACCATGTGGGCATACTCTATAACCTGATAATCATTTAATATAACTTTTTGATTACAGAAATTTGCTATAAAAGAAAAAGAGAGACAATGTAAATTCTACTTCCATAAAGTCTTTAATAGCAAATAATATTTATTTTGACTTTGACAATTTATATTGACTATTTTGCTATAAATTTGCTATAAAAGAAAAAGAGAGACAATGTAAATTCTACTTCCATAAAGTCTTTAATAGCAAATAATATTTATTTTGACTTTGACAATTTATATTGACTTGGTATCCTTTCAGAGAGAGTCATATCAAATATGATTGAACTATTAACTATTAAATCAAGTTAACCATAAGACAAAATAGTTCATAAGTTATGACTTTTTAATTCTCTGTACTGGATCCCATTCCAGCAAAGCAAAGAACTTAGATCTGCCATTATATAACAAGCATCAGCATTATCACTGCTTATTTATAACCAAATATAAGTTTTGAATTATCAAATTTCTATCATATCCTTTTAAAATCCCAATCTATATATAACAAAATCCAAATTTGAAAATTATGTAACCATCACATTAGATTAATGTTGTTTCTCACATATGACCATCCTTGTGTCAAGCACTTAATAATCATAAATGCCAAATAACAATATCTTTTTCTGATTAATTCTGATAGGGAGAGCATTCTCAGATGCTTCTCTGTATTCCTTCAGGACAGATTTTAACTTGAATCATATCAAATCTGGATTTATAATCACTAATGATAAACATTTTAGCCTTTTCTTTTAAGTCAAATGCTCTTGCTACTTAAAAGAAAAGCTTCCCTTGAAGGAACATGTGGCAGTTCTCAGCTCTGAATAGCCTTTTCCCTTTTAACTCTGCTTCCTTAAAGAGTTGAAACTGCATCTTCCCTCCCTCTTTTCCTCTCCAAGGACCACCAGACAAGCTCTACCAGTCTCATTCTAGCTTTTAAATCAGATGGGGTGGGAGGTAACCTCCCCCTTGTGCACATGATCTGAGCACATGGATACCCTGCTATCCTATTCATATCCTGCCTATACACCAGGAAAAGCATATCAAGTTCTACAAAGAGTTTTGAAACTACACCTGTTCTCCTCAAGTTAGCTTAAAATATGCCAATATTCTAAGGCTTTTGAGCCAGGCAGAGACCCAAGGGGGCTGATAGGGCATTGCCAGTCTCCCCAGGCAGAAGCCTTCATAGTTCCACAAGTTTAAGTAACTGACTGCCTAACTACTCACCCTCCTTGTCTTTATCCTTCAGAATCTGGAGAGTCAATGCATCCAAAAGAAATCACTGAAATTCCAAAGTGAACTTGTAATTTTAAACTCACTGTCCCATATCAGATACTTTGACTCAATTCAAACCTAAAGTACAGATTTTAGCTTTGAGATCTCATCAAATCCAAACTCAACTTTTCACTGCAGACTGTCTGAGGCTCCTTTCTTCTTTGTAACTTGCTAATACAAAAGAGAGTCTCCTAGGTGAGGTAGGGAATGATCTGCCTCACCCCTATCTGAGAGATAAAGATTTTCAAGATTTAAAAACTTGGCCATAGTTTTTGAATGCAGAAAGAAAGATTTCTTTCTCTTCTCTCTCTCTTTTCTGCCCCACTCACTTTTCTAAAACTCCTGGGGGGAGGCAGGGGGGAGCAGTAAGAGAAGGGGAAGATAATGGGGAAGGCTTGTTGGCTGACTGAATTTATGATCTTACACCACAAACATGAAATACTTTACAAACACACAGACAAGACATTTAACAAAGCATTGTGCACGTCAATTTGAATTTGAATTTCAGACCTGGTCCTAGACAATTTTAAGGATTAAACTTCTCCCTAATAAACTCACTCCAATTTTTGGGACAAACAAGAACCTAGAGTTCTTGTGTCTATCCCAACAACCAAATGGCTTAGGAAAATGCCAGTCTCTGTTGATACTAAGTCCCTGGACCCCATCAACCACCATAGACCTGGGAGTGCATCCTTTCAATACCTCCAGGGGCTTTCCTTCCCACCATTGCTCAAATTCCCAGGATTCTGTCCAAGTTCTCTCATTAGTTTTAGGTCAACCAGGAGACTTCTGGACAGGAATATGATCAACAAAGAGTTTGCCACACCCAAACTTCAATGTGTCAGTAAAAAACCGATCCAGAGTGGAAGTTCCCAAGGTGACCTGATCCTTGCCTGGTATACTGGTTCACCTGGTCCACCAGAAAATTTTGCTCCCGAATTCCTTTGAGTTCCCTGACTGTGGTCCAATGTCACATGCTTGAACTATAGGAACAGTAAAAAAAAATTTTTACAGGAGCATTCTTTCCGGTAAATTTTATCTCACTTTGTCCAAGTCAGCAAGTGGAGCCTCACATTGGACTCCAAACTGTGAGAGACGCACTTGACACACAGAAAGGTATCAAGGAAAATTTATTAAAATGGAGTTCAGAGGAGGGAAGTTCTTCTACATTTATTCCTTTGAATAAACGTGTGGTCTCCAGCATGGCTACCAGAGACTACAACACTACAACTTCAGAATAGTGGAATAACTATTCCAAACTTTGGATCTCCTGGGCCACTGTTGCCTGGCCATGTAACTTCATGTTCTCCTCTCTGATAGGCTTTCCCTCACACAACTCATCGAGCCTGTGTGGTAGTGTCTGACCTTTTACCTGACCATCCTATGTCATGACTCAGTGGAAACAGAATTTCCTTGTTTCTCACATGCCAGAATGAATTCAACTCAAGTCTTCTTTCAGCCAAAGAAAATAAATGATGTAATGATGTTCATTAAAGATCCACCATATTGGCCAGACTCTTAAGAAATCTCACCATTGGCTAGACTTTTATGGAATTTGAACACCTTCATGGAAATGGAATAGGCCTTATATACAGAAAGATTCCGGGAAGGATCTAGGGGCAGTCTACTTGGGAAGGAGGAGTCCAGGGAGAGTCTTGGTTTTGAGGAAGAGTCTAAGGAAGATCTTGATGGGATTTGGGGAATTAGAGATCAGACTCCAGGAACCAAGAGAAGGGATTAAGGGTGGGAAGTACCTGAAAACTACCTGGAGATAACAGGAAATTGAGGGTGAGGCTAGGTTAAAGGTAACGGAGATTGGGGCATGGTGATAATGAAAAGCTTATGACCTCAGGCAAACACCAGATCAAATGGGAAGATTCAAGGAGAGTTCAAGGGGCTCCCAGAGCCTATACCCCATCAGTATCACCTCCATGATGTCATGGTCATCCTTCAGAATGAAGGACAAATAGCAACTAGGCAAGCACCAAAGTCTCTCCCATCTCAACACAATAATTCTATGATGCAGTTTGGAATTCCTAGAACCTTCAGCCATCTTCCTTCTTCCTTCAATCTCCTTCCTCCTCGAGTCTAGCCCATAGTTCTGCCCAGACCTAACCTGATTCCCTCTCTTGTCTGCCTCTGCAGTGCCCAAGATGCTTGCTACTAACTACACTTATGACAAGCCCTGCTCCTGGGTTATCTCAGATGAGACCAAGAATGCTGTGGCCAGTAAACGAATCCTCTATTTGGCCAAGCCTAAGGAGCGGAAAGATTGCAACGAGGGCCATGACCCCTACTCTATATCAGTGGCTGCCATGAGGGCAGAGGCATCTCCCCGAATCTATGAGCTTGCCACCCCTAAAAGGGTAGCCAAAAAAATCTAAGAACCTCCTGTATCTCATCATCAACCCTCTCACACTCCCAGATGATGGCTGCCCAACTTCTCCTTCCAAGTAAACAACTCCAACATGTCTTCCCTGTGCAATCTATTTTGAATGAGGAGCAGCAAAGGGGGAGAAGGGTCAGAATGGTAATAACACCATTAATTATAAGCACTGTAATAGTTACTATCATTTGTCCAGTGGTTTTTTTTATTTAATTGCCTTTTTATGTTCATTCCAGGTAAAGGAGATGGGACAGAGATTTTAATCTCCACTTTACAGAGGAGAAAAATGAGTGTCAAAGAGAAATGAAAATAATTTGCTTGAAGTTTCACCAGAAAATAAGGGGCACTACTGGGAGTAGAACTCAGGTCTCCTGACTTCCAACCTGGTGCCTCTTTTCATTAGTGAATCATATTGGGCAATGAAGTTGGGAAGAGAACTCAGGTTAACTGTTCCCAGGGGCGTTGGTGACTTGAATGCAGTCATTGGCATAAGATTAGGCCTGATCAATAGATGGTATACAGCAGCTGGCCTCATGCTCACAACATGGGTCCCCAGAAAGCCAACCTGGGTTCATGTCATTTCAGTGGATCTTGTTCCCTCCTTCACACAGATTAGTATTAAGAGTGTAGTAGAAGAAACACATGTCCAGGGAACCCATATGAAGGGATGGGTACAGAAGGCACATAGGGAGGGAATACACACAATGGAGGAGCATGCATGAGCAGATGGCTTCCGCCATTGCCCTCTAGCGGTGACATCCTGCTGCTCTCTGCTAATACATACTCGTTGATGAGTTCCTGCTTAGTTTCTGCACCTGCTGGGTTCTCAGGTGTGAATAGCATACACTTATGGACTATTTCAGCTACCTGGAGTCACAGACCTCAGCCAGCCATGTGCTTCTGTGATTAGGCATTTAATTCAACTTTGTGTTTAGAATTCCTTTTATCCCGCCGTTTCTCTCTTATTTGACTCTCTCAGAGGGCAACTGCCCAAATGGTACTCATATGGTTTGGGCGAATGGGAAAGGGGCTACTTACTCCCCTCAAGAAGGAAAAAAATAAAGATTTGTTTGTTTTGTAACGCCTATGACTTCCAGGCACTTTAAAAATATTATCTCACTTGATCTTTACAATAACCTAGGGAAGTAGATGCTTTTTATGATCTGCATTTTATCACTGAAAAAACTAAGGCAGACAAAGGCTGTGACTTATCTGTGGTCAGATAGCTAGTAAGTGTCTAAGACCTGGTTTGAACTAAGGTTTTCCTGAACTCAGGCTCACTGTTCAAACCACTGAGCCACCTAACTGCCTCAGGGTTCTAGAGGGAAGACTGAAGGCTGTTTTTCGCACTTCCACTCATGAGCCCCAATAATAATACTACCCAGCATTTATGGAACATTTTAGAAATATCTCCTTTGAACCCTACACTGATGCTGGAAGGTGGGTGCTATTGTCATCTCCATTTTACAGATGAGGAAACTGAGGCAGATAGCATTTAAGCACTTTCCCAAAACTGCACAGCTAGTAACCAGCTGGGGCCAGATTTGAACTCAAGTCTTCCCAACTCGACATCCATCACTCTCTCTGCTATCTCAACTCTATGCTCATTATTAGGTAGATTTAATTAGCTTTCACAAAGGGTATTTACTAATGTTATATAGAATAAACAGTTGGTTCAAGACATTCCCCAGAAGTCTTTGGTGCACTCTTCTCTTGCAAAAAAAAAATCTCTGAGTGGTCTCCAACTGAAAGTATATAGGTAGTGAGACCCATGAATGGAGAGCACAGATAACAAAGGAGTATCATGGTACCTGCTTACTGTAACTCCCTCATTCTTAGAGCCCTCACGAATGCCCCCTTGATCTCTGATGGGCTCTGAAAGTTGTTACCTTGTAGACATTATATACAACCTTTTTCTTTGTCCTGAGGAGTCAGACCCCTTGAAGCTCCCTTTCTTCAGTGTGTTTAATTTGTCGTTGTAATGTCAGGACCCGAAAGAATCAACTGAAAATTTAACTTAATTGCTTTAGTAAAGTTGAAGGTTATGGAAAAAATACACATAAATCAGCAACATTTATATTGGCCAACCACACTCAAAAGGAAGAGATAAAGAACTCCCATCTAAAATAACCACAAAAGATATAAATTTGGGAGTCTATCTTCTAAGACATGTAGGAGCAATGTGAATACAATGATGAAACATTACTGAAAGTAGCCTTAAGTAACTGGAGAAATGGTAATTGATGATGGACAAGCCAAATTGATATTTTTAAAAAAAGACTGAAACAGAGGCAGCTTAATGAAAGCTTATTTCCTTCCTTCCTAATATGACCTAAACTATTTTATTAATTCGGTGTCATACCAATCAAACTACCCAGTTTCCAAAGAATTGTTCCCTAATACTAGAAAAAAGAATTATAAAATCTATCTGCAAGACAAAAAGATTAAAAAACCTCAAGGGAAATCATGACAAAAGGTGAGAATAAAGGGGACCTAGCAGTAACAGTACAAAGCAGTAATCATAGAAACAATTTGGTACAAGCACAGATTTATGAAAACTGGAAAGTAGGCTGGCTGATATCTCCCATCACATAATATAATCTCTAAGTGAATAAGACTCAGATTAAAAAAGGTCACATCATAAATTAGAAGAGAAAGAAAATAACTTTTACAACTATGGATAAGGGAAGAATTCATGGTCAAAGGATAGAGAGGAATACAGAAAATAAAAATGGACAATTTTGATTCCATAAAATTAGGACATTTTTACACAAAAACAAGGCAGTTAAAATTAGAAAGGGAAAAGTTAACTGGGAAAAAATTCCATGTGGCAAGTTGCTCTGATAAAGGTCCCATATCAAAGATATATAAAGAACCAATACAAATTTACAAGAACAAAACCACTACCCAACACATAAATGGTGAAAGAATATGGAAAGGCAGTTTTCAAAGGAAGAAATACAAAATATGAACCACATGGGAAAAAAATCCCAAATCACTAATAACTAGAGAACTAAACATTAAATAACTGAGTTTCCATATCACACCCCTCATATTGGCAAAAATGACCCCAAAAAAGGAAAATGAACATTTTTAGAGGCTGTGGGAAATCATGCACACTAATATATCATTGGAAGAACTGTGAACTGGTCCAGCCATTCTGGAAAGCAATTTGAAACTATGCCCTCAAATCATTAAACTGCCCACACACACCTATAAATATATATAAATAGTTTAACACTACACAAATGTATGTATACACATACACATATACATACATACATATGTCTGTATCAGTAAGCACCCCAACATACAATGCGGGGGCTATTATCATAGGTTCTTAGATCTGCATTCACGAAAGGAAAAGCAACTTTCAAGGGATTAATAATCACTTTAATCAAGCACATGTATCATTCCTCTAACTAAGTACATATTCAGTTAGTTCAGGGAGTCAGAACCCTGAATTTCAAAGAAAATATAGAAAAATAAAAAAAACATGGCTCCCTCTGCCTAAATTCAACAGAAAATTGGACCCCAACTGTATAACTATAGCTACCAGAGAGGGAAGCACAACATCTGGGTTCTCAAAGCTGGGGGGCTACTTTAGTGGCTTCCACAGAGTCCTCATCTGGCCAAACACTTCCAATCAGTAAGCCCCAAAGTAATCAACAGAAATAGCTTTCTTTGCTTGACCGTAATTCAACAGACAGGTATAGCTGTCTGACCAGTTACCAGAGAGGGAAGCACAACATCTGAGTTCTTAAAGCTTAAACTGCTTCCCAGAGTCCTCATCTAGCATTCAAACGTTTTTACCAAAACTAAGGCCCAAAGGAAAACCTCAACTCAGAGTATTTATACCTTTTTAGAGCCAGAGGGCATCACAACTCTTCAAGTGCCTCAAGAGAAAAATGGTATTTGGGACCCTCCTGCAAAACAATTCCCCTAATCAAGCTTCCCACAATGGGCAGGCCCATTAATAGGAGAGAAAGATCTTTAATCACATTAAAATAATTAATAAGACAAATACATACACTGTTTCCAGTTAAAGAAACTCTTGTTTCTGTACTTTACTTTTTGTAAAGGATCTTAACTGATAAAGGCCAGATTCAATCAGAGGCACGTGATTACAGTAAAACAAAAACAGCAAAAGATCCTATTTGGATTGCCATCACAACATCATATATATGTCAGCCTTTTTATAATGACAAAAACCTGGAAACTAAGGAGTCCGTATCATTTGAGGAAGGACTGAAAAAATTATAGCATATAAACATAATAGAATAGCATTGGGTAGTTTAAAAATGATGAAATAGTTTCAGAGAAACCTGGAAAGGATTGTACGAACTGATGCAGAAATGAGCAAAACCAGAACAATTTATTTGATGACAACATTGTAAAGACAAAGAATTTTGAAAGACTTGAGAACTCCATGATTTCATATGACTGAAGATGAGGTAGAAGCGGGGAAGGGTGCTGTACTGTAGGGCACAGAGTGGCAGGCCTGGCGTCAGGATGACTTGAATTCAAATTCAACCTCCAATCCTTATGTCCCTGGGTAAGTCATTTAACCTCTGTCTCTGTTCTCTCATCTGTAAAGGAAAATAGTAGCATTTACCTCATAAGGTTGTTGTAAGTATTACAAATGAAAAACCCAAGAGACAGTTTCTGAGTAATTAATAATCAAGTTATTAATTATGCTAGCTAACATTCAATACATTGATAGTCAGTGATTTCTCTTGGTAACCAAAGACCCCTAAAGGAGACACTAAATGTCTTAAGTAACTTTGTAAAAGTGAACGTCTCTGATAAATTAAAGTCAATCCTGACTGGTGGACATTTATTGAGGAGGTGGGGTAGCAGTCTTCTGCTCCCGCTGAGAACATGGATTGATCATGAGACTCAGTCACCACCCTCAATCAGTACAGGAAAATCCATTTCCACCCAGACCACTCTGGTTGGTTTTCCTTCAAGAGCTGAGTCACCCTAAACTCTAATGAAGGGGTACAAGGACAAGGGCTCATTTCTTTCAGGGTAAGAACTGACCTAGCTTGGATTCTGCTTACACTCTAAACAAAAGCAAGGTCTCCTAGTTGGGTAGAGTCATGCCCAAGATTGAAGAGTATGTTCCCTTAAGGACCAAGGTAATCTCATTAATAAGTCATGTCTTTCAGAGGCTGACTGATCTTCTACAGGGACTGGGTCCTAAATAAGGAAATAAAGGAGAAAATCCTGGATCCCAATTTAATAAGTGGTTACTAATACAATAGAAAAATAATTTTTCTCATAAGGATCAAATGAGATAATATTTGTGAATTGACTAGCTCAGCACCTGGCACATGGTAAGCATTATATAAATGTTAGCTAGTAATATTATTACTCACTCCTTGACAGAGAAGTGATAGACTCGAGACAATAAAACAGAAAGTGGGAATTTTATTTTGCCTGACTAGGCTTGTTTATTAAGTTGTTTTTTTTTTAACTTCAGAGAAAGGAAGGTGATAGGTATAGGGATAGCATAGTTGAAAAAAAAGAGAGGAGAGGATGAAACAGAGGGAAAGAAAGAAAAAAAGAGGTCAAGAATTCAGTCTACTCTCTTCTCTGCTACCACGGGTCATGCACCTTGAAACAGGGCCCCTCCCTTGAGTCATGGCCTCTCTTTGTCTGGAAGGCATAAAAAAAGTTAAGTTGTAAAATCTCAATGGGAAAGCAATAAAAGTGTATTTCAAATTTTTTTAAAATTGTGTATCAAAACCATAAAATTTAAAGAGTTGTTATTCTTAAAAGTAACAAGAATATGGTGTTAAGGCCAACTTCAAGCTCAAAACAGCAAAGGAAAATGAAATAACACAGAGAAAAAAAATAAAACAATATATAAAAAATAAAATTTTCATAGTGAGGACAACTACAGTGCTTATAGAAGTATTTCTGGAAAATTTTGCTTAAAATAAATAGGAACAAAGAATAATAATAACATCTGAACTCCTGGTGCAGAAGAAAAAATGAAGTTCAAAAAAAATTCTATTCCTAGCTGAGGTCATACTTATAGTAATGGTGACATGGTGTGGTATGGTTGATTTACCACTTCCATTTGTCCCCTACTTACTGCTGATTCTTTGCCTAGGTGTGTTGTTGTTGTTTCAGGTGTGTCCAACTCTTCATAACCCCACTTCTTGGCAAAGACACTGGAATGGTTTGTCACTTCCTTCTCCAGCTCATTTTACAGATGAAGAAACTGAGGCAAACAGGGCTAAATGACATGCCCAGGATTGAGTTCCTCATCAAGCCTGACTCCTGAAGTGACCTCTTCTTGAATTGTTCCACTGTCTCTGAAAGGTCATCTAAAGAATGAACAATCTTGCCTTGGCCGATGATATCACTCTCTTTCTAACTCAATCAAGGGACTTGTTTGAACTTCATAAAGCTATCACCACTGTGCATGGGGACCATCTCCAGTCATCTTGACTTATGTCTTGCCACTGAACTCCAATGACTCTGGAGGAGAGAATGAGGCTGGTGACTTTGTCCAGCTCTGCCTCAATTAAATCCAGTTCATTTGTAAGTCAAGTCACCATCTTCCTGTCATTGGTCCTCTCCTCTTCAAAACAAAGGCGAACAACAAACAAGTGGGAAGGGCTGCAGTTTTTAAAGTTAGTTTAACACGTTGCTTTCTGTGACTCCATCCTGGGTTTTCAGGGAACACCTTCCCTATAGAAATAAAAGACTATATACTTACTTTCACTGAATTTGGTCTTACAAGATTCATTCCACAATTCTAATTTGTCTCTGTCTTTTCAGGTCCTGGCTCTGCCCTTCAGTAATAGGTATCCATCTCAGCTTTGTATCATCTGGAGATTCTATAAGTATGTCATTTATACCTTTAGTCAAGTTACGATAAAAAGTGCTAAACAGCTTAGGAAAAAACGTGACCACCTTCCAAGTTGACAAGGTACTACTAACAACTCTTCTGATTTGGGTCATTCAATCAGTTCAAAATTCACCTAATTATGTTATTATTTATCACATAGCTTTCCATATAATATAATTAATATAATATAATAAATAAAATTTATCACTTCTATATAATATCAATTAAATAAAACATTTATTAGGTGCATACTGTGTGCCAGGCACTGTGCAAAGTGCTGAGGATACAAATTTTCAGGGAAAAAAAGACAGTTCCTGGCTCTCAAGTAGCTTAGCATCTAATGAGAAAGATAACATTTGGATCACCAGAACATAATGCTCCTTGAGTCAAAACTTAAAAGAGTTACCTGGAAAGTTCTGAGATTTCGCTAAAGGAAGGCTTTGAGAGGAGTTTACTGCCTCAGTAATAAACTGCCTGTCAGCCCTCCAATCAGAGGGGAGAGTCAACTGACTACATTAAAAATAATTAATAATGATATTGAAGGGCAGAGCCAAGATGATGGAGTAACAGCACTGACTTTCTACAGTGCTCCTGCCAAACCCAGCCAAATAACTGTAAAAAATGGCTCTAAACAAATTCTGGAGCTGCAGAACCCACAGAATGAAGGAAATCTCCAGCCCAAGACAGCCTGGAAGGTGGCAGGGAAATGTTTATTGCATCATACTGGGAGCAGAGTGCAGTCCAATGTGGGCTATGAGTGCACAGAAGGGATTGAGCAGGCCTTGCAGGGACTGAATCTCTTGCACCTGAGGCAGTTTCCAGACTTCATGAACCCAACATGCTGAGGATAAAGTGGAAGGTCAGTGGAAACAGCCTGTGGGACCAGTGCATGAAAATGAATGTTCAGTCCCTAGTTCTAGGGTGACAAAGGGAGGAGGGGGCGGAGGAACACATGGAAGCCACAGTAGCAGAAGGGATGGCTGTAGTCACTGTTTCTGGAGCTCTAGGCCCACAGATTGTGGGATAATCCAGTAGCTGACAGCACACTCCCCACTCCCACTGGAAGCAGAGAACTACCTTGACAAAGAGCTCAAAAGCCAAGTTAATGGCTGGGGAAATGAGCCAAAAACTGAAAAAAAGAATCAGACTATAGAATCTTACTTTTTTGATAAGGAAGACCAAAACATCTAAACAGAAGAAAACAAAATCAAAGCTTCTCCATCCAAAACCTCCAAGAAAAGTATGAATTGACCTCAGGTCATGGAAGAGCTCAAAAAGAATTTTGAAAATCAAGTAAGGGAAGTAGAATAAAAATTGGGAAGAGAAATGAGAATGATCCAAGAAAATCATAAAAAAACAAGTCAACTGCTTACTAAAGGAGACCCCAAAAAATACTGAAGAAAATATCACTTTAAAAAATAGACTAATCCAAATGGCAAAAGAGATCCAAAAAGTCAATGAGAAGAAGAATGCCTTAAAAAGCAGAATTGGGCAGATGGAAAAGGAGATCCAAAAGCTCAGTGAGGAAAATAATTCCTTAAAGATTAGAAGGGAGCAGATAGAAGCTAATGACTTTATGAAAAAGCAAGAAATTATAAAACAAAATTAAAGGCATAAAAAAAATAGCAGACAATGTGAAATATCTCATTGGAAAAACAACTGACCTGGAAAACAGATACAGGAGAGACAATTTAAAAATTATGGTACTACCTGAAAGCCATGATCAAAAAAAGAACTCAGATACCATCTTTCATGAAATTATCAAGGAAAACTGCCCTGATATTCTAGAACTAGAGGGTAAAATAAATATTGAAAGAATCAACCTATCATCTCCTGAAAGAAATCTCAAAAGAAAAACTCCTAGGAATATTGTAGCCAAATTACAGAGTTCCCAGGTCAAGGAGAAAATATGGCAAGCAGCCAGAAAGAAACAATTTGAGTATTGTGGAAATACAATCAGGAAAACACAATATCTAGCAGCGTCTACATTAAGGGATCAAAGGACTTGGAATATGATATTCCAGAAGTCAAAAAAGCTAGGATTAAAACCAAGAATCACTTACCCATCAAAATTGAGTATAATACTTCAGGGGAAAAAATGGTCATTAAATGAAATAGAGGACTTTCAAGCATTCTTGATGAAAAGACCAGAGTTGAAGAGAAAATCTGACTTTCAAGCACAAGAATCAGGAGAAGCACAAAAAAGTAAACAGGAAAGAGAAATCATAAGGGACATACTAAAGTTGAATTGCTTACATTCCTACATGGAAAGATAGTATTTGTAACAATTGAGACTTTTCTCAGTATTTGGGTAGTTGGAGGGATTATATACATATAGATAGAGGGCACAGGGTGAGTTGAGTAGGAAGGGATGATATCTTAAAAACTAAAATTAAGAGGTGAGAGATGAATATATTGGGAGGAGAAAGGGAAAAATGGAATGAAGCAAATTATCTCCCATAAAAGAGGCAAGAAAAACTTTTTCTTGGACAGGAAAAGGAGGTAGGTGAGAGGGAAAAGTGAAGCTGATTCTCATCACATTTGGCTTAAGAAAGGAATAATATGCACCCTCAATTTGGTAGGAAAATCTAGTTTATCCTACAGGAAAGTAGGCAAGAAGGGGATAAGTGGGCTGTGGGGGGTGTGATAGAAGGGAGGGCAAATGGGAAGAGGCTGTAATTAGAAGTAAACACTTTTGGAGAGGGACAAGATCAAAACAGAGAATAGAATGAATGGGGGTGCAGGATAGGATGGAGGGAAATATAGTTAGTCTTTCACAGCATAACTTTTATGGAAGTCCTTTGCATAACTATACATGTATAACCCATATAGAACTGTTTGCCTTCTCAGTGGGGATGGGTGGGGAGAGAGGAAGGGAGAGAAGTTAGAACTCAAAAAGTTTTAAAAATGAATGTTAAAAATTGTTTTTACATGCAACTGGGAAATAAGAAATACAGGTAATGGAATAAAGAAATCTATCTTCCCTACAAGAAAATAGAGGAGATGGAATTAAGGGAATGGAGGGATGTGATAGAAGGGAGGACAGTTTGGGGGAAGGGGTAATAAGAATGCATGGTGTCTTGGGGTGAAGGGAGGGGAGAGATGGGAAGAAAATTTGGAACTCAAAATATTGTGGAAATGAATGTTGAAAACTAAAAATAAATAAATTTTAAAAAGAATAATTAATAGTAATAATAGCTAACATTTATATAGCATGTACTATGTTCTAAGCACTTTATAATTATCATCTCATTTGAACCTCACAATAAGCCTAAGAGATAAATGCTATTATTTTCCCCATTTTACAGATGTGGAAATTGAGGGAAACAGAGGTTAAGTGACTTGCCCCGGGCCACACGACTAGTAAGGTATCTGAGTCTGGATTTTAACTGAGATCCTCCTCCCTCCAGATGCAGCACTCCATTCACTTCTCCATGTAGGTAGCTCCCTATCACTTCCAGATTCAACCATAAAATCCTTTGGTGTTCAAAGCTCTTCATGACCTTTCCTTTCCCTCCCTCTCTTTCCAGTCTTCTTACATCTTACAACCCCCCCCTTAGCCTCCCTACACACACACACACACACACACACACACACACACACACACACACACATTCACACACCTGCAATCCAGTGACAGTGACCTGCTTGTTGTTCCCCAGACAAGAAGCTCCATCTACCTACTATGAGGATTTTCCCTGGCAGCCCCCCATCCTTGAAATGTTCTCCCTTCTCAGCTTCCTTAAAGTTCCAGCTAAAAACCCACTTAGCCTTTTTCAAGCCTTCTTAAAAACAGCAATTTTTCTCCATTAATTATCTTCATTTTATGTGTCCATGTCTTGTAAGAACATAATCATTTGCATGTTATCTTTCTCATTTGACAGTGAACTCTGACTGTCTTTAGCCTCTTTTTTTTATTCCTAGTGCTGGGCATGGCACTTAGCAAATTCCTATTGACTGACCTGCAGCAATCTTAACAATTGTTTGATTGATTAACCCATTTTTTAAAATTTACCTTGTTTTACCTAATTTAATCATGGCAGCAATATGGGCACAGTGGACAGAACACCTGGCCTGGAGTCAGGAAGACTTGAATTCAAATTTGACCTCAGATACATACTAGCTGTGTGACCTTGGGCAAGTCTCTTCACCCTGTTTGCCTCAGTTTCCTCCTATGTCATGTGATCAATTGTGCTGTGTGAGTTCTTCATAAAATAGTTTTTTTGGCGATCCTCACTCAAACTAAACTGCCAGTTATTCGTATGCTTTAGAGAGTGCAACTCCGAGGGGCTGACCATGTTGTTGGAATGCAAAACTTATGCTTGCCAAAAAGACCATTTTATGGAGAACTCACACAGCACATGTTCACACGGTGATCAGAAGAAGTGATAGAAGGACACTCTCAAGGTCTCTGCAGAGAACTTCGGAATTGATTGTGTGACACAGGAGATCCTAGCACAGGGTTGTTCAGCATGGCATGCCCACACCAGGGAAGGTGATGTGCTTTATGAGTAAAGCAAAATTGAAACAGTTCAAAGGAAATGTAGGATGCACAAATTTAGGGTATCTACCCCAAATGTTCACACGGACTATCTGGGCCCAATCTGTGGTAAAGCATTCCGAGCTCATATTGGTCTAATCAGCCACTGTCAAATACATTGAAACTTGACTTTATCATAGTGATATTATTTTGTTCTTCTTCAAGAACAGAGGATGACAACCAACCAACCAACAAACCAATCATTTGTCAAATGAACTAGACAAAGGAATGGCAAACCACTCCAGTATTTTTGTCAACAAAATCCTAAATGAGGTCATAGAGAGTCAAACATCAGTGGAAAAACTAAACAACCTCTCATTTCACCTCTCAGGCACTTTACACTCTACCATGATGGGTCTCCTAGTTTCTACCATCAAGGCCTAATGCATAATGGAGAAACCTCAGAATTATAACTGGAAAAAATACTATATACTGAACCCTTCTTCTTCTTCAGCTGAAATTATTATTTTTCAATTTATCCTCAATATCTTCCAAATTTCTCTTCCTCCAGATTTTACCTCTGAAATTCATCACAAGTCAAAACCCTTCAAAATCACATTTGTAAATTCTTTGCTCCTTCCCCTACCACCTTCTGTCACAAAATTTGGAAGGAGAATGGGAGAAGCAGTTTAGAGAAGAAATGTCTTATTGCAACTTTTCTCACTAATTGTTCTTTTATGCTTTATGCTTTGATCTTTGTATATAAACAATTTGTTGATAATTTTTAGGGTTTTTACTGAGTTTTTTAATTCTGATCTTAACCAGCACCAAATAAAATGAACATTTTCACACAAGAAGTTAGAACAGAAAATAATGATTATATATGAAGCTGTGAATATGGGTTATGAACAACTTAAAGTCCCTAACTGATTCACTGTCCCATATCTGAGTTTCCTATCCTTTATTCTGTTCTCTTCTATGCATTCTTAGCGGCTTCAATGACCTTTTTTCTTACTTTCCTTTCTTGTTTTAAAATTTTTATCATCCCATTTCTAAATTCCCTTTCTTCCTCCCTCCAAAGAAACTGAAAGAAAGAAAAATAAAAGTCTTATCTCAGATATGAATGGTCAAACAAAACAAACTCACTTAATTGGCTATGACTGAAAATGTTATATCTCTTTGGAACTGGGCTAAAGAAGGAATAGCATATATATTTAGAAGTATACAAAAATATTCTTAATTTACAGAGAAATAGGAGGGAAAGAGGATAGAATAAGGTAGGGATTCTTAGAACAGTATGTGGATTAAAAAATAAGAGGCAAGGGGATAGGATAAGGGAGGTAGCAGTCAAGAAAATCAGATTTCTTAAGAGGTTTGGGGTTAAAAAGAGAGAAAGAGTGATAAACAGTAAGAAAAAATAGGAAGGAGGGAAATACACACTAGTCATTATAACATGTGAATGGGATGAACTCACTCACAAAACAGAAATGGATCAAAAACAAGAACCTGATGATATGTTGTTTACAAGAAGCGCACTTAAAAATGAGAGACATACATAGAGTAAAAATGAAGGCTGGAGTACAATTTATTGTGCTTTAGTTGATATTAAAAAAGCAGAGGTAGCAATTACGATCTCAAAGTTAAAGCTAAAATAGATTTAAATAAAAGATATAAGCAGGGAAATGACATTATGTTAAAAAGTATCATAGATAATAAAATAATATCAATACTAAATTTGGTGCATATATGCACCAAATGCTACAGTATTCAACTTTTTAAAGGAAAAGGTAAATGAATTACAGGTGGAAATAGATAGTGAAACTATAATAGTGGGAGATTTCAAACTTCCCCTTTCAGAACTAGACAAATCTAACCAAAAAATATGAAAGAAGTCAAGGAGATTAATAGAATCTTAAACAAGCTAAATATGATAGACATCTGGAAAGAAATGAATAGGAATAGAATGGAATATATCTTTTTCTCAGAGATATATGGTACCTTTACAAAAACTGACCATATATTAGACAATAGAAACATTATAGATAAATTCAGAAAAGCAGAAATATTAAATGCATCCTTTTCAGATTACAATGCTATAAAAATTACAGATTAAAAATTAATTGGGGACTAAATAACAATCTTAAAGAATGAGCAGGTTAAAAAACAAGTTATACTTATGTGGTAATATGTTTACTATAATTGTACATGTATAGTCTATACCAGATTGCATATCATCTTGCGAAGTGGGGAAGGGAGAGTGGGGGAAAATTTTGAATCTCAAAATCTTATAAAAGTGAATGCTGAAAACTAAAACTTAATAAATAAAATTTTAAAATAAAGAACAAGTCATAGAAACAAAGAAATTATTAAAGAGAATTATAATAATAAGAGACATTATATATAAAAATTTAGAGAATGCAGCAAAAGCAGTAATTGAGAAAATTTTTTATCTCCAGATGTTTACATCAGTAAAATAAAGAGCAAATCAATGAATTGATTAATTGGCTATGCAATTTAAGACCTAGAAAAGGAACAAATTAAAAATTCCCAATTAAACATGAAACTGGAAATTCTGAAAATTAAAGGTGAGATTAATAAAACTGAATGCAAGAAAACCACTCAATTAATAAATAAAATGAGAAGTTGGTTTTATGAAAAAACTAATAAAATAGATAAACCATTAGCTAATATGATTTTTAAAAGAGAGAAGAAAACTAAATCCCCAATATAAAAATGAAAAGGGTAAATACACCACTAAGGAAAATGAAATTAAAGTAATTATTAGGCATTATTTTGCCCTATTACATGCTAATAAATTTAACAATTTAAATAAAATGGAAGAATGCTCACAAAAAACATAAACTACCCAGATGAACAGAAGAACAAACGGTATATCGAAATAAATCTATTTTAGAAAAAGAAATAAAACAGGCCATAAATGAACTTCCTAAGAAAAAAAGTATCAGGACCAGATGGCTTTACAAGTGAATTGTATCAAACATTTAAAGATCAACTAACTACAATATTAAATAAATTATTTGGAATAATACGCAAAGAAGGAGGCCTACAAAAGCCCTTTTATGAAACAAATACTATAGTGCTGATACCTAAACCATGAAGAACAAAAATAGGGAAAGAAAGTTATACACCAGTTTCACTAATGAATATTGATGCAAAAATCCTAAATAAAATACTAGCTAGGAGATTATATTAATATATCACAAATACTATATATCATGACCAAATGGGATTTATACCAGGAATGCAGGGCTTGTTCAATATAAGGAAAATTATTAGCATGATTGATTACATCAATAACAAAAGAAATAACAATCACATGATTATATCAATAGAGGCAGAAAAAGTTTTTGCCAAAATTCAGCATCCATTCCTATTATGGTTATGGTGGTTGCTGTCCATTGTCTTCGAAGAGGACCAAAATGATATCACCATGATAAAGTGAAATTTTAGTGTGTCCAACTGTGACCGATCAGATCAATATGAGTTTAGAATGCTCTACCACAGGTTGGGCACAGATAGTCCTTGTGAATATTTGGGATGGATATCTCAAATTTGCACATCCTGCATTTGCTTTGTGTTGTCTCAATTCTGCTTTGCTCAAAGAGCACAGCACCCTTTCTGATGTGGGCACACTATCCTGAGCAGTCCTGTGCCAGTGTCTACCATGTTGCACAGTCAAATCCAAAGTTCTTGAGAGAGGCCTTGAGAGTGTCCTTGTATCGCCTCTTCTGACCACCATGTGATCACCTGTCCCGTGCAAGTTCTCCATAAAATAGTCTTTTTGGAAAGCGTACATTTTGCACTCCAACAATGTAGCCAGCCCATCAGAGTTGCGCTCTCCGAAGCGTAGTTTGAATACTTGGCAGTTCAGCTTGAGCCAGGATGTCAGTGTCTGGTACCTTATCCTACTAGGTGATCCTCAGAATCTTCCTAAGACAGTTCAAATGGAAGCGATTCAGTTTCCTGGCATGGTGCTGGTAGACTGTCCATGTTTCACAGGCATACAACCATGAGGTCAGCACAATGGCTCTGTTAGACC
>CM053773.1:192593816-192737601 GCA_028658325.1 Potorous gilbertii
GGAAGATCAGGGAAAATGCTCAGAACACAATAGAAAGTGTTGTGTGAGGAACAGCAGAGGCTAGTATCACTGGATCATTGGACCATTCAATGGACAGCGGATTAGAAACGGAGTAAAATATCAGAACATTGGAAAGGTGGGAAGGGGCCAGATTATAAGGGGTGTAAAAGTCAGAGGACTTTCCACTTGATCCTGGAGCTAATAGGGAACCACTAAAATTGATTGAATAGCAAAGACTTGCACTTTAGGAAAATCAGATTCAACTCAGTTCCCTGTAGGAGGTGTGGGAGTGGAGGCAAGGAGACCAACCAGCAGGCTATTGCAAAGGTCCAAGTGTAAAATGATTAGGATCTGCACAAGGTGGTGGCAATATCAGAGAAGGGGACATATAGGAAAGTTATTATAAAAATAGAAACAACACAGGGCTTGGCAAAGGAGCAAGAGCACTCTGATGAGCCAGAGAGATTCAATATTCTTCCAGGTCTTATTTGAGAATATCTCTTTCCTTCTTTTCTTAAAAAAAAAAAATTATCCTGAACTAAAACACCAAAAAGTGCATTTTCCATAAACTCAGTAAATCGCAAAAAGAGGATTCTATATGAAACTGTAAATCTCTATTCTGCATGAGTTGTTTTTAATATATGTGCACATATAAATATAAATTTTGCATATTACTTTACAAACTGTTATCCTTGTCTGTTTCCTTCTGAACTTCCTTCTGTTCTCTTTTGTGCATTAAAAAAAATATATTTTAATGGTTCTCTCTCACTTTATTTTTGGCATCACTACTGCTAACTCTCACTCTCCCCCATCCCCCATTAAGCCAGAGAAAGAGAAATGTAAGAAATGTTTGCCATTTCTTACATTTGTTACAAATAAGCTTAATCAAGCAAAACACCAGCACATAGCGATCATGCCCAAAAATGTCTGCCTCTGTCTTTATGCTCATCACTCATCTATCAGGAGGTGGGTAACATGCTTCATCACAGGTCCTTTGGAGGTGTGATTGGTCAGTGCTTTGGTCAGAGATCTCAAGTCTTTCAAAGTTGGTTTTTTTTTTTTTAATGTGGTTGTCTCTCTTGAAATTGTCCTCCTGGTTTTGCTTGTTTCATTCTGTGTTAGTTCATGTGGCCCACCACTCTGTGAAATTGACTCTCTTGTCATTTCTTACTGAGGATAATACTCCATTGAGTTGATATCCAATTTGTTCAGTCATTCCCATTCCCTTCCTAATATTCTTCCTATTAATGTCCCTCTCATCCTTTCTGATTTTCCTGTTTAGATTGATATATTTCTATATCAAACTGTTTATAGGTGTATCCAATCCTCCTTTGTCCTTTTCAGATAAGAACAAGGTTCATCCGATGCCTCTCTTTCTGAACCTTCTTCCATGTTTGTATGCTCTCTTTGTCAAGCACTCCAATAATAAGAATTGGCCATTTCCATCCTGGTGTTCCTTCTTTCCTCTTTTTGCCCTCCCTTCCCTTCAGAATAGAAGCAATCCCTGCACCACCACTACCCCCAACTAGGGTCTTTTTTCTTTGTTTTTTAGATCCCTCAATACTCTTTGAAGACTTTAAAATTCTGAAGAAACACTTGTTTTGTCTTTAGTATATTAGTACTACATTATCATACAGTATCTTCTAATTGTTCAAAGAAATTTGCCTTTCTAGATTTCTTGTGGATCTTTTGTCTATATTTATTATATTTAATATATAATATTTATATATAGGTATATATAAATATATAATATAAATATATTTGTATTTATAATCAATTCAGCTCTTATGTTTTCATCATAAATGCTTGCAAGTCATTTATTCTTGAAAGATCTATTTATTTCTCTATATGATTATACTCAGCTTTGCAGGTTAAGTTCCTCTTGGTTGTAAACCTATGTCTTTTGCCTTTGGGAATATTGTATTCCAAAACTGCCTTTGGTTTTCAGTAGATGCCCTTAGGTTTTGTATGATCCTGACTGTAGTTCCTCAAAATTTTCTAGATGCTTGTAGTATTTTTTGTTTTTAATTCAATTTTATTTTCAGTTCTGAATTCTTTCCCTCTCTCCTTTCCCTCCTCTACCCAGTGAGGTAAGAAAAAAAAAATCCATTACAAATATACACAATCTTGTAAAACAAACTCCCACATTAGTAATTCACCCCCTACTTTACCCTCCCCTCAAAAAAAGGAAAAAAAGAAAATATACTTCAATCTGTACTGAGTCCATTGGCTTTTTATCTGGAGGTGGATAGTATGTTTTTGTCATGAATCCTTTGGAATTATAGTTGGTCGTTGTGTTGATCAGAGTTCCTTAGTCTTTCACAGTTGATTATTTTTACAATATTGTTGTTATATAAATCCTTCTACCAATTCTGTTCACTTTGCATCAGTTCATATAAGTCATCCCAGATTTTTTGAAACCATCTCCTTTGTTATTTCTTACAGCACAATCATATTTCATCACTTTCATATACTATAACTTGTTTAGACATTCTCCAATTGATGGACATCCCCTCAGTTTCCAATTCTTAGCTACCACAAAAAAAGTACTATAAATATTTTTTGTACATAGGAGCCTGTTTTCTCTTTTTAAAAGAAATCTCTTTGGTATATAGACTAAGTTGCTGTATCACCTGGTCAAAAGGTATGCAGAATTTAACAATTTTTTAATATAATTCCAAATTGCTTCCCAGAACACTTGAACTGGTTACAGCTCCATAGTTGCAATGAGGTCGTTCTTTCCACCCCCAGATCCTGCTAATTTTTTCTTTGATAATATTTTCCAATTACATGTAAAGACAATTTTCAACACTCATTTTTGGGAAGATTTGAGTTTCAAATTTTTCTCCTTTTCTCCCTTCCCTCCTCCCCAAGACAGCAAGCAATCCAATATAGGTTATACATGTGCAATTAGGTAAGATGTATTTCCACATTAATCATGTTGTAAAAGAAGAAACAGAACAGAAAAAAAAGTGAAAATAGTATTCTTTGATCTGCTTTCAGACTCCATTGGTTTTTTTCTCTAGATGTGGTCAGCATTTTCCATCATGAGTCTTTTGGAATTGTCTTGGATCATTGCATTGCTGAGAAGAGCTAAGTCAATCATAGTTAATCATCATACAATGTTACTGTTACTGTGTACAATGTTTCCTTGGTTCTGCTCACTTCACTCAGCATCAGTTCATCTAAAACTTTCCAGGTTTTTTTGAAATCTGCCTGCTTATTATTTCTTATAGGACGATAGTATTCCATAACATTAATTTACCACAACAGTCATTCTTCAAATGATAAGCATCTCCTCAATTGCCAATTTTTTGCCACTACAAAAAGTTACTATAAATATTTTTGTACATGTAGGTCCTTTCCCCTTTTTTATGATCTCTTTGGGATACAGACCTAGTAGTGGTATTGCTGGATCAAAGGGTATGCACACTTTGATTGCCCTTTGGGCAATAGTTCCAAATTGCTCTGCAGAATAGTTACTTCACAACTCCATCACCAATGTGTTAGTGTTTCAGTTTTCCCACATCTTCTCCAACATTTATCATTTCCCTTTTCTCTCATATTAGCCCATTTGAGAGGCATGAGGTAGTACCTCAGGGTTGTTTTAATTTGCATTTTTCTAATCAATGGTGATTTAGAGCATTTTTTCATATGACTATAGATAGCTTTGATTTCTTCATCTGAAAACTGCCTATTCATATCCTTTGACCACTTATCAATTGGGGAATGGATGTCATTATTTATGTGGAGATCATGTACCTATTTGGAGCTTATCTTGGTATATGGTATGAGGTAAATGAATAATTTTTGTTGACTACTTGTAATAGCAAGGACCCTGGCATACACAGGAGGGCCTGCTGTGAAGGTTCTTAGATCTGCTTTTCTAAAAGGAAAGCAACTTCTGAGGGATCAATAGTCTACTTTAATCAAGCATATATATCATTCACCTAGTTCAGAGGGAAAAGTCAGCACCCTGAACTTCAGAAAAAATACAAACAGAAATTACAAACATAAAGACCAACAGACAGGGCTTCCAACTGCCTGACCACAGACAATACATATATCATTACCAGAGAGAGAAATACCAACAAATGGATTTTCAAAGCCAGTGGCTTCTTAAAATGGTTGCCCAGAGTCTCATCTGGCATACAACCTTCTTCTAAAAAATAAGCCCCAAAGCAAAACCTCACCTCAGCATATATATATATACTCTTTTCAAGGCTGGAGGGCATAACCCTCATGACCTTGTGCCTCATTAGAAATTAACAAAAGATGCCTGATATCTATTAATGAGCAGGGAAAACATTTTTTTGATTGATTCCCTTAAACTTCTTGACCTTTTGTTCTCCAAATGAATTTTATTTTTCTAGCTATACAAAAAAATCTTTTGGTAATTTGATTGATATGACATTCAATAAGTAATTGTTGTATTATGTAAATTAATGTAGGTAATATTGTCATTTTTATTATATGGGTTCAGTCAATATAAAAGCAATTAGTATATCTCCAATTATTTAAATTGGTCTTTATTCATGTGAAGTGTTTTTTTATAATTAATTTTATAATGTATCATATAGTTTTCTGTGTGTGTTTTGGCAAGTAGACTCTCAAGTATTTTATACTATCTATAGTTACATAAAATGGAATGTTTCTATTTGTTCCTGCTGGATTTTGTTGGTAATATATAGAAATGCTAATGATTTCTGTGGGCTTACTTAATATCCTACAATTTAGCTGGCATTAATTGTTTAGATTTTTTTAGTTGACTCTCTAGAGTTCTCTAAGTGAGCTATCATATCTGCAAAAAGGGATAGTTTTGTTTTCTTATTTTCCATGCTTATTCTTTCAATTTCTTTTTCTTGTCTTTTTGCTATAGCTAGTATTTCTAGCACAATATTGAATAATAATGATGATAATGGATATCCTTGCTTCACCCCTGGTTCTATTGGAAAGGTTTCTAGTATCCCTTATGGTATTTTTAACAGGAATATTGTCCAAAAACTTTTTTTGTCAAAAGGTTTTCTGCATCTAGTGATAATTTATTTTATTGTTTTTATTATTAATATGGTTGATTATGTTTTCCTAACATTGAACCACTCCTGCATTTTAAATCCAGGATGGTGATAGTATTTTATCTTTTTGATATATTGCATTAGGTTCCTTGCCAATATTTTATTCAAAATTTTTGTATTAATATTCATTAGGGAAATTGATTTATCATTTCCTCTCTTTGTTTTGACTCTCCCTTGTTTAAGTATCAAGGCCATATTTATGTCACAGAAGAAATTTGATAGGACTTCTTTTTTTACCTTTACCCACAAAGCTATTCCAAATAATATACAGTATTTTTAAAGATAAAAAAAGAGGAAAAAACTCAGAATAATACTCAGATTAATACATAAAATGTCTGTAACTATTTGCCATGTACAATATGAAGACTCTCACCTCTGCAAAGGAGTATGGGTAAGTATGTCTTTTCATTTCTTCTTTTAAGTTGTTTCTTTTTTTTATAATTTTGAAATATTCACTTGTGATTTTTTTATTGGTTGTTCTTTTCATTTATGTTGTTGTAGTTATGTTTTTTGTCTTCATGGCTCTGATTATCCTGCATCCATTAATGTAGATCTGTTCATGGTCTTCTGTATTCACAACATTCAGCACTTCTTCCAGCATGGCAATATTCCATTACATTTATGTACCTTAATTTGTTTAGACTTTCTTCAATCAATGGACATCTACTTTGTTTTCAATGGTTTGTTACCACAAAACACAACTTTTTTGTTAATACAAAAAATACTGCTGTAAATATTTTAGTGTATAAAGCTACAGACATTTTAGCTACTTTATCTTAATAATTCCAAATTCCCTTCCAAAATGTACAAATTTATTGCTCCATCAATGATTCCTATCTTTCCACCACCTCTCCAATATCAACTATAACTAACTTTTGTCAATTTTCAGAGAATAAAGTTGAAAGCATAAGATTGTTTTGATTTGTATTTCTCTTATTGTTTGTGACTTGGAGTATTCTTTCATATACTTAATAGTTTGTAATTCTTTTGAGAACTATTTGTGCATATCTTTTGTTTTTGGTCATATATGTATATATGTGTACATATATACATACATGTATGTTCACCCCTTCATATGTGGAACCATCAGTTACTGCAAATGAAGAAATTTTGAATGCTGTAGATAAGTTCACTCACCTTGACAGTGTGCTTCCCAGGGACATACATATAGAAGATGAGGTTGACAGTCACATTGCCAGAGCTAGCTCAGTGTTTTTGGGAGGCTCCCAAGTAAGTGTGGGAGAGAAAAGGTATTAGATTGCCTACCAGACTGAAGGTTTACAGAGCTGTTGTACTGATCTTGTTGTTGTATTCCTGTGAAACCTGGACAATCTACCAGCACCATTCCAGGAAACTGAATATCTTCTATTTGAATTGTCTTAGGAAGATCCTGAAGATCACCTGGCAAGATAATGTACCAGACACTATGGTCCTTTCTCTCGCTGAACTGTCAAACATTCAAACTCTACTGCAGAGATCACAACTCCAGGGATCTGGTCATGTTATTTGAATGCTGAAAGTGCATTTGCCTAAAAGACTATTTTATGGAGAACTCACACAAGGCAAGCACTCACATGAACGTCAGAGGAAGTGATACAAGGACACTCTCAAGGTCTCTCTGAAGAACATTGGAATAGACTGTGAGATGTGGGAGACACTGGCACAGGACTATCTAGTATGATGTGCCTGCATCACAAAAGGCACTATACCAAGGGAGAGGAACCTGCAACCTTGAGGCCACATGTGGCTTTCTAGGTCCTTGGGTGCAGCCTTTTGACTGAGTTCAAGTTTTACAGAATAAATCCTTTTATTAAAGAAATTGTTCTATGAGCAAAATGACAGTAGCTCAGAAGAAACAGGGGTTGTGCAAATTTAGAGACATCTCAACTCCAAATGTTTATATGAACTATTTGTGCCTGATCTGTGGTAAAACCCTCTGAGCTCGAGCTCATATTGGTCTTATCAGGCACAGTTAGACACAGTGTACCTTGACCCCAACATAGTGATGTCATTTTGGTACTCTTCAGAAAGGAATGACAATCACCACCACCAACCTTATATATTAGCACTAGACTTTTATTAGAAAAATTTGACATTAAGGTTTTCTCTCCATTTTATCACTTCCTTTCTTATTCTTGGTACACTAATTTTGTTTGTGCAGAAGCTTTTAAGTTTCATGTAATAAGTTTATCTTTTGGAATTGTCTCTATCCTTTTTTTTTTTTAATAAGAATACATCCTCCATCCATATATATGTGGGATAATATCTGCTCCTCTTCTAATTTTATTTTATGTTCTTTAATGTGAAGGTCATGTATACATTGAGAACAGAAGGTAGAATACTGTATAATGTGTTAGTCTAAGCATAATTTCTGCTAGACTGCTTTCCATTTTTCCCCAGTAGTTTTCATCTAAACAGTGAATTTTTTCTAAGTAATTTGTTTTCCAGTTTATTGAATATTGGTTTATCATGTTCCATTTTTTCTGAATTTCCTTTTTCTAATCTATTCCATTGATTACAAATTACACTTTCCATTTTTAACTACTATTTAACTACCATTAGATTATTTTGATAATTATTGCTTTATAATATAGTTTGAGGTCTGAAAGTACCTACTTCTAGTTTATCTCTTTTCATAATTTCTGCTGATATCTTGATATTTTATGTTCCCAAAAGAATTTTGTCATTATTTTATTGAGTTCTATACAGCATTTCTTTGGTAATTTGATTGTCATAGCAATAAAATCGTAAATAAACTTTGGTCATATTGTCATTTTTAATATATTGGCCCAGCCCAGGCATTAGCATTGGATATACCTACAGCTATTTAAGTTGTTACTTATTTCTTTAAAAAGCATTATGTATAGAATCTATACAAGCATTTTGGTGTGCTTTGATAGAATGATCCTCAGATATTTCATATATTTTATAGTTATTTAGAATGGGATTTTCCTATTGCTAGAAATGCTGTTGATTTTTGAAGATTTATATTTCAGTCTGCATCCTTGCTAAAGCTGTTATTTCAATTAGTATCTTAGGTAATTCCTTAGGATTTTCTAAGTGAACCATCATATCATTAGAAAATAGAAATTTAGAAAATACTCTTTACACTTTTGTTTCTCATATCTTATTGCTATTGCTAGCATTTTCAGAACTATATCAAATAATAAAGGGCAAAATAGACATCCTTGCTTTACTCTTATATTTATTGGAAAAGGTTCTATCATGTCCCCATTGCACAAGATGTTTGTATTTGGTTTAAATACTTTTTATAATTTTTAAAAAGGTTTCTCTAGGCTTATCCTTTGCAGAGTTATTAGCATTAAAATGAGCATTGTACTTTGTCAGAGTTTTTTTTCTGCATTCATTGAGATAATCGTTGTTTTGGATGTTTTTGTTTTTAATAATTACACTGATTGTTTTCCTAATGTTGAATTATCTTTGTATCCCTCCTGAAAATCTAACTTAGCCATGATGAATGATGTAATGATTTCTTAGATGGATTCCCCAAATCTGACAATATTTTATTGAAAAATTTTGAATCTATATTATTGATAACTGGACTATTATTCTTCTGTGCTTAATTTTTCCTGGATTTAGGTATTGAGACTGTTTATCTCATAAAAAGAACATAAGAATATATTATTTTATCATATCTTATATATAATAATGTAATATAAGGAATATAATAGGGTCCTTTCTCAATTTTTGAGAAAAACGCATACATGCTACACATGTGTATATATAACACATACATATGTAGTATATATACATATATAATATATATATTTATATACATACTAGATAAAGTGGGGGTAACCAAGAGACGGAAGGTGCTGGAATTAAAGAATATAGGGAAAGACTTCAGGTAGAAGTGGGATTCCTGGTTCTTCTCAGTCTTCTTTGCTGGATCTTCATCCAGGTCATGTCTACTAAACATGTTCTCCTACAGGGTTCAACTTCTGGGTCCTTGTCTCTTTTCTTTCAACATTATTTCTCTTAGTTCCCATGGATTCAATTTTCATCTCTATGTTGATAATTCCTAAACCTACTTATCTAGCCATAACCCCCTCTGCTGACCACCACTATCATATTTCTACCATTCCTCCCAAGCCCTCCCCTCTTCCCAACCTCCCTATTACTGTTGAGGGTACAACCACCCTCCCAGGCATCCAGGCTCCCAACCCAAGTGTCATCCTCAACTCCTTACTCTCTTTCACCATCCTATATCCAATCTACTGCCAAAGTTTGTTGATTTAACATTGTGCTTTCTCTCCTATATGCCCCCTTCTCTCCTCCAGCACTGACACTACCCTGGTTCAGGCCCTCATCACCTTACACCTGGACAATTGCAGTAGTCTACTGATTGGCTTCCCTACCACTCTCTCCAACCCATCTTCCACACAGTTGTCAAAGTGAGCTTTCAAAAACTCAGATCTATGTCATTCTCCTTCTCAATAAACTCCAGGATGCAATACAAAATGTTCTGTTTGGTGTTTAAAGTCCTTCATAACCTCCTTCACCCTTCAATACCCTGTGATCCAGTAATGCTGTTCTTTGAGTTGTAAGGTTCAAATGATATCATGTAAACTGTTTTTCACATCTTAAAAGTGTTAAATAAATGGTGGGTCATTTTTTAAAATTATAAACCAATAAAGAAGTACTACTTTAGACTAGTTTGGGAATACCAAGGGATCCCTGCCCTCAAGGAAGCATATAGTTAGGTTGGTGGATCCAGACCCAACTAGAGAAAAGTTTACCAGGGCAATGGATTAAGTAAAGTTACATTTGGGAAAAAAACTCAGAAGAGTGGAAAAAGGGGATCAGTGGGTTAAGTAAATTATATTTGCAATAAGACCTGAGGAGGGAGGGGACGGGGATGTTAGGAAGGGAAAGGATTGATAGTCAGACACGGAAGGGACCTTGGTCCAAACTCCCATTTTACTGATGATACTGAGGGCCAGTGAGGTTAAGCGACTTTCTCAGGCTCATCCAAGCAGCCAGTAAAGTGGGGATCTGAATTCAAGTGCTCTGGACTCCACGTTTCATGCCCTCTTCGTTGTACCAAAGGCACCCTTCCCATCAGCTCCCCGTAGGTTTCTGGAGCAGGAATTCAACCCCTTCGATTTACAAAAAAGGAAACAGACCAAGAAAGAGACCAGGACCAGTCCTAAGTCATTTGCTGAGTTGAGGACATTACACCAAGTCTCTCCGAGGTCTCTTCTCTGCCCTCGAGGGGTCTTTCATTCCTCCTAAGGGAAAGCTCCCTTCCCTAACCTTACCCTAGAGACCCCCTACCCTTTCCTTTGAGGCCACGCCCTCTTCCTAGCCCCGCCCACTCCCCTCTGTCCTCTAGACTTCTCTCTCTTTTTCTTGGCCCCTAGACCACACTACTTTCTCCCCAAGTCTTTTTGGTCTCCAAGCCCTCCTTTCTCCCCCATCCCTGGACAGTTCCATCCGTCTTTACCCCAACCTCCCCTCCTTGCACCTCCTTTTATGGCTCCTACCCTTCCCACAAACACTCGTGGCCCCGCCCCTTCCCCTGGCCCCTCCCCCTCTCGCTCCTTCCCTTCCCGGCCCCACCCCTCGCTCCTCCCCCCACATCTCCCTTCCAGTCCCCGCAGCCTCCCCCTGCCTCCTGATGGAGACGGCCGCAGCCAATAAGCGGGCGGCTTCACATCCGGGGCTCCCGGCGCGGCCGTCGCCTCCCGCTCACACACGGCCATGGCGGAGGTGAGTGAACCGGGGTTGGCCGAGGACCGCCCGCCGCCGCTGCTGTATCCCCCCCAGCCCCCCACCTCCCGGTGGCCATGACCCCTCCTGGCCCGCAGCTGACGAGACAGACGGGGACAGGAGCCGGGATGGGGGTGGGGAGGGTTTGTAGCGGGGCGCGCGGACCCGAGCCGGGCCACCTCCCGCCGGGGGCCGCGCGCAGCTTTCGTCTCTCCCCCCCACCCCCAACCGCCAACCGCCCCCGGCTGCCACATAGCGAGCCACGGCCGAGCTCCGCGGCGGCGCAATAGTGAGCCGCGGGACGGGGTGCGCATGTGCGGTGGCTGGCCTCGGCTCTGCTGCGCTGGGGGGGGGGCGGAGGAGCGGGGCGGCTGCGGGCGACCGGGTGGGGAGGGGGGGGTGGAGCGGAGTTGGGGCTGGAAATGGGAGGGGGGCGGGCCGCGCGCTCTTGCTAGGGGAGCTGGAGGGGAAGAGGGGGCGGTGCACGCCTACCTGGCGCTTGCAAACTTTGCGGAGCTAACTGTTGGTGCGCTGAGTCTTAGCGTCCCCGTGGAACGGGTGTGCGTGTGTATTGCGGGGGGACAACCGGGAATCGCCGGGATCTCCCTCCCCCTCCTGCCCGCGCTCCCCGCCAGCTCTTGCTCTGCGGCTGTCCAGGTGACGCTCCGCGCATCTTAGCGTCCCGGCGCCTTGCAAACTTTGCTGAGCGCTCTCCGCGCTGTTTGCGCCGGAGGAGGAGAGCTCGCCTGGGGTCTAGCTAGGCCGTGCATTGGCCGGGTGCAGCGGTGCTGGGCGGGGCGGGGCTCCCCGGGGATTTTGCGAAGGACTTGCACGGAGTGGGGTGGGGTGGAGAGGGGAGGGAATGTTTGCGGCGCTGCGTTACTGTCCCTGCGCGTTGCGCGAGCGCGGCAGCTTCGTAGACCTGGTTGCCTTGCGTTTTGCTGCAGCGGGTCTGCTTGGGTCCCTCCTCCACGCTCTGGGTGGTTAAGAAACTTTTGCATAGTCCGTTACCCTTGAACCTGGGACCTAGGTTAGGTTTTTACAGTAAAATACGGGAGGGGAAAGGAAACAAAGAGGGCTTTTGGATCCGAGATCCCAAAAAAAGGCAGCGCTGGAAAAAACCTTAGAGGAGGGAAATGATTGCCAAAGTTCCCACTGTGAGTCAGGCCGGGATCAGGACTAGAAGCCAAATCTGCTTACTCCTTCCAACCCCTTTCTCCCTGGCCAGAGCTCTTTCCACATCGCTATACTGCTTGTCCCTCACCAGAGAAGTGGGTTTTCTAGGGACTCTGGGTGATGACAGAAGTCAGCAATGCAGATAGCAGTATTATTCCTAAAGGCTCAGTGGTTATAGTGCTGTGCTGTATAAAAGCTATCTGGATGAGAGGGGCTTTATGCCCTGCAGTGACATTAAAGTATTGCTCATGACCTGGGTTGCTTTATTGCTAAAACCCGGAGGATGGGTTCCCTCCTATTGAAGGTTTGGTACAGATTGAAGTCATTAACTTAATAGAGGGGGATGTAATAAACTGATTTGGGACAGGCAGTTTGTTGTACCAAAGCCACTGAGGCAATCCCAGGTGGTTTCTGGTGGCCTCTTGCTCTGCTCCTGGATCCACCCACCATATTAATTCATTCAAGTTATCTTCATTCAGCAAGCTTTAAGCAACTACTACATACCATCATTGTCTCATCAGCTGCGGCTTTGGGATACAAAGTAGCTTCTACACAGATGTACTTTACTCTCAAGAAATTTGAAATCTAATAGAGAAAGACATTTACAATATACAAAAAGGAGTGAAATGAGAGCCAGAGAGAGCCAGGTAAAAAAGGTTGTGAGAAATTTGAGGAGGGATACTTTGAGGGCTATGAGACAGAGGTTTTCAGGAAAGGCAGGGTTTCATCTGAGAGACAGCACCTCAGTGAGACTTTAAAGGAAGGGAAAAAAATGAATGGAAAAACTGAAGCGAAAGGAGATAGGGAGGAGAGGTAGGAGAATGAAGATCAAAACAGAGCATTAAGAATAATTCAATTTTACTGGAATTTAGAATGTGGAAGGAAGAGTATGTATGAGAGTAGATTGTGGACGAGATTGTGTACGGTCTTGAATATTAAGAGGCTTAAAATCCAGCACTCTGCACTCCTTAAAGACCTGAGAAAAGGCGTGTGATGTGTTTAAGGAACTCTGGGCATTTAGAGTAAGGGTACTTGGATTCTAGTCCTGACTCAGGCTTCGAGGAAGCCAGGTTCAATGGATAAAGCATTTGATTTGCAGTCAGGAAAACTTGAGTTCAAATCTAACCTCAGGCACACATTAGTGGTCTCAGTTTGCCTCAGTTTCCCCATCTGCAAAATGGGGATAATAGTAGCAGCTGCCTCCTAGAGTTGTTGTGAAGCTCAAACGAGGTAAAGTGTTTTGGAAACCTTGAAGTCCCATATAAATGCTAGTGGATGTTACTTTTATCTTTAAGTTCTTTAACTTAACTGTTACCTTAGTAACTTTAACTTCAACTTGAATCTGAATTTCCTCATCCATATGATGGGGGTAAGATAATTGTTCCTCCTGGTTTCCAGGATCATTATGCAAAAATGGCTTAATAAACCTATTTGTGATCTCATTGATTAGGATGACCCCTTCAAAGATACAGATTGCAACCCATCTATGTCTTGTCCGTGTTCTTTGGTAAGGTTTATGTAGTAGAGGAACTCATAATCCTTAAAGGGATAGAGATTGGACCTGTGACTTCTTTGGTGTAAGGAACTCCCTCTGTTAATACAAGTTGTATTTTTACTTCCATTTGAAGTCTTAGGTACCTGGAGAGTACATAAGGGTTAGGTAACTTGCCCAGATTCACCAGTATGTAGCATTATGTTAGCATTATTACAGGATTAATTAATAGGATTACAAAGTACTGGAGAGATTCAGGGATGGTAGATATTCCCACTTGGAGGGTTCAAGGAGGACATCAAGGAAGAAATTTCAGGAAAGTGGCAGGTGACTCAGTGGCCCCAGGAAGACATCCCAGAAAAGGCTGAGAAACAAGGGACATGCCTGGGTATACAGGAGAGAGAGGAGAAAAAGACAGGCCACAAAGGTGGGGTGTGTTTAGATTGATTCTTTGGTCAGTGGAAAGTACTGAGGATTTTGGGTGCTGATTTCTTTCTTTGCTTTCTCTTCTTCCTACCTGTTTGTGGTGGTTGTGCAGTTGAAACTTGGAGCTAAGAGCTGCCCAAGCCTTGGCCCTAATGGGTAGAGACCAGCTGGTGTAAATCAGTTCCTAAAGGATTATAACTATAGCCTCATCATATCTTCACTATTTTATTAAAAAAAAAAAAAGGAATGATTGGTCCAGGATTATCACTTGATATTTGCAAAAAAGGATATATCCTATTTAGGCATGTTGGGTTGTATGTAATCTTTCTAAAAATCTAGTTGGTGTTTAGATGAAGAGAAATAATTTTGAAAAGTGAGCTCCATAACAGTGAAGAGTTGCTTTACCTAATTGACCAGTAACACAAGAGCATGGTTGATTCCTAGTCAGAGCTTTGTGAAGGATGGTTTCCACCAGACCCTTCTGCCAGAGTGAAACTTTCTGTCAATGATTTTCTGGGACCTAGCAGGAAGACATCAAAACTGAGCACCACCAGTGACAAGCATGCATTCCCTGGCTTTCTGGTCCCAGAAATGACCATAAATCCATCTGCTATTGGAAGTGTCTTCATCAGTTTTACTAGCGGGGCAGGGCAGTACTGTCAGCTTCATGGGAAAATTAAACTGATTTACATCAGAGCCCATCAGACAATTCCATCAGGACCAACAACTTTGCCCTGTTATTAAAACATGGTTGAATCAGGGAAGGTTCAACCATGGGAGGGTGGGGAATCTTTGTTCTCTCTGTCAACATTTGTACCTCTTTGCCTTGCCCTGCCATTTTTTTCAGTCAACAAGTCTTTGGGTTCTTTCTTTATGCTGGCTCTGTTAGGTCAGGGACTTGGGAGGTAGGGAGGGATGTAGGGATGCAAGAAAGACACAAGACATGATCCCTACTCATGAATGGACTACAGTCTGATTGAGGAAACAAGATAAGATAAGATACATAATAAAGTATATATATAATAAAGTATGAATCTGACTTCCCAAGTGTTGGGAAGGGCTTTTAAAGCAACTACACCAAGACTTTTTAGTGTCTTAATTATGTCCAGGCAGTCACTCTTGGAGGCTACTTGTGTTTCCCTGGTGTTGCTGTAACCCAAGTCAGGTGTAGAGGAATTCAGCATCACCATGTGCTCTGTTTCCGTGAGGTATGCCACTTTTTGGGTATCCCAGATAACTTTGCTCTTGAGTCATAACTAGGTGTTAACAATGTTCATAACAATGTCATGGTTACAAAGAGACTCTTTGACCCCAGCTTCCAAAAAGAGATGGAAGAGAAACCAAGGCGTTAAAGCAGGCAGGACTGCCCTAGGGAAAGGAGCTGCAGGAGCTGCTGTAGAAAGCACAGGATTGCATAGGAATGGGAAACTGTGGTAAGGTGAAATGACTCAGAAAAGGAATGCATATCCTAAGAGAAGGCTTTGGCTAATCTGTACTAGTACCTAGTGTTTGGCACATTGAAAAGTTAAATAAATGCTTGTTGAAAGTTTGGATCCAGGAGTTACCTTAAATTGGATTTTTCTTTTGTTATTGTCATAAAACCAACCTCCAGGCTATGGAGACCCTTGGTCCCACAAAGGCAGTTGGTTGCTTCCCAGAGTATTTAGAGTAGAAATTATTTCCCATGGACTCTGAATTAGGTAAGAATGTTGTTCCCCAAAGGTGATTTGGGCATTTAGGGCTGTAGGTACCCTGGTACAAGTTACCCTGCCATTACTTAAATCACATCTGGAACTGCTTTCACAACCAATCTATAAGCTCCAGGAAAATCAATATTGTGACTTTTATCTAAGATATCAATTCATCATCTAACATTTATTAAGCCCCTTCAATTTGCTAGGTATTAGCAATGCAGAGATAAAAATGAACTAATCTTTACCCTCAAGGGACTTAATTCTGTGGGTAAAAACAAACATGTAAGGATTATGTAAATATAAAAATAATGGGGGAGAGCTGCTGAGGGCTTTGAGAAAACTACATGTAGGAGAAAGCATTGAGCCAACCTTGGAAGGAAACTAGAGATTCTCTCTTTTTTTTTTTTTTTGGAGGAAGGAAGACAAAGCAATTGGGGTTAAGAGACTTGCCCAAGGTCACATAGCTATTAAGTGTCAAGTGTCTGAGGTCAAATTTGAACTCAGGTCCTCCTGACTCCAGTGTTCTATTTGTTGCGCCATCTAGCTGTCCTGAAACTGGTGATTCTAAGATTATCCTAAAGGATCCCGAAATTATTCTTCAAGTATTTCATTTTGATGTAGAATGGGAAGGCTGTAAGATCTTTATTATAAACCACCTGAGAATTTCCCAACTTTATTCTGTCTACTTTTGCAATTTGCACAACATTCACCTAACATTTATATTACACTTTGTATGGATAGGTTAAGTGATGTTGCCGGTATAGCAAGTCAGTGGTAGAGCAGAGAAAGTCATCTGACTCTTGCTTTACTCTTTTATGGCTTATTTCTTCCAATCTGCAAGAGAAATATTTTAGAGTGGTGGTATGGTTCTGGATTTGGGAGTCAGGAAGACCCCTGTTCATATCTCATTTGAGAACCTAGACAAGTCAATTAACCGCTAGGATCCCTCCAGCTCTTAAATCTACAGCCCTATTTATTTTTATACAACATAAACACATTCTTAGCTCTTTTTTCTTTGTTGTCCAGATTTAGTTCAAAGTGACATTATTTCTAAAATTCCTGTCTTCTTGCAAAATAAAGATTTGCCAGCATTGAAAATATTCAGAAGACAAAATATCAGGCCTCGAAAACAGCTCCCGAAGGCAGTTTTGAGCAGTGGCAACATTGTTGGAATCAGTTCCAAGAGTTTGATAAATTCCAATTGGGGACCACCATGGGGGGGAAGGGCATGTGTGGAGCCAGGGTCACTGAAGAAGCTACCCTGCTTTTAGAGCAGAGACTCCATAGAAAATGTTAGGGAGAAAATTAGATAACTTGTCTGAAGTCATAACATGGAGAGAAAGAAGAGATTCCCTCATTCTCAGTGAATAGTGGGTGTGACTAGTGTAATTTTTCATGATGAGAGACATATAGAGGCAGCGAGGTGGTACAGTGGATAGAGCATGGAGCCTGGAGTCAGGAAAACCTGAATTAACTAAAATCCGTTTTCAAGACTGTAGTTGTGTAATCATAGCAACTCACTTCACTCATATATGCCTCACTTTACTCATCTGTAAAATGGGATAATTCTGTCAGATTTGCTGTAAGGATCAAATGTAGATGATATTTGTAAAGTGCTCAGCACAGTGTCTGGCACGTCATAGGTGATTAAATCCTTTCTTCTTTGCTTCCTCGCCCTCCCTACTGGAAGTTGGCTACATACTGTATTTCACCACATAATCATCGCAGATTTTATGATAGATTTTTCACCAATAAAGGGAGGGGGTGACAATATGTGAAGCTTTTAAAAAATGTGCCAGTAGTACTTAAAAATCATTTATTAGTAAACTATCGTTGGCAGATGAACTATACAGTTTAGATAGTGGGGAAAGAATCACATCTTACCGTATTGTGTGACTTACTCATGGCAGCTTAGCCTGTTCACCCTCTCCCCTTGCAACTGTGGCCCTTCATTGGGTTGAGTGACAATACTATTAGTGCTGCAGTGCTCTAAATAAACCACACAAATGGGCTGTTAGAAATATAGTGACAATGTACATGTGCTGAGAATTCTAGGCTCTCAGCATGATACGTGAGAGCATGTGCATGTGCCACAGGTGAGTACGTTGCTACTCTGTTTACCTTTAAGCAGCGTGACAAACAGAATTATACCATGCAACAGTTACTTGATGAAAGGTTATAAACCAGTTTTTGAACTGGAAAAAAATTTATGTGGTGAAATATGGTAGAAGGGAGTTAAATTTGCATAGTTTAGCATCTCTTGCTCTTTCTGTTGTATGGCCTTTGGTATAAAAGGCAGGTTCCTTCCTAGGGCCTCGGATGATTTAGTTTCTGATAGATCAGAAAGTCTACATGCTAAGGATTAAGGTCATGTCCCTTTTAATATGACGCCATAGCATGATGAGGTCCTTGTGCTATAGTTGGGTTGTTAGTACAAGTGTGGAAGTGTACTTTCTAACTTTTCTCCCATCAATGGCTAAATCACCATTGCAGTCACATTCCTAAAGTTTCCCTGATCAAGTCGCTGAAACTGTTGGTTCATTTAGACTTCACAGTCTGGCAACAATTTTCCCAGAGTTCAAAGAAAATGATGAGAGGGGAAATGAGGGAGGTGGTGTATGGCTATCAAGAAATCTCTGGGCAGGAATGGGGCATGAGGAAGTAGGGAACAATTTTGGGCAGACCATCATGTGATCCATTGGTGTCTGTTTCCTTCCGTAGGCCTCGGCGGGGAGGCAGAGCCCGCGGGTGGTCTCCTACCCAGCTCACAGCCTATGCCCCGGGGAGCCCGGCCTGCAGACAGCAGCAGGTATTTGCCCTCAAGTTTTTATGGCTTCCTTCTCTGCTTCCAGCCATGGGCATGGGCACCCTGGCACTTGACTGCCAAGGCTGAAGCCAGTCCCCTCCTCCATTTGTTACTTGGCAGCTGGGTCTCTAACTTCAGTGCTGTTTGTTTGTTTTGGGACAAGCTGGTGAGTGGAGACTGCCCAGGGCTCAGGCAAGACCCACCCATCCTTTGCTTCTCCCTCCTAGGCCAATGAGAACCCAGGGCAGAGAAGAATACTGGGTTCTGTTCCAGATTCTCTGCTCTCTACTGGCAAACAGCTTTCTTTGGCCTCATGGCTTGCTTGACCAAACAAGGGAGCAAAAAGGGAACCTGGTTGTAAGGTATTTTCAGCTCAAGTTAGGCAACTTGATTGCAAAAGCCATTATAGTGTAATTGACAGTACTTTTAAGACTGGTATCAAGGGATAAGACTCAAATCTTTTTCATGAGTTAGATCCAGCCCTTAAATGATTGATTTGATCTGTGGTTTATGCAAATCTGTACATAGCAAATGGTATTATAGAGGTTGACTTGAAGATTCCTTGAGCTAAAGTGTGGGCAGTAGTGCTGTGGCCTAGATTGGCCTTTTTGGGGAGTAGTGTTGGTTAAGGAAAAGGGTGGCAGGCAGTCTGTCCAAAATGAAGATATTTATAAAAATAACATTTTTGTATTATTCCTACAGATTTCTAAGACTCTTTCCCAATTGCCTTAATGATTTCAGTTTTTCCCATCTTTCTCAGTACCTAATACTAGAAAAGCTAGATATATTTTCTTGGAGTCATTCATGTTGATATGCTAGACTTAAACTCAATGAATATATGTTAAGGACCTCTTATGTGGCTCTAGGGAACATACAAAGATAAGTAAGACATGGTCCCTTGCCTTAGGGAACTTCAGTTTAATAGGACAGATATCAGACATTATTCAGATTAGAATAAGTATATGAGAAAAGTATAAATTACTGTGAAAACAAATGATAAAGGAATCACTTCCAATTGAGGGAACAGAGACTACTTCATGAGGGGAGGCTACATTTGAGCTTGCCCTTTTAAAGGATAGGTAGGATGGCAAAAGGGCGAGTTGGGGATGGGGAAACAGGTACTTAACAGCTCTCCTCCAAGTCAGGGAAACTCACTCAGATTGGTATCCTCCACAGTTGTGTCCATGGGCTCCGATGACCATCGTTTCAACCTGTCAGAGATCTTGTCCCAAAACTACGGTATCCAAGAAGAACAGGAAGGTGAAACACAAGACAAAGAAAAGTCACTAGAAGAACTGGAGAAAAGCTTCAACACATCTCAGGTACAGAGTGATGGATCAGGACAGGGTAGGAGAAACCTGTCTTGGGAAACCTCTAATACGTCCTAGTAGCCTCACCTCCTCACTGTGGGGGTGAAGACAGCATAATCTGATTTGGAATTCCCAGACAGATTTTCAGTATCTGGGAATGAGAGTGAAAACTTTAAGCAATTGAAATCCTCATTTGATTCTTTTCAGGGGAAATAAGATATTCCCTTGTGAAAAGAGTCCTTGGGGGATTGACCAGATTTCTGGTATCCTGCCCTGAAGATAAAAGACTCAATTCACCCTACCGAAATGCCTTGGGGCAATAAGCTGCCAGCATGAATGACTGGAATCCCAGACCCCTCTCCAGAGCTGCTTCCTTTGAGTGTTCCTAGAGTCTTCACCACAGCCTTTCTGGGAAAGGGAGCCTCCCAAGCTATCAAGGGTGGGGTGAGGGCTGCTCAGGAAGCTGACACCCTGTTGTCTTTCCAAAGCCTGCTTGGACCCAGTCCTTTCAGAGACCATGGAGCATAGTCCTAGAATCTTGGAAAGTGATATTATGGGTAATAACCCATGCTCTCCTCCAAACTATGCCTTGGTATCATTTTTGGAGATAGGCTGCTGGGCTAATAGAACAATGAGAGTGAGCCAGGAGGACATTTTATATGTCCTTGCTCCCCATGGCCAAAGGTTCTTTAAATTGGGTTCAACAAAATCTTTTTCATTCAGCCTCTCATGACCATTTTGTCTTCTTTCTCATCTTCCTTATTTCTCTAATCGTTTCTAAGAAGGAAACAAAGGCTCATGGAAATATATAAAAACCTGAAGTTGTGGAGTGAGAAATTTTGTCAGCTCCACCCCATCATCTCCTGTTACAACGTGCATTAAAAACACTAGTTTATGTAACATATGTTACAGCTTGTATTTGTATCAAATTTTACTGTTTTGAAGTGCTTCAGTATCTTTCTACATCCCTGTTGTAAGCATGATGGAGATTTATTATTCCTGTGCGACATGAGGAAATTGAGGCCCAGGTTAATTACATGCTTTGCCCAAATTCATACAGGTCATAAGTGACAGCTAGGATGCAAACCTAAGCAGACCTTTGGTCTGTTACATCCCTTAGTGCTCAGCACAGCCTTGTCAAGGTGTGGCACACTCAACATAGGAAACTCTTGGGGAGTTAGAAAGTAAAATTCAAAAGGTGCCAATTGAAGGCCTACCAGATGTCCACTAGAGTTGAATGATCTTGAGGATCTTAGTCTCATTTGAGAGAGAATGCATATACTGTGAAACAATAAAACAGTATAACAAAGCACTCAATTGTATGTTACACATAGTAAGTGCTGATCACTGAGGACTGATGTTTTAAGGAATGTTCTTGAGGGAGATGTGTCCCCTGAAGAACAGGGATGGTTGGGATGAATGTACCTGATGATGTGTGCATGTATCCATCGCCCTAGTATGTTTCCTCTTATTCTCAACTCAGAGATTGGTCTTGGGCCTACCAGTCTCCCTAGGTGATGTTTTGTCATTTTCTCCCTCAGAGCAGCGACATGCCATTTGAAGAACTGCTTGCACTCTATGGCTATGAAGCATCAGATCCAATTTCAGAGCAAGAGAGTGAGGGAAATGACATTGCCCCCAACCTCCCAGATATGACCCTGGATAAGGTAAGGAAGGACTGCAGAACAGAGACTGATCACTTGGAAAAATTGCGTACTGTTTAGAAACTAGATTGACCCTGTTCTTCATATCAAGGCAGTTTTTTGTTTGACTAACCTTGTAAATCCTGTTCAGAAAATGAAATTGTAAAATTAACCAAGTCTGTTTCTTGCTAATATTTTCAGCATATTCTCACCTTAGGTGAGTGTCATTCTGCAAGTCTGGCTTAGACTGATTAATTGATAAAATTTGCCCTCGTCCTGGGGAATGTTAGATAAGAAGTGAGGCTAGAAGGAAGATTGGTTAAGGGAAGAGGAACACAGAGATTTTCATGGAACATCATGACTTGTGGACCTCAGGTAGTTGGATCCGGGGAGATCTAGAGGAGGGATCTAGAGGAGATTATCTAGGAGACCCATTTGTGGGACTATCTTGAAAGGAATTCCCTCGGGGATTTAATAAAATGGGAGGGGGAGGGGAGATTAGGGTGTGGACCCTAAGCCTTATAGTACCTGAGGAAAACATTTGCTTCATTCTGTACCTCAAATTTGAAAAAAAAAATGTTTTTCACTTTCTTGTTAAAAGGAACAAATAGCGAAGGATTTGCTTTCAGGGGAAGAAGAGGAGGAGACACAGTCATCAGCTGATGACCTGACCCCATCTGTGACTTCCCACGATGCATCAGACCTGTTCCCCAACCAGGCCAGCTGTAGGTTTTACTACTGATGTCAATTAAGAGTTTTGACAAGTGTCAGGGGTAGAGCTTCACCCAAACAGATGTACATGCTAGAAGTTGAACTTCAATTCAGCCCCTCTGCCCATGAGTTTGAGCCTCTTGGGGGTGAGGCAAGGTGTGGGGCCAGGGGGCAGTTGGGAAGAACACCTGAGAAGAGTTAGCCCCTACCCCTTGGTCTTTTCCAAGGGATGTTGCTCATGTACCTTGGTTTCCTTTTCCCCCAGGTCAGCATCACATAATTAGAATCCACTTATGTAGTGTCTGTCTCTCTCTCTCTTGATCTCCCCCATTCCCCCTTCCCCCATGCCCCTGACAGAAAGAAATTTAGGGTATGATATAAAGCCCATTGGCCATGGAAACTCAGGTCTTTTGAGTGCTTCCCCTTAACTTTATATTCTTGGGAAAATCTTCTGCCATCTCAAAACCTTAGTTCTCATGAACAAAATGAGGAAAATAATCCTTGCACTCCCAAACTCAGTGTAGAAAACTGTGCAGCCCTTTGTTTCTAGAGGTGTGAGCTGCCATTCTTTATTATTTATGGCCCCATTCGTAGTATAGAGTAAAGCAGTGCTACAAGCCAAGTTATAACTGCCCACGTATTACTGTTTTCCTCTTCCCAAAGCACATTTCCTTGCTGATGAAGACAAAGAGCCTTGTTTTTCTTCCTCATCTGACTCAGAAGAAGACTCTCTGCCCTCCAACGAGTGTAAGAAAGTGAGTGATCCATGGAGGGCTCTTTGAGAAAAAACACTTTGAGGAGGAATGGGAGCCTAAAAGAACCCCATGCCTACATCAGCAGGCCCTCCTCAGAATTTCTGAGAATTACTTTGTGGGGAACATGAGGGCTTAGCATAAGGGAAAGAGAGCCTGACTCTGCCAGGTATAGATTCTATTACCTCAGGAAGTCTTCAGTCTGTTTCCTCCCTCCTCTGTGAAATGGTGACAATGATAGAACATCACGTGCTCAATTATTCTCAGAAAAGGAATAGTTTCTTCTACCCAAGCCATTTGAATAGTGCTGGGTGGGTAACTAAGACAGAAACCAACCAAGTTACACATCTGGGAGGACCCACAAAGGGAACTGACCTATATTCACTTATGGAAAAACCAAACAGGATGCTTAGGAAATAGCTACCCAGACCATCTGCATGCTGGGAGCCCCATGAAGGTCCCACTGTGCCCAGTTATTGTGGGTAATTCTTCTGGCATATTGACTTTTCAGGAGATCATGATTGGACCTCAGTATCAAGCTATTATTCCCACCCTCCACTTAAACAGACACAATGAGAAAGGTAAGCAATAAGGTTTTGGAGGCCTTTAAACCAGGGTGGGATTATAAGATGGGAAGGATATGGAAAGAAGATGAAATTGTCCCTTGTCTGCCCCATCTGAGGGTAGACAGATTACAGTTAGTAAATACATTCATTCAACAAATATTTCTAAAGCATATGCCCTGTAAATTCTATGATCATACCTTTGTTCCTTCCCTAATGCCTAAACAGTGCTCTGTGCACAGTAAGTACTTAACATTTGAATGAATGAATGTCTTCAGAGGCAGCTTGTAGATAGAAAATTGGGCCTAGAGTCAGAGCTGGGTTCCAATTCAGCTTTTGGGAGCAGCTAAGTGGTGGAGGTAGTAGGTGATAGCTCGGCAAATTCATCCTAAGACACTTACTAGTTATGTGACCCTGAGCAGGTCACTTAACCCTGACTGCCTCTCCCTCCCCCCAGAAAAAGAAATCCAGCCTTTGACCCTGCATAGCTGTGTGACCCTGAGTGAGTCACTTTACCCCTGTCTTTTTTTCCTGTAAATATGTCCAATGGGGATGATAGTAACACCTACCTCTCAAGGTGATTGTGAGGACCAAAGGAGTTAATAATTTTAAAGCTCTTGGTGCCTACAGTACTTAACACATAAGAGGCACTTAATAAGAACATACTTCCTTCAACAACATTCTTTTTATTAGAAAAAGAAAATGAATACCCATGGATGATACAAGCACTAGAAGATATGGCACAGGCTCTATTATACAATAGGACTTTAGAAGGGAAAAGTTAAAGAGTCCAGAACTAGTTTAGGGCTGGGGAGGGAGGCCTTTATGGTGGAGATGGACTTGACTAGGGGCTTTAGAAAGTGGATAGAATTAGTGGAGTGATGTGGAAGCAAGAAGGAGTCTGTCTCATCAGGGGGACCATGAAAAGACCTATCCAAGAAGAACCAAGCCTGGAGGAGTGGATCGTCAAAGAAGTGAATTCTGGCTGCGCCATCTTGGAGCTGCTTAGGGTCCCATTGAAGCACTTATTGTGATTCAGACCACAGTTCACCAGTTGGAGGGAAGACTGGGTAGAGAAGCTTTTCTTGTTATTACAGGCCATGGACGGGATTAGTTGAGAGCCAGCACTCTGCTGTTAGCTGAATAAACTATGAATATAGACAATTTCAGTGAAAAAATTAGTGAACAAATTCACTAATAAGTACAGTGTAGGAAGCAAAGAACAGAATGGAAGACAGTCATTCCAGGTCTTTAGTGAATCTTAAAGTTGTGTAGAGGCTTACAAATCTGTCATTGACCTTGGGGAGCACCATAAGGCAACTTTATTTTACTCTTTGACCACCTTAACGGGGGAATTGGAGAAGAACAAAAACATAAATTCTGGAGTTAGTTGTTGCCTACTTTATTGTTTTCATGTAAGAATCTCTCTTCAGAGTGACTGGTTATAGGAGGCTGGCTTCAGTATGGGAGTCATTCATGCCGGAAGAATGGCTCTCTCTTTACTTCCATCTTCTCCCCCTTTGAAGCTTTCCTCTTACCTTTACTTGGTGATATTAACCTCCAGTAGCCTCAGAAATAGGAATAACACTCAGGATCCTCAGAGTGGGAGGCAGGGGAGCAACCATAGCATGACTGCTAAAGTCATTTACTAAGAGATCAGTAGACCCAGAAAAAATTAAAAAGACCATGGGTTTAAGAATTAACCTTTAGATATAGTTGGAGATCTGGAATGAGATGCCTAAGTCAGAAGATTGTGAGACAGGGTCTGGTTCAGAGGTGTCATATATGCCTTCCACCACACTCTCTAGTACAGCCTGAACCTGATTAAAATGTACTTGGGAAATAATATACAAAATAATATTATATTAAACAAAATAAATAAAAATACAATGGAACATAGTCAGTGTTAATATGTGGTTTTCTAATTGAACATGCAGCCTGCAGGTATCCTGTGTATGGTTTATGATATGAAGCAGGCTAGTACATTTACTCTGTGATTCTTTTTCCACCGATGCTAGTGGGGCAAAGAAGTCTAGACCAGGAGTTATATGATGGGTGTGTATTCAATCCTGGTATTCACTCAGGCTTATGATACTGGCAGCAAACAATATTAGAGGTTCACAAGATCCAGGGCAGACTGCTGTAGGGAACTAAGAAACTTTTATCCCATGGGGCCTTGATACAGACCTAGAATTCTGGTTGGGTCCTTGATACAGACCTAGAATTCTGGTTGGAGGTTGCTGCCAAGGTTACCAGGTAGTTAGAACTTCTAATAGCTATTGATGAATGAGATAATCCATTTCATTAGCTCCTGACTATAGTTAGCACAGTCTCATCTGTTAATTGAAGATCTCTGTGGTATGGGAGTGACTGGAGGTCTGGCTGAGAGTTTCTTAGGTTTGCTGTGCCCTTTTGATGAGCAGGAGAGAAGAAAGAACAGAGCTGCAGCCCCCAAAGTCCAGTCTTAGTACAAATATTAGCTAGGTTCTTAAGAATCCAATTTTGTTCTTCTGTTGCTATGTGCAAACTCAAGATATAATGGGCCATAAGAATGCTACAAGATCCCTCAGGCCTTGAAATGTACCTTACCATTTGTTAAGGGAATGGGTAACTGTCACTACTGGTAAAAAGAGATACCCTATCTGGGTGTAAATTCTTTTAAAAATTTCATAATAGCTATAAGTGAACCTGTCATTAAAAAAACCCAGTCGGTATATTTGCATCTCATCTTCCTGAGTTTAAATCTGGCCTCAGACACACATTAGTTGTGTGACCCTGGGCAAGTCACCTAACCCTGTTTGTTTCAGTTTCCTCATCTGTAAAATGAGCCAGAGAAGGACATGGCAAACCCCTCCAGTATCTCTGCCAAGAAAACCTCAATTGGGGTCACAGAGTCGGACACAACTGAAAAATGACTGAACCACAAATATTTGCAGATTTTGTGTTTTAGAAGATCCTCGTGGTGGACAATGAGATGTTTGTTTTGCCTTTATAGATGTTTCAATTTACCTCACAGATAAGGTAGACTGAGCAGCACTGTTGGGCTTACAAAAGAAACTTTAGAGAAATTAATGTCCTGAGTGGCACAATGAGAAAGGGGCTAGTCTTGGAGTCAGGAAGACCTCAACTCAAATCTGGCCTGGGAGACTTAACCTAGCTGTATTACCCTGGGCAGGTCTTGATTCTGTTGGCCTCAGTTTTGTCCCTTGTAAAATGGGGATAACAGCACCCACCTCCCAGATATGTCATGAGGATGAAATGAGATAATATTTACAAAGGGCTTAGCACAGCGCCTGGCACAGAGTAGGTATTATAGAAATGCTAGTTTCCTTCATTCTGATTGTTTCATGTGGGTGGCATCTTTGTCTCCTGAGTGCCCTTCCTCCTTGTGCGCTACACTCTATATTTTTTTATGCAAATTACTTTTATTTTATAGAAGTATCTCCAAAGAATACAAATTACAGGATGATAGAGAACCATTAAAGTATAGTTTTGAGGAAAGCACTGGACAAGAATGCCCTTAAATTGCAATAGATTCTTGGAGTTCTTCATACTAGCTGATGGGGCTCCAGTTCACCAGCTGTTTTACTTTAATAGACGTCATACCCCTTCACCTGAAAACTTGAATTTAGGGGATCACTTTAGCTCTAGTATGGACAAAGTCTGAGAACTGACTGAAAGCTACTCACTATGGATTTAAGGAGTATAGTGACCCTGAAACATCCTCAGGCATTTGAAGTGTCTACTGCAATGAGGAATGTACTGAAGGAGGGAGACAATGATATGTTGTTATAATGTTACATTTGTGCCTGAACTGAGGTGTCATGTATGATCTGTGAGATGGGAGCCCCTTACCTGTTTCATCCAAGGATTGGAGCCTGGAAATAATTTTGAACAACCAAGTCATAACTTCATCTTGTTTGCATATGATAGCCAGGGCTATCATTGAACAGGCAGAAGATTGTATCATTCAGGGTGGATAAATGGAACAAAGGGGGAAAACAAGTCAGAGTATTCCTGCTGTGGCCCCAAAACTCCTGTGCTGGTCACTTCTGTTACCCCAAATTGTCCCAGCAACATATATCCATGGGGGAATTGCTTTAACATGGGACTGTGCTCGGCTAGTGCTTCTTCTAAATGACAGTTGGCATTTTTCCAAAACTTCCATGATAGATGCTGATGTGTCAGCATAAACATTTTAACCTGGATCAACTTGAGATCATAATTAATAAATCAAATCTATATTCTCCAGAGATTCCACCTAACACAATAAGTTCCTCTGCTGATGATTTAGAGCAGGTTTTAGTTAGTTCTGTTGGCGTTAGTAACACAAGACATTTGGATTGTGTGATTTTTTTTAAGCATTTTTATGTATGTATTTTTAGTTTACAACATTCAGTTCCACAAGCTTTTGAATTCCAAATTTTCTCCCCCTTACCTCTCCCCAAGACAGCATGCGGTCCGGATATAGGCTTTACATATACGTTCACATTAAACATACTTTTGCGTTAGTAATGCTGCAAAGAAGAATTAGGATCAATGGAATGAACTATGAAAAAGAAAAAACAAAAAAGAGCAAATTGTATGCTTCGATGAGCTTTCAGACTCTAATTTTCTGGATGTGGATAGCTTTCTCCCTCATGAGTCTTTTGGAGTTGTCTTAGAACTTTGCATTGCCGAGAGGAGCCAAGTCTATCAAAATTAGTCATCACACAATGTGGCTGTAACTGTGCAATGTTCTTCTGCTTCTGCTTCCCTCACTCAGCATTGGATTGTTTTTTGTTTTGTTTTGTTTTTTTGGATTAAAAAATCCTTATCCTTCCTTATCCCCTTCCCCTCAACTAAAGGAAAACAAAAGCCTGTTACAGTCATCCATAGCAAATCAAAACGAATCTCCACATTGGTCACATCACACAGCTCTGTACGGGGGCTGTAAGTTTTCAGTGCTTCCTGAGTGGTCTCTTCACTGCTCTTGTCAAAGTTCTATGAGTTCCTGACTCAGGTTTGGGTCTTTTGTATTGTGTGTTTTTAGGATTCAGTAGATCACTGCTGGACTCAGTCCCTCTTAGCCTGCTGTGTTACTTACCTGCTACATTACTTGGTTCCTCTTTGGTTGCCATCTTCTGCTCTGGGTTTAGAACTGAATCCCTGATTTACTCTTGGACTCTGAGCCACACGCCCAGCTTTTTAGAACTTGTTCCTTGCTTGTATACAGGTAAGGCCTTTGTGGCCTGTGCCCAGGAACTGTGACCAAGATCTGGATAGTGGGCCATGGAACTACTAGATGGCATTCATTCCTGTCCCTGTGCAAGTACATAAATTCCTTGAGATCTTTTGGCCCAAGTGTTTGATCCTATTATCATTTCTGAGCATTGGGCTTCTCCTTGCCACTGCTGCTGGCCAGCCTCCACCTCAAGGTTCACTGTCCTTTTTGTCTTCCTAAACTGGAAGAATGACTCATTGCGACTTTTTCTTTGCTTTCCCAATAAGAATTTGGTCTAATTCTGCTTTCTAGGTCGCTGTGGAGTAATTAAAGGCAAAAATGTTACCTCTCCACTATCCTGACTCCATTGGCCACATTCCCCCTCGCCACTTGCCCGAATGTCTCTCCTATTTTTTGTGTCCTTCACCTCTTTATCAGCAGGTGGAGATTATGTTTCATCATTAGTCCTCTGGAATTGTGACTGGTCATTAATCAGAATTCCCAATTCTTACAAAGTTGTTTGTATTTACCACGTTACTGTCATTGTAAGAATTATTCCTGGTTCTACATTTTGCTCTACATCAGTTCATACAAGTTTTCCCAAGTTTCTTTGGTTTCATCCTCTTCATTTCTTGAATCATAATAATGTTCCATCACATTTGTATACCACAACTTGCTTAGCCATTCCTTCATTGATGGGCATCCCCTAGATTCCTGTTCTTTTCTGTGTCAAAAAGAGCTATGCATTTGTGCATCCTCAGTTTGTTTTGTTTAGGATTAATGCTTCCCTTAATCTACTGTTCTCTAATTCCCCTTTCCTTCCTATTTTCCCATTGAGTGAAACATATTTCTGTACCCAGATGTTATGTGTGTGTGTGTGTCCATGTGTGTCTTTCCTTCTTTTGACTACTTCACATGAGGGTGAGGTTGATATGTTAACCCTTTCTCCTTGTTTCTATAGATTTTACTGTTTACATGAGAGAACTTGCCCTGTAACCTTCCTTTCCCTCCCCACTCCCCCCTCACTCTCCCCTTCTTTGTTTCCATTCTTAAAATTATCAAAATATAATAGTACTACTCTCAGGCCTTGTCCAGTGGGGCTCCTATAACCTTTGATGAGCAGTTTGTCCTTGTTTAGTTCCTTATTATTGTTCATTCCTGTTTACTTTTATGTGTTTCTCATCTCTGGTATTTGAACTTTGAAAGTTTCTACCCAGCTCTGGTCTTTTCATTGAGAATGTTTGGAAGTCCTTTGTTTCATAGAAGGTCCAATTTTTTTCTCCATAGACACTTGAAAGTTTCTTAGGTTTGCTCAGTTTTGCTGGGTAAATTATTCTTGACTGTAAGCCTATATCTTTTGCCTTCTGGAATATCTTCTTCCAAGCTCTCCACTTCTTTATAGTGGTGACTGCTAAGTCTTGTGTGATCCTGAATCTGGCTCCTAGAAAAGATTTCTTTCTGACTACTTGCAGTGTTTTTTTCCTTTGACCTAGAAACTAGATTTTGGTCATAATATTTTTGGGAGTTTTTATTTTAGGATTTATTTCAGGAAGTGACCAGTAGATTCTTTCTATTCCTTATTTGCCTTTTGGTTTTAATATATCTGGACAGTTTTCTTTTAAGATTTATCAAAATAATATATCTAAGCTCTTTTTTTGATCATGGCATTCAGTGATTCTTAGAGTTTTTTTCTCCTTTCTCTGTTTTTGCTATGATACCTTATATTTTTTTCCAATTTTTTCCTCAATCTTTTGACTGTTTCAGTATTTCTTACTGTCTTGTCTCATAGAATCATTTGACTTCTGTTTGTTTCATTCTAATTTTCAAGGAGTTTGTTGTGTGGCCCAGATCTTGTACCTCTTATGTTAAGCTGTTAACCGCCTTTCCAGTTCTTTCTTCCATATGTGTCATTTCTTTTCTGTTTTTTTCTTTAAGTGCTCTCATTTCATTGACAAAAATGTTTTTTTCATTCTTTTTAACTCTTGATTCATCTCTTCCAAGAATTCTTGTTGAATTTGTAACTAGGCTGTGTTTTCCCTGCTTATAGACGTTTCAGGGTCACTCTCTTCTTCTGGGTGTATGTCTTGAGCTACTCTAACATCACAGTAGCTCTTTATGATGGGATTATTTTTCACTTGTTCCTTCTTTCAACCTACTGCCTGTCTTTGGACTCACTTTTGGAGCTGGGCTTTGTATCATTTCTGGAGGGAAGGCCTAGTCTGGTCCTGTTGCTCTTTTCTGGAGGGGCTCTTCAGAGACAGGCTGGGGACTTGCAAGGTTTTATTGCTCCCAGAATAGTCTGATCCAGAACAAAGACTGATTATTGCCCCTATTGTGAGCTCTGCAAGTTCTTGACTGGAATTTGGGTTTGAGCAACAGTAGACACTGCTGGGCTCAGCCACTTTCAGCTAGTTGGAGAGTTTTATTGGTTCAGTGACAGAATTGTAGTCTCCCTTGGTCTGGGATTCCTGCCCTGGTTATTCCTCTAAAGGCGGGGATAAACTCTGGGAATGAGATCCTGCTCTGCTTTTAGGTCTGAGCTGCTCTGCTGCAGTTTGCTTCTGAACTTCCTCATTTCTCAGTAGACACTGCAGGGCCTTTCTACATGGGAATGCAACTCCTGGTTGCAACCATAAATCTTCAGTCCACCACATTAAGTCTGTGACCTAGAACTGGAGAGTGAGTGGCAAACCTGCAAGTTGGCACCTGTACCCATCGTGGTGCCCTATATGGGTCTGAGATCTCCTTTCGCCCTCATTCACAGCCTTTCCCTTGGCATTGGAGTGCTCCAGGAGTGCCATGCTCCAGCCAGATCCCATTCCCAGTATAACAGACCTGTCTCTCATTGCTGACTTGGGTGGGACAAATGACTTGTTGACTTTCTCTGAATTTCTCCATCAAAATTTGGTTTGGTGCATTTTTTATGTCTGTTGGGAGAAGTTTTGTACTACTTGCTATACCGACATCTTGACTCCCCCTCTTTGAGTTGTTTTCCAGGTGTAACATAATACAATATCACATTCATAATATGTTTCAATGCAGACATCAGTGACAAACACAAAAATTAAATGATGATGGTGCGGTTTTGCAAAGAAGTAATATGGCTCACTTAAAACCAGAAAGGCACTTGTTAAGATCAGCAAACTTAATGTTTCTGAAGTTGTAGAAGTCTGGATTGTTGTTCTTTTATCAGATTACCAGCATAAACAATGTGCTTTCCTGTTTTAGAGAGGTAAGAGTGTTTTAAAGTGGGAATCTGTAAATCTGAGGTTGAAGAACTAGACGAAAATCAGTGCTGTTAGAGGGGATGCCCATTGAGTGATCTTTTCTTCTTAAGCTGCATGGAATAGAGACTCTAGGGCCTAGGGGTGAATATCTTCAATGCACATCATCAGGTTGTCAAAGCAGGTTAAAAATTTACCAGTCATAGCAGTCATAAAGGTGAACTGCTATTTCATCATTTTGATTCATTATATGATGAACAGATAGGTCCAGTATTTACAGTATTGTTGAATTAATTAGTGAAGGAGACTCTGGCACATCTCAGTACATTTATAGTTTGTGCTATGCATAATACAAGAAAAATATGTCATTTTTATTTTTGCAAAGTGCTTTACATACATGATCTTACTTGATTCAACAGCCCTGTGAGGAGAACATTGTTATCAATCCCATTTTACAAATGAAACTGAGCCTCAGGCTAAATGACTTACCCAGGGTCACACAGCTACACGTGTCTGAGGCAGGATTTGAACCCACTTCCTAATTCCAAGTCCAATGCTATAATTCATCATATTGTTGGCACTAAGATGGAAAATAAAGTTGGTAAGAAAGGTAAAAGATTAGTAAGGTAAAGAAAAGAAAGTTAAATGTAGCTGATAAGTGCTTACTAGGTGAAGAAGAAATTGACTGATCAGGAGATAAAGCCCTGTACAAGCAGTTTGCTGTAGCTTTTCACCAGGGGAGCTACTCTCAAGAATGACCAAAAATATTCAGTGCCTCCCTTCCAAAAGTATGGAAAGCAGGAATTCTGTAAATGAAAAGTGACCTGAATAGAATAGATGGTGTTTATCTTTCTGCCATGGCCAAGTAGCTATTACCTGCTCAGAGTACAAGCTAGTCTCCCTCCTGGAAGATAGAAGAGAAAGTAAAGGAACTTCCCAGGTTCTTAAAAAACATGGAAGATTATCAGTGTGAAAATAAAGAACAAAAAGATCTGAAGTTGCACAAGGGCAACCCCTATCTGTGTTGAGCAGAAGGGTCATTAAACACTTTGAGTTAAGGAACAGATGTGACCCTCAAGATTACAAGGAAGGTGTAATCAACCCCCCAGTGATGGCATCCTTGTCCATGTCGTCCATTCTAGTCAAGTCCTGGAGGGTTGATGACTTCTTACTTGTAGATTGTTCTTCTGGAAAGGCTTCTCGTTTATCTCCATTACTCATAATGTTTACTCTTGGTTTTAAATAGATAGAAGTTATTTTAAGAAAAGTGTCATTTATTCCTATGCTTTCGAGAGTTTTAAATAGGAGTAGGTATTGTATTTTGCCAAAAGCCTTTTCTGCATCTATTGATGTAATCATATGGTATTCTTGTTACTTGATATGGCCAATTATGCTTATAGTTTTTCTAATATTGAACCATCCCTACGTTTGTGGTATAAATCTAATCTGGTCATAGCATATGATCTTTGTGATGCATTGCTGTAAACTCCGTACTAATATTTTATTTAAAATTTTTGCATTAGTACTCTTCAGGGAAATTAGGCAAAAATTTTCTTTCTATGTCTCTTCTTGGTTTAGGTATCAAAACCATATTTATTTCATAGAGAGAATTTGGTAGGACTCTTTATCTGTTTTTCATACTGTTCATACAATATTAAAATAGAATGTTCATTAAATGTTTGATAGAATTTACTTGTAAGTCCATCTGATTCTGGGTTTTTATTTTCCTTATAGAGCTCATTTATGGCTTGTTCAACTTGATTTTCTAAAAAAAAAAAAGGTTATTTAAGTATTCTATTTCCAGTTTTGTAACCTAGCTAATTGATTTTTTTGTAAATATTCATCTATTTCATTAAGATTGTCAGTTTTATTTGCACATAGTTGAAGAAAATAACCCCTAATAATTGTTTTAATTTCATCTTCATTAGTCATGCCTTCATTCACCCTTTTCATTTTTGATACTGGTAATTTGATTTTCCTTTTTATTTTAATCAAATTAGCCAATGATTTATTATTCTTAAAAATAAAACCAGTTCTATTTTTATTAGTTCAATAGTTTGGATTTTTTTTAACTTTTACTTTTATTAATTTCTCCTGTGATTTTTTCAGGATTTTTATTTTGTATTTAATTGGAGATTTAAAATTTTGTTTTTGTAGGTTTTTTTTTTAATTTGCATGCTCAGTTCATTTCTTTGGTTTGCTGTTTATCTTTTTAATTGATGTAAGTATTTAAAGATGTAAATTTTTCCTTAAGTACTTCTTTGACTGCATCCTACAAATTTTGGTGTATTATCTCATTGTTATTAACTTTAATGAAGTATTGTTTCAATGAATTATTCTTTGACCCAAGTAGACTACCTAACTGTCCTAATGATGCTAATGGGGTTACATGTCTTCTGTATAGGAAGATAAACAGTTTAACTTTGTTAATTCTCTTATGATTTCTCACTCCTATTTATCTTTTTATGTTTATCTTGAGTCTTGTGTTTTAATGTCAGATTTTCCATTCAGCTTATGTACTTTTCATTAGAAATGCTTGAAAGTTCTCTGTTTCATGAAATGTCTACTTTTTCCCCTGTAGGTTTATACTCAGTTTTGCTGGGAAGATTATTCTCAGTTGTAACCTTAATTCCTTTGCCTTCCAGAACATACTGCATTCTCATTGTTGCTTGATTGTGGTAGCGTCTAAATCTTATATGATCCTTACTGTAGTATTTAAATAGTTTCTTCTTGTTGCTTGTAGTATTTTTTCCTTGACCTACAAGTTCTGGAATTTGGCTATATTCCTGAAAGTTTTCATTTTGGGGAAATTCTTTTAATTCTAGTTTACTCTCTGATTGTAAGATACCTGGGCAGTTTTCCGTTATATTTTCTTGAAATATGATGCCTAGACTTCTTTTTTGATCGTGGCTTTGAGATATTCTACTAATCCTTAAAATATCTTAGTTTGTATTCTATGTCAGTTATTTTTCCATGAGATATTTCATGTTTCTTCTATTTTTTTCAGTTTTTTGACTTTGTTTTATTGTTTCTTGATGTCTCATAGAGTCATTCTCTCCCACTTGACCAATTCTAATTTTTAGCAAGTTTTCTTCAGTGAGGTTTTGTACCTCTTTGACCATTTTGCTAATTTTGCTTTTTAAGGAGTTATTTTCTTCCATATCTTTTGGGCCTATTTTACCAAATGTCTAATTCTCTTTTCACAATTTTCTGGCCTCACTCTCATTTCCCAATTTTTCTTCTACCACTCTTATTTGATTTTTTAAATCTTTTCCACCCTTTTGTTGCTTTCTTTAGTTCTTACAGAAATTTTTATTGGGCTTATGTCCAATCCATATTTCTTTCTTGAGGCTTTTATTTTCATATCATTGTCTTCAGAGTTTGTGCATTGAACTTCCTATAACCAACTATAAAAGTTAATTTTGTTATTGTTTGTTCATTGTTTCAGCCTACTTCTTGACTTTGGACTTTATATATGTTGTAGAGGGCTCTATTCAACTCTTGGAGGGAGATGACTGGCTGACCCAAGCTTTTGTCTTTTATGTCACTTTGCTTTCTCAGCTCAGTAGGGGCCTGTAAGTTTTTGGTGCTTCCAATATGGTGTGATCTGGAAGCAGTCTGGTCACTGCCATTCTGATCTGCATACACCCTGATCCTTTCCTAGGTAGGGCCCCTACTCCCTCACAACAATGTTGTTTGGTGTTTTCTATGATAATTTGGTAGGAGAAGTTTTTGGGTGGAGGTTTGACATCTGTGATCTTTTACTGTGCCTTCTTGATGTGGCTCTTCCCTACCATCCTGGTTTTTAAAAGACAGATACAGAAGGTAATGAAGGGTGAATACAAAAACATGGTAGAGTTCTGTAAGAACCAGTGATGCTGATGAATAAGTTGAAGTTGGCTAAAAAAGCTAATACATTAAAAAAAGTGATTTTAAAGCTATTTGTGGGGCAAGAGGGGGATCATAGGAAAAACACAGGACTGTTGCTCAAGGTGGATGGGATAATAGCAACCATAGTTGTTATAGTTGCTCAGTTCTTGTTTTTAATAAGTGAAGAAGATAAGAATTTTCCAATATGAACAAGTTATTTAGACTTCAATTCTTAGCAAAATTTTGGAATTAATTAAAATGAACTAATGAATTAATGAACCTCCAGAAAAGGAAGCTGTGATCAGCATAGTTTCATCAAGAGCAAGTCATGAATTGGGATTCTAGTGCACACTGTTGGCAGAGTTGTGAAGTAATCGGGCCTTTCTGGAGAGTGATTTGGAGTTGTGCTCAAAGGGCTACAAATACCCTTTAGTCCATGAATACCACCGCTAGTTCTGTATCCCAAAGAGATCAAAGAAAAAGGAAAATGAGACACATACAAAAACATAGCAGCTTTTTTTGTGGTGACCGAAAACTGGAAACTGGGGGTGCCCATCGATTGGGGAATGACTGAACGAGTTATGGTATATGATTTTGATGGAACATTATTGTGCTATAAGAAATGATGAGCAGGATGGTTTCAAAAGAACCTGGAAAGACAAATATAAACTGAGCAGAACCAGTTCTTCACAGTAACAGCAGTATTGTCAAGGTAATTTGGAAAGATGTAGCTATTCTGTTCAATACAAAGATTCAAGACAGTTCTGAAGGCCTTAGGATGGAAAATGGTGTCCACCTCCAGAGAAAGAACTGATGGACTCCGAATGCATAGTTTTTTTCATTTAGTTAGTCAATAAGGCTTACTGTGTGCCAGACATCCGGCTAAGCATTGGAAGGCAAAGAAAGGCAAAGGCATGATCCTTGCTGTCAGGAAACTCACATTCTAAAGGAGGAGACAGCATGCAAACAAACTCTGTACACACATGACCTGTATGGAACAAATTGGACAGGCCTCTTGCAGAAGGTGAGATTCAAGCTATCTTGAAGGTAGAAGTGAGGAGGGAGGGGAGAGCATTCCAGGCATGATTGACAGCCAGTTCAAAGGCCCAGAGATGGGATATGGAGGGAAGGACATTACAAAGGCCCATATGCTGGACTGTACAATATGTGGAGGGGAATCAAGTGTGGAAGATTGGTCGTATGTATGGTCTGATGTCAGTTTGGAAGTGTCTTTATTGGAGGACCTCATGAATGTGTGCTTGTCCCTGTGCTGTTTAACATTTGTTCAGCAGTTGACTTGGATGATGGAAGCATGCTTAGCAAATTTTGCAGTTCATACCATGATATAGGATACAACTAGAACTCGGCAGGCTAGAGCACTGCAGTATATCTCACGGGATGGGATATAATAGTGATAGATTGAGAGGCAGCAGAGAATAGAAGATGGAAAGTTGATTGAAGAGTCAGGATGCCCTGGGTTGAAGTTCTGCCTCTGTCAAATGCTGGTTTTATGACTGGAGAGGCAGGTTTTTTACTCTTCCTCAGACTAAGCAGCAGAGCAGTTGTTTCTCTTTATTGGTATAGAGAGTTTTCTTATATGGATGCCATCACAGGTCCAAGGCAAAAAGAAAGACCAGAGGATTGGCAGTGTGCTCTTGAGAGAAGCCAGCCTGGGCTAGAAGGCACTGTGCATTGATCCCCTTCTTTCTTAATGCCTCCAGCAACTCTGACATTCTGAGGCAAAAGAAAGTTAAGTATAGCTGGTAAGTGCTTGCTGGGTGAGGAAGAAGGACAGGCCAGGAGATGAGGCCCTGTACAAGCAGTTTGCATAGCTTTTCACTAGGGGAGCTACTCTCAAGGATGACTCCCTTCCAAAAGTATGGAAAGCAGGAACTTTCTAAATGAAAAATGAAAAGTGACCTGAATAGAATAGATGGTGTTTATCTTTCTGCCATGGCCAAGTAACTTTACCTGCTCAGAGTACAAGCTAATCTCCCTCCTGGAAGATAGAAGAGAAAGTAAAGGAACTTCCCAAGTACTTAAAAAACATGGAAGATTATCGGTGTGAAAATAAACAAATAATAAATAATAATAAATTGCATTTCTGACCAGGCCCCACCTCAGTGCCTTCAAACCTCTTTCTGCCTTCCATAAGCTGTCTCCAGTTAGCCTTCACCCACTGATGAATTCACAAGTCTAAACTGCCCTCCCTTAACTCTCTACACCGAGATTCAGAAACACTTTTTCCAGGTCTGAAATGGGGAGACCCTGGCTTGGCATTCACAGGTGCCTCACCCATCATGGTGCCCATGAGCTTGTACATGTTTAGACTTAAGTAATAAGAGTGGTGAAGAGGTTGTGGACTGGTGTTTACTGTGCTGGACACAGATAGGAGACCCTTCTCACCCTCAGCGTGAGACCATATCTGGGAAATTTTGAAGATCCAATTTTCTTCTAGACACCATATCGAGAAGAACCTTAATTAACTGAAGAGGATTGGTTGAATTTAAGTATTTATTAGGCACCTACTGTGTTCCAGGCTTGACCTGGAACTACAAAGACAAAAGTGAACTGTTCCTTGCCCTCAAGAAACCTAAAATTTGTTGGAGGGAACAACACATGTAACATGTAAATAAATGAACAACATATAGTCATTTCTGGGGGTGTTCGTTGGGAAGCGCTGTTGGTTAACAATAGAGCAGCAGTTCCAGAGGGTACAATAGGGGCTGACTTGTAGCAGCATCAGGGAACTTTTTAGGGCAGCAGGTTGTCACACACCCTTTGCAGCACCAAAGTTCATGTGGATTTGATTATTAGTCCTTGAGAAAGAGATGGAAGTGGTAGGGAGGTATATACTCAACAGCAGAGCCAACATCCAGTCATTGGACCTATGTGACAGTCAAGGCCCATGGATTCTTGGGGCCTCATTCCCTCTTGGGTCATATTTGAGGCATGTTTGAACTGCCGACCTCCTGGCAGTTCAGCCCAGCTCTCCTCCATTAGGATTATCTCCCTTAAGAAGGACCCAGAGGATATGGCATATGAATATTGGTTACCGCTATTTCACCAAGAAAAGACATGTAAGGGCTACATCCTAAGTATGTAAAGTGTTGTTTTGTGAAAGAGGCAAATAGACTTGTCTTGATCAGCTCAGTGGCAGAATTAGGAGGGATGGGTGGAAGCTACAAAGATTCAAATAGAACCTTGATGTCAGGGAAAACTTCCTGACAATTAAAGATCCAAAACTAGAGTAGCCCTATTCAAGAGTTAGTACATTTCCCTTCACTGAAAGCTTTAAAAAAAAAATGTTGCTTGACTTTCAGGCTTGGATTAAGTTAAATAGCTTCTGAAATCTTGTTTATCTCTATGATTTCTGAGGGTGAAAGCAAAGTATGAGATTCCTTTTCAGCATACCTTACTAGGCCAGTAGCTCTCTCAGGTTTTTCTTCTCTGCTTTGGCCTGTACTCACCCTCTAAGCTTGGCTACTGAAAGTCTCACTTGTTCTTCCCTTCTGGGCTATTTCAGGTGCAAAGGCCACAAAGGAATGTGACCTTTCCATTGGCATTAAGGTTTTAGAGATCTGAAAATAGACTATCTCCTTTCTCTCACCACTTCATTTTAGTCAGACCTTCCTAGAGATAGTGATGACTCTGGCTTTGGAAGCAGCAAGATGCCCTGTATGAGGATTAGGGTCATCCATCTGCCTGCCAGCATGAGACTCTGGGCAATGAGTAGGGGCCATCAGGAGTTGCCTGGCAGGATACGGGTTTCACAGAGGTGGCTCACTTCTTCCCCTCCCAGCAGGGTCGGGCAGAACCTGGGCAGATGAGCTGAAAAGGAGACACTGAGAGCAGCATATGGGTACTGGGGTCTGGTTTGGTTTACCAACTTTCTTCTTCCCATCATGTATCTGCTCTCCAATTCTCTGAATCTCTTCATAAGAGTATATCTTAATATCTGATGGCACTCTGCCCTCCTTACCTCCTATTTCTTATCCTGTTCCTATTGAATAAAGTATATAGACCCTTCCACATCTCTCCTTTCCAAGCATATGGAACAACAGAAACAAAAGCATGATGGTCCTTAAATCCAGGGTGTGTTCAGCATTTGAGCTGCCTGGGGTGCAGTGCACATGAGGCTGAAAAGGGTGGGGGGTAGCAGGCTGATGGTGCCTTGAGTGTCAGGATAAGATGTGTGGAGTAAGTCATGGTAGAGGTTTGGCATAGCCTAGTAATATGAAGTGTTAAAAAGATCTCTGCTACATAGTGCTAGAAACACTTAGAAGTGACGCTGGTGATTGTAGGAAGGAAATTACCTGAAGCTTTTCAGCACTATGCCATTGCATTGCCCCTTGGCCCCTGTGCCCCTGTCCTATTTGGGACTGATTGGGCAAGAGCTGTCATCTTGTCAATGTGTCCCTTCCCTCTATTTTCTCCTCAGTCTATGAGAAAGAAGACCAGCTGCTGTGGGATCCCAATGTCCTTCCTGAAGGAGAAGTAGAAGAGTTTCTGTACCGGGCAGTGAACCGGCGGTGGGATGAGATGGCCACCTCTCAGATCCCTGTTGGGGTATCTGTGAAAGACAATGAGCAGGTGAGCCTGAGTGGGAGGAGAGATAATCCCATACTGCTGCTAAGGGCCACCTGAGCCTGATTCCGAGCAAGGTATTATGTGTTTGGAGGCAGAGTGTCGATCTGAATCCTGGCTCTCTTAACGTAATGACCCAAGGCAGTTCATGGTCTTTTGGGGCTTCAATTTCCCTCTGGAAAATTAGGAAATTGGCTTAGATAGCTCTCAGTTGTAGAGCCTGCTATCTTAAAAATTAAGTCTTGTCCGTCTTAATTTACTTAGTTGGGAGTAAATAAGTAGAGAATGAATTTCCTCCTCAAGGTTAGGATAAACTGAAAATGTGAAGCAGTTCACAAAGGCTCAGTACCTTTCTGGCTATGTGACACATAGTGAGTTATAGGAAGGTTGGTGTGTCTAGGTCTCTCTCTCTCTCCTCTCCTTTGGCATCACAAAAGTAGCCAAGGCTTTCCCCAAACCATACCACTCTACTACTGATAGAGCCAGTATTTCAGTCCAGAAGGTACACCAAGCCTGACCCTTTGGTACATTGAGTACTAAGGGTCTGGGTCAAAAGAGGGAGCCTTTGATGGTACTTGAAGCAGAGTGTTTGCGTCTGTCTCTATAACAAGTCAAAGAAAGGTTGCCTGGACTCTCTTCTGACCTACATCCTAACTGTATGGCTAGATTTTCTTCTAGTCCTCGGGCTTTTGTATAGAATGAAGCAGGAGATGGGTATTCCTGCTGGTTTATGGGGTCCTTTCAAGTGTTTGATTCTGTAATTCCTTTTGGTACCTGACTGGAGGTACTTCATAATACCTGAAACCTAGCCTTGCAGCTGTACCTCTGTCAAGACTAGTAAAGAAGGGAGGCACCAAGTCTCAGGGCAGGCCCCGACTGTTCCTCCAGCAGCGCAACTCTACAATCTGTACCCCCTAGGATTTTCTCCCTGACCATCCAAGGTGAGTTAGGCAAAGGGCAGGCCCCTGAAACCACATGACTCCATTCCCAGGTTCCTTGTGGCCGTAGCTCCAGGGATTTGTCATTGAGGGTGGTAACTTGGTCACCTTCAACTTGGGGTTCTATAGGTTTGGGATGTGGGGGACTCAGCCGTGGCCTCTCTGCTGTCCCCAGGCCCTGTATGAGCTGGTGAAATGCAACTTCAACGTGGAAGAGGCACTTCGAAGGCTGCGGTTCAATGTGAAAGTGATCCGAGGTGAGAGGGCCTGCCTGTGGCTACCTGGCCTGCTCAGCACCTTTGAGCCCCAGCCCACAGCCAGCTCTCTTTTTGTATTATAGATGAACTTTGTGCATGGAGTGAAGAAGAATGTAGGAATTTTGAGCATGGCTTCAGGGTCCATGGGAAAAATTTCCACCTGATACAAGCAAACAAGGTATGGAGCCCCTAGTTTGGAATTTCACCAATGTTTCTTAAGCTCCTGCTTTCTACTGGACAGAGAGGTGAAAAACAATATGGGCCTAGCCTTGAGAAGGATTTAAAGTCTAGTGAAGAAAAGCAACGCATATACAACTGTGGCCTGAATTAGGGTATGAGGAGACAAACTCAGGGAGTCCAGGAAGACTTGATAGTGGAAGTGTTGTCCGATTTGAGCTATGGAAGAAAATGAGGATTCCAGAAGGTAGAGAGGTTGAGAGAGAGCCTGTGCCACAGAAAATGTTGAGTTCAGAGAATAATCGATTGGCTGGAGTATAGTACATGAAGGTGTGTAATGTAAAACAGGCTAGGAAAAAAGGGACTCAGTGCTCTGGGCAGCTCAGACACCAGGGTCTGTCACCTTCTGTGTGTCTGGACCCCTTTGGCAGGGAGTCTGCTGGAACCTATGGATCCTTCCTTAGAAAAATGCTTTTAAATACATAGAATGCAAAAGGTAACGAAGGAAACTGATCATATCGAAATCATTTTCAGAAAATTGTTAAGTTGATAGAGTTCAGGTTAAGAACTGCTGCTCTTAAGTAGGAGCTTCAAGAGGAAGCTGGCTCCGCCCCAGCTGGCTGGAGTTCTCAGACTTCAGGTCCAGTCCTTGCCCCGACTTTGGTCTTCACATCTGCTGTCCTTCACACTGCTTCCCTTCCCATCCTCTGGAATAAAGACTTTCTTAAAGAGGAAGAATGAAAAAGTTAAGCAAAACTAATCAGCATAATGAAACGGTTGTGATGTACAGCAGAAGCAGGGAGTGGCACAATGCCAGAAAGACTCCTTAGAATTCTTTGGTTCTAATTTTGTAGCATTCAACTTTGATCGTTTCTTCTGTTTACATTTGCATATTGTTTTTTTCCTAGTTCTGCTTACTTTACTTTGCACAGTCCAATAATAGTCCATTCCATTAATGTACCGTAATTTGTTTAGGCCATCATCTGTCATCGAGTGCCCACTTTGTTTCTAGTTTTTGTTCCCATAAAATATGCTGCTGTTAATATTTGGCCCTTTCTCTTTGCCATTGCCTCCTGGGGTAGGTGGCTAGGAGTGGAAACCTGGGACTGTCCCTCTCTTCGGAGAGTTCCGAGTTGCTTTTCCTGAGACATTTTAAGTTGTTTGATTTACACAGAATTTTCTAAGAATTCTCCAGGTACCTAAAAGTCAGGCTTTTTCTTCTCCCAGAGAAAAGTTAGCTATGTATGGTCACATGCTCTTATTCCCTTAAGGGCTAGAGATATTGAACTTTGAGATGTGAAATTAACTAGTTAGTCTAATGTATCCCTCCACTTCATTCTTCATTGTGGTACTTAAAGGTAAGAAATGACACACAAGATCATCCCCATTCCTGACCAGAAAACAAGAAAATGGAATCAACTTCTGTGGCATTTCTTTATTTTTCCCCAGATCAGAATAGGAGGAATCCTTCCTTTTTCCGACCTCCTCTCTCACTTTTTCCTTTCCCCACTCCCAGAGCCAAAGATTAGACAGCTCTCGAAGTAGTAGAGATGTAGAGGGCTTTGCCCTGAGAACCAACAACCAGTAGCCTTTTCTATACACACCTGTCAAGGACCTGTCAAATTGGATGGGAGAAAGGGAACTGACCTTAAATATGAATAAATCTGTATCTGTGACTGGTATTATAAGCACCTAATGGTGGATGACAGTGGGACATAAAAGTCAGATTGTCATAGTGAATGCCACAGTTGGGTCACAAGGTGAATGAAGAAACAATGTAAATAGGAAGCCAAGGGCAGAGTCCAAGCTGTCAGATCAAACCTAAGGGAACAGACAAGGGACAGAGTCCAAGGTAGAGCAGGAAGGAGGAAGAAAAGTAGAAAGTCTGACTCTGTAAACAAGTCCATGGAATGTTAGAATGGGGCAAGGAGATGGGCAGAGACTGCCACTGGCATTAACAGCTGAAGTGCTTCCAGAAAATAGCACTGTATGATGTGTGAGAGCCATATCATACACAGTCTGATTAAAGAAATGGAGACTGTTTAGCCTTGAGAAGAGAAGGGGGAGGAGGATGGAGCAGAACCGTGCATGGCGCCATTGGTAGCTTCAGAGTATTTGAAGGACCATCAGGTAGAAGAGAGATTAGACTTATTCTCCCCACCCCCCACCCCCCAAAAAACCGAAGAATTGGCATCAGTGGCTGGAAGTTACAGTGGCAGATTTAAGCTTCATGTGAAAAAATATTTCCTAGCAATTGGAGCTGTCTCAAAGTGAAATCAAAGATCTGTCTTGGGAGGGAGATAAGAGTCTCCTAACTGCAGGTTTTCAAGCAGATGTTGGCAGGGGGAGGTTGCTTGGGCAGGTATGGGTTGGACTAGCAGGGTCTCTGTGGTCTCACCCCAGGTGCGCACACGGTCCGTGGGTGAGTGCGTGGAATACTACTATATGTGGAAGAAATCTGACCGCTATGATTACTTCACCCAGCAAACCCGCTTTGGCCGGAAGAAGTACGTCCAGCCCGGAGCCACGTGCGTGAAAAGCTTCTCACGATACCATCAGTAACGTCATCAAGGCCCCGGGGAACCACTGGTGCTAGGGTCCTGGTTGGAGTTTCCCCAGCTCTGACCCCTTTCCCAGGCAGCAGCAGGGGAGGGCTAGAGCTTCCCCCGGGCATCCCCTCAGTGTGTTCCATTCCTGGCAAGGGCTGTCAGGGGAGAGGCTGAGGGAAGAGGAGGGAAAAGGCTCCCCAGTTTGCCTTCAGTTCGCCTTTGCCCTCATGGTTCCCTCTTTACTCTGCAGGGACTTTGCAGACAACGACTTAGACAGCGGAGAGGTAGAAGGCTCTGGCCGCTCTCGGAGCTCCCCACCTGTCCTCTCTGCCACTGACTGCCTGGACTCAACCTTCCCCCAGGACCACTTGGCGATGGAGAGCACAGGTAGCTCCCGTGGGGGGTGGAAACATAGTGTAATGAAAGGAGCCTTGCACTTGGGGACAAAAGGCCTGGGCTCTGGTCCCAGCTCTGCTGCTTACTAGCAGTGTTGGACATGCCACCCTGAGGTGGTATGGAAATGAACCTGCCCTCAGGCCCTTGCATCCTAGCCCAGGGGTGGGCAGACCTCATAGGAGAGGGTCAGGCTAAGCCAGGACCGAGCAGCTCCCTGCTCCTTTCATCAGGAAAACTATCTTGTCCCTCCCTCCCAACCCCTTTAAACCTCACTGCCTAATTCTGTCCACTTATACTCTTCTCTTTCACCTCTCCTCAGTCTGCATTACTGTGGGTACATTTGAAAAGGCGATAACTTGATTCACTGCCTCCTGTCCGAGGCCAAGATCTGGTCAGTGGCAGAGCCGGAACTAGAACCTAGGTGTCCTGACATCTAGCCCTGGGCTCTTTCCTCTCTGCAGTGCTGCAACTCTGGAAATGTGCCAGTGAGAGAGAAAATAGAATGGGCTGCCTTTTGAGGTAGTGAGCTCCCCATCACTCAAAGTGTTAAAGCCTGGTTGCACCTGGGAATCATTGCCTCAGTATTGGGACTTAAGTCTTAGGGGAGGGAGGGTGTCAGGGGGGTCCTAAGAGGAGTGTACAAGTGGAATTGCCTCCCTTTTGCCCAATCCCTGTTTCCCTCTCCCTTCCCCCAGAACCTCTCAGTGTGGAGAGTGCTGCCTGCAGCCTGGGCAGTCTGAGTGAGTCCGGCCAGTGCAGCACACCCTCAGAGGCCAACTGCTCCTTGGACCCAGCTGAGGAGTCCTCAGGCATCCCTCTGCCCCAGCGGTCCCTTACCCCAGCTGACGTAGGCTTCTATCCGCTGCCAGCAGTCGACAAGGCAGAGCTGGACCCAGCCCCTGCTGGGCGGCTGGCAGTGGATTTGGCTTTGCCTGCAGCACTCCCAGGGGAGGAGCTGCCTCTCATCTCCAGCCATGTGGATTTGGACAGAGACCCAGAGGAAGCTGTGGCCCCTGCTCAGGTGGCTCTGTCGGTCACAGATTTTGGACTCCTTGGCATCGGGGATGTAAATCCTTTCCTGGCTGCCCACCCTGCCTGCCCAGCCCCCGTGCTGCACCCTGAGCCCTTGTCACAGTAAGCATCTCCCACTCCAGAGCCCTCCAACAAGGCTGTCTCCTTCCCCATCCTAACAATCAAACCCATTCTCCATTTACCTAGTACATGGAAAGGGGAGATGTGGGGCAAGAAGTTGGTAGGGTCTTGGATAGGGTTTCAGAGGTCCACCTTAGAGTTATACCCTGAGTGGAAGGAGGGCTGATTGGCCAGCTGGTATGTGGGTGTCAGGAGGACTGCTCCTGCCGTGTAAGCAGTTGTGGCCTGAGTACGTGGGTCCCACAAATGGGAGGAGAGTCAGCATCTTTTTTTGGCAGGTGGGTGGGAGAGGTTCCTGTTAAAATGAAAATAATTCTCTTTCTCTTCTCTTCTGACAGCTGTAACGTGATGACCTGTTGATTTGTTAATCTGGGGGCAGGTGTGTGCACCAAGACTCCTCTCTGTTAACGCATCACTGTTTTCAGACTGTAGGGCTCTGGCTGACAACTTCTCTTCCCCCTTCTGCCCATGCCAGGCCTGTCCTGCTATTGCCTCTGTCAGAGCCCCCCCCCCCATCCCCCTTCCATCCTGCTCCTTCCAGACCTTGGTCAGCTCCTCCATTTTGGAAGGTGGAACTAAGGGGACGAGGAGCTTTGGGCCTTCTGGGCCCTTGATGACTGACCTTCCCAGACACAGCCACATAGAAGGGTTGGGGCAGAGAAAGTTCCCTGAAACAGTGCTTGGCCAGGTCCTGAGCTGCCTCAGCTCAACTTGAAACCTGGTAGCAACTCCCAGGGCAGAGTAGAGTGGGTGCTGGAGGGCCTGTAGGGAGTGGGAAGGAGGAGGACATAGGCCTCCCAGCCCCTCCCTGGACTTCCGTTGCTGGCAGCGGACATGATGGCCTCTTGGACCACTCTTCCACTGTAAGGATGAGCCTTCTGGGAGGGGTCTGCTGAGACTGCCAGCCTAGCCCGGAAAAGGGACCCCCAGGACCTTCAGAAAAGGTCAAAGTCACTCCCCCCAATGGGGGGGGAAGGCGGGCTTTGGGGGTGAGTGGGACCTGGCCCAGCCCCTTCCACCAGCAATCTCCCCCAGCCTGATGGCAGCTCCTGACTTTGTCAGCATCAAGGCTTGGGCAAAGGGAAAGACATTCCCTTCCAGAGAAGGACCTCCCTAGGGGCATGTGGAAAGAGGACAGCAGGATGGCCAGCTGCTGCTCATGGTGCCAAATAATGTGGGGGGCAAGAGCGGGACAGGAGCCGGCCTCGGAGCCATATACCTCTGGACTGTGTTTGGGCCCTTAGTGACTCCTGTCAGCTCCCTTCCACTTCAGGTCAAGCAGCACTTTACACTCTCCCTGCTCCCTCCACCACCCTTGTGTCACAGTGGCCACTCACCTCCCAGGCCCACTGCCTCCTCTGCTCCAGAGTGCCCAACAGCCCCTGAGAACCCAGTTCTCCACTCTGTGGGAAATGGAGGGAGAGAGGGCCTTCTTCTGGCTTGGCCCTGGTCAAGCTTCAGGGGTGGGGGCCATGTGGGAGGGTCCAGCCTCTTTGCTTGCAGTAAAGCAAGCACAGCCACAGCTCTATTTCAGAATCGCTGTGGTCTCTTGGGAAGGAGGCAACTTCCTCCTCCGGCAATATAGAGAGGGCACTTGTCCATGCCCGTGTTTCCTCCAAGCCTTGATTTTGTTTTCTGCAGAATGGCTGGAGGGCTTTGTTCTTTTTTTTCTCTTCTCTTTCCCTGCCCCTCCTTTCCCATTTATTTATATTTCTGTTGTTTACAAATCAGTGGGCTCCTGAAGGTTAGGCAGGGGCCATGGCTTCTTCTGCGCCCCCACCCCCCAGGTCCATATGTCATGAAGCACATTTGTTTTTCCCCCTGAGCTGTTCCGGAGGGCCAGACTCAAATACTCCCCCAAGGACCACACTGTGAAGTGAAAACTGCCTTCAATAGCCCTCGCCGTTATTTATTAAATTTGATTTGAAGTCAAAGATGTGTCCTTGTCATATAGGAAATTGGGAAACCGTGCTGCCTTATGAAAGCAGTGACAGCCCATGCCTAAGCTGTTGTTTGAGCTAAGGTCTTCTTAGGCAATGGCTGATTCCATACAGGTGGGTATTAATGAGGGCCTATGAGCTCAACATTGGGTTCCATGACTCAGCATAGTCCTGGGTTCCTTCCTTTGGTTTTTGGGGTCTAGCCAGCCCAGGGCTTGTCTTTGCCAACATAGCTCTGTTACTGACGCCTTCAGAGAACTGTGTATGGATAGATTGGTGGGGCAGTTCCTGCCCCATTTTGGAGAAAATCACAGATGTTGTTCGTAATCTGAGTCCAGAAGAGGTATTTTTCCCAAAGTAACCCTTTGCCATTTGTGAGGATAAGCATCTACCAGATCTTTTTGCAAGTTACTCCATTAAAAATTAGAGAAAAGCCAAGAAGCAATCGATGTGGCTGAGAATAGGGTCATTTAGGCAAGCTTTTCTTGCCAGCCAATGGTTTCTGCTTGCTGGGGGCAGTAAAAGGAGGGGGAATCCAGCTGGGACAATTCTGGGCCTTGCTAGAAGTAGAAAGGTCTGGACACCTCTGAAGTGGAGGGATTGCAGGCTTCTTCAGGAATCGGGGGTTCTAGAGAACTTGAGGATCTTGCCACGAAGCTGCTGTGGTATAGGCATTGTGTTAGGAGGCAATGGGAGAGAGACCAGCCCGAGCTAAAACCTAGCATTAACTCCCTCAGGCCATTGCCTCCGTGGGCTCTGTCTACTGATGCAATCAGACTCACAGTATGGGTATTTTCAGTCGTGCTCCACATCATTTCAAAGCTTTGAACGTTGTAAATTGAGTTGGATTTACACAAAACTTTTTAGTTGCACAAATCTTTTTTCCTCTATGCGGTATAAGCACAATATTCGGGAGGTTCATGGAGATGACATTTTTCCAGGATTCCTTCCTCTGATTCTCAGACTTTCCAGTATTGGACTGAATCTATTCTGGTGGAAACTGAATTGGTCCGTCTTTTGTGGAACAGATCTTCACCCTAGATCTCAAAGATGAGAATAGGTCAACCAGCCTTGGGATCTGTGAATTGAAGGCTTAATTATCTAACCAATCATCTAAGCATATCCCTAACACTACCACCCCCACCACAGATAAGGAAAAAATTGGGTTGTTATAACTATATCCTATTTTCCAAAGGAAAGTCCTTTTGTGAGGAGAGAGGAAGGTGACTGAAGGGATTAATTTATTTTCCTCACTTGAATTTGTGCCTTCCCCATGCTATACGTGTTTCCCTGGTGGGATCCATGAGCCCATCCTCTCCATTATAAAATGGGAATGGAAAATCTTAACCAAGTTTCTATTCAAGGGCAATTGTTTCCAAAAAGCAGGGAACTCTTAGCTACTGAGGCAGCTTAACAAGAGCATTCAGTAAGGCAGGCCACTCGGGAAAATCCTTGTAAAGAGGTGTCCATAGAATATAAAGACTACATCTAGCAGAAGTGAAGGTGATGGTGGTGCCTAGGATTGGTACGAGAGGCCAAGGAAATGAGACAGTCATGTGGGAATTCTTTCCCCAACTTGGAAACACACCCCTCTTCTTCCAATTATCCAGGCTTCTACCGTAGCACTGCCCAATGTAGTCCAAACTCAATATTGCATAGATGAGAAAATTGAGGCCCAGGGGTTTGAGGGAACAACAGCCAAGATCACTGGGGTAGTGTGTCAGAACCAAGATTTGAGTCCACGTTCTCTGGGTTCAGTCCTCTTTCTGTTATGCAGTGTTGCCTCTCCAGTTCTTGGAGTTTCGGAGAGCTCTGGGTTGGTAATCAGGAAGAGCTTTTTGTGTGAACAAATTCCTTTGCTTCTCAGTCTCTCCACTCCCAACTTTATGGACTGGTGTTAGACTAACTCAATTTTTAAGGTTCCTTAATGATTTTGAGGCTCCAGAAGAGTCCTCCTTTCCTGACCCCAATAACAGCCTTCTTACCCTCCAAGGGTCGGTGGATGAAAAGATCTTCCTTCCTGGGCTATTCACAACCTTCAGTGTGGGGAAGTGGATTGCTATCATCCAGATGTATTAGGGACCTGGATTCTGGATCCCTTCCTCCCTCCGTTAGAACCAAAAGTCAGAACTAGGTGGAACTTTAGAACAATTTAACAAGCTAGTATTGAGGACTCACCAGTATTAGATTCTGGCCATATAGAAATGTTGTTTTAAAAAATCCTTACCTTTAAGGCACTTGCAGGAGATGACATGTATGTACATGAGAAATAGGATTCAAGTACTATGTGTTGTCTTAAAGACCTAAAGTTCCAGACAGTACTTCAAAAAAATAGAACCTTCTTTGGGGGGACATAGGAAATGGGGGAGGAGTACCAGAACTGAGCCTTTCATAATGAATTGGAGAAAGGAGTGACCGAAGGCGGGAAGACACTTTAACAAATACGATTATCTCAATTTCGCAGTTGAGGAAACTCAGATAAACAGAAGTGACCTGCTGCAAGGGAAGCTTGTACACAGCTAGTTAAGTGTCTGAGGTAGGATCGGAACCTGTGTCTTCCTGGCTGCAGGCCCAGGTTTGTACCCACTGAATCTCCCAGCTGCCTCTGATTTGAGAAGTGAGTCAAAACTTCCTCCTAGGTTCCAGAATTCCCCTCGTTTCCTCCAGGAACAAGGGAAATCGGATTAGAAGGGATGCTTTGAGGGGGTCGAGGGATGACGTCAGATCTGGAGACTGTGAGAGAATACAGTCCCCTCAATTTACGGATGCTAAAACTGAGGCTGGGGAGTGGGGAAGGGACTTGCCCAGGAAAACTGGCCAAAATGACCTCTAAACTAAGAAGCTGTGGCATAAAAGCCTTGGACATTTTCAGGAGACTCGGGTCCTTAGCACCGGTTGGGTCAGTAATACCCCATGACGTGTCAGAGATCTCTGGGAGTCGGTTTCTCCATCTCCAAAAGGAAGGGAATACGCGTTTGTGCAATGAAAAGAGTCTCATCCGACAGAAGATGACAACTGGACGGGGCGGCCCTCCCGGGGTCCCTCCAGTCCTAAGGTTCGCCCCCGGTGAACCTGCTCCTTCCTTCCTTCTCACCTTTCTTCCTCCTCCTTCTCTCTCCGGGGGCGGGACGGGGCCAGAGTCCAGCCTCCCCGCCTGCTCCACGCCTCTCGGGCGCCCGCCCCAACCCTGCTCCCCCGCCATGTGACCCTGCTCCCTTTTCCTCTCCTTCCCTTGTCCCAGCCTGGCTGGCCTCCCTCGCTCTACGCCTCTCCGGCTCCGGGCTTAGGATCCGGAGCCCACGCCCGGTCCGCGTCCACCTCCTGGGGCAGTGGAGGCGGGTCTGAGCAGTTCTCGGAGTCCGCCGTCCAGGGCCGGGCATGGAGAGGAACAAGGTGTTCGTGGTGCTCGACGTGGTGTGCCTTGTGGTCGGTAAGCCGGGCGCTCCTGCGCCAGCCCCTCCTCCTATTACCCGACCCCTGTCCCTGTCCCATCCAGTAGTGGCCCTCCCCATCTCTAGTTGTGCAGGACTCAGCCATCTGGGGGTATGGAAGAAAGGCCTCCCTACTTGGGGGTCGGCACCAAAGGAGGTGCCAAGAGCCCAGACCTGGGAAGACTGGACCTGGGGAGCTTAAAACACCCCCCTCCCGTGAGTCTGAGGAAGGATTCCCCTATGTAGAAGAACTCTTGGGGGAGGGGTGGAGGGAGAAGGAGAGGAACAACCGCTGGAGCATTTACATGGTAACCCCAGCTTTGCGCCTGACTCCATGACTTTGGGTTGAGCGCTTAACCCTCCTCTCTCTGAGTCTCGGTTTCCCCATCTGTAAAATGAAAGGATTAGATTGCACTGTGTCTTTATAGCTATTGTAACCTATAGTTTTATGAATAAACTCCGACCTATAAAGGGGAGTTCCTTCGGAAGAGGAGGAAGTTGGCCCCTCTTCCAACCTGGGTAGATTGTGCCCGCCCCCCTTCCTCTTGTTTCCCTCCCTGGGGCAATGAATCATAGTTGGGAGGGAGCCCTGATCTGGGAGATCTCTGCCCGACCCAAGCCCGGCCTGTCCCTGTAGGCAAGAGAGACCTTAGAGCTGAACTCGGGAGGGCTGAGATCCGGGTCCCACACACAGCACACCCCCAGGACGTCGAGCGGGTTGAATGAATGGAATTCCGGGGTCTGGACCGCTTGGTGTCTTGTCTCCCTTCTACATTCATCTAACTTCGGAATTTGGAAGATTGCTTTGGGGACTTGTTCTCACTCATCCCCAACCGCAGTCTTAGAAGCCTTCAGAACGTAGAATGTCAGGGCTGAAATTGAGATTATATACACTGCAATCTTGTTTTACGGACAGGAAGCCCAGAGTTTAGACACTTGCCCAAGGTCACAGGGGCAGTTAAGCCCAGGACTCCTGATTCCCTGGCCAGGGCTCCATGGCCTTTTTTGCTGATTCCCAACAAATTTAGAGCAAATATCCCCCATACATCTGCGCACTGGGACCGATCACAGCCTGCCAAGCTGGCCTAACCTCATCCCTGGGTTCCTGGCCTGGCCCAATCCTGCTAGCTGCAGAAAATGCTCCTCTGGGGAGTCATAATTGTATTGTGATTGTGGGACTGAGGGGAAAGGTATGGGTTAATCAAAGCTCTGAGTGGCTGAGGGGGGGGCACAATCTGAGCTGGGGACCCTGGCCCCTGCCTATCCCAAACCTGTCTGACTGGTTGGTTTTCCTGGAGGGGGTGTGCTGCTGCTGACAGCCTGAGGGCCCCCTCTGATCCCCTCCCCCAGGCCCCAGACAAAGGATGAGTGTTAACTCTGAGGTTGACAGACAATAGCCTGGGAGGCTTGGAGCTGTGGGAGCCTGGGCTAAAGGTAGCCCTTTAAGGTGGCCTGGAGGAGGGGAATCTGCCAGACCTGGGCTTTCTGGAGCTAATCCTTAATCCCTCCCTAATGGAGAAGATGGGGAGGGATCGGTAACCCCCAGGATCAAGTTAATACCACCACACTGTATCTCCTCCCCCTGGGGCCCTGGCAGGGGCCACTCTTTCCTTTCTGTAAACTATAAAAGATGGGGTTGGGGGGGTGCATGAGTCTATATGGTCCAGTAAGACATTTTCTGCTCTGAGGTTACCTGGTTCACCAGAAAAGAGAATAACAGTCCCTCATTTGTATAAGGAGAAATGTGGGTGCGGAGAAGGAAGATTACCTGAGTCACCTTTCCTTATCCCAGGCCCTATGGCAGTGTTCAGGACCTTTGTGGATCCATCCCCCAGCCCTCACAGAAGATCCCTTTTCCCTTTCAAACCTGTGAAGTCTGGGAATAGCTCTTTACCTATGGCCCCTGAGGAAAGGGAGTCCAAGGCCTGTTCCTGGGTGAGGCTGGTCCAGCGGGCCCTGCCCTCTCCCACACCTGAAAACCATCAGGGAATGTGCCACCTCTTGGGTTGAGGGCAAAGGGTAGACAGGGTTCTTCTGGGCATGAGCGGCTAGTACTGGGAGGGTGACGGGTGACGGCAGGAAGAACTCTGGGTAAGAAATGAGAAGACATGGCTTCTTGTGTTCCCTTTTACCACTGACTTGAACACCTTTGGCAGGTTCCATTCCTTTCTAGACCTGATCTGCAACATGAGAGCATTGGACCCCACGGTCATTTAGGGGACACACACCCTCAACCCTGATATTCTGTGTTCTAAGGATCCTCCTGGTTCTGACATTGTGTTCTAAGGACTTTCTCAGGCAACTTTGTGTGTTCTATGGGACCTCCCAGTGTTCTAAAGCCCTCCCTACTCAGACACTCTCTGTTCTAAGGACCCTCCCAGCTCTAACAACAATAGTTATTTGTCCTTCCTCCTCAAAGAGGACCATGACTTCAGAAAGAAAATGTCATGATTTGCAAGTGATTTGGATTTAAGTGAGGAAGGACTGTGCAAAGTCATCAGCCTCACTTTCTCCTTGGAAGCATCTGGGTCCAGTGGCCAGATATCCATCTGCATGACTGGAGATGGCCCTGGATGCAGTGGGAGACCCTGGTCTTTTTAAGCTAAGGTCTTTCCCAAGTCTCAGTTTGTCTGAGGCAAAGCTCATTCATTGATTAAGGATAGGTAAGAAATGAGTCAAAGTTTTACTTAGTCAAAAAAAAAATCAATCTGAGAGGGGAAGCGTCTTAGGGTTTCTTACCAAAATGAAACAATTGCTATTTACACTCATTCTGAGCTATCAGAATCCAAATAATGACCAAGTGAGCCTTGGATTGGGACCTACTGTTGGCCAATCTTTAAGAACCAGGGTGTTTTGGGTTTATGGCATGGTCCATAAAACAGAAATTTGACCATAAATTCCAAGATATCTTACTAGGTTTCAGTGATCAAAATTTATATTCCTTTGGGCAGAGATCCCACAGCTAAAGGTATGATTCCCTCCGTGAGGAGAGGAGGGAGGGAGAAGAAGAAGGAGCTGCCCTGACCAACTGGAACTGTTGGATCCCCAGTGGGACAGCTAAACTACTACTAATAGGCTGTTGTTTGTCCTTTCTGGAAGAGGACCATACTTCTGAGAGAAAATGTCATGATTTGCAAGTGAATTGGATTTAAGTGAGGCCGGGCTGTACAAAATCACCAGTCTCGTTTTCTCCTCTGGAAACATACAGATCCAGTGGCCATATATAGATCAGGACAACTGGAGGTACCCATCTCCCCCTCCCAACTCTGACATTTCTTCTTCCAAGGGCCCTCCTAGCTCTGACATTCCTGGTTCTAAGGGCCCTCCCAGCTCTGACATTCCTGGTTCTAAGGCCCCTCCCAGCTCTGACATCCCACTTTCTGAGCACCTTCCCTGCAGTGATGTTGTTCTGTGTTCTGTATTCTAAGCTTCTCTGCCCTTTATCATCCTGACGCTGGTGAACTCTCCATACAAGAGGGGCTTCTATTGCAGTGACGATGCCATTCGATATCCCTACCGCCCTGACACCATCACCCATGGCCTCCTAGCTGGTGTTACCATCACCGTCAGCGTCATCATTGTAAGGATGCTCTGCTGCCCCATGGGAGCAGCCAGTCTGAAAGGGAAGCTGGCCCTGGGAGTTTGGGGGCACATGGCAGAGGGGAGACCTTTCCTCTGATGAGAGTGCACACTGCCCTGCCTGAGCCAGGAATGCCACCTAGAGTTGGGAAAATATTTAGGGACAACTGGCAAAAGGGGCCAGCTTATGGTGTAGGAAGAAAAGTGGACTGGCAGGCGGGAGTGGGGAGGGCCCCCATGCTAGACACTACTGAGCACTGGGGACCAAAGGAAGGGGAGAAACAGGCCCTTCCTTCAAGGAGTAACAGTCTAATGGGGGAGACAAGGTGAGAACAGCTAGGAACAGGCACATAGCCAAGTCCCAAGTCCCTCAGAGTATCTGAGGCTGAATTTGATCCAGGGCTCTGTCCAATACCCCACCATGCCCTTCTGAGCTATCATGCTCGCTATGTCATTTCTGATTTCTGCCTCCCTCCTGGCCCTTGCTAAGCCCTATCTGTGTCCCCTAACTTGATTTCACTTGGCAGGTCTCATCTGGGGAGGCCTACCTTGTCTACACAGAACGCCTCTACTCGAGATCAGACTTCAACAACTATGTGGCTGCCCTCTACAAGGTCTTGGGCACCTTCCTATTTGGAGCAAGTGTGAGCCAGTCCTTGACTGATCTAGCCAAGTACATGATTGGCCGCCTTCGCCCCAACTTTCTAGCGGTCTGTAACCCCGACTGGTCTCGGGTCAACTGCTCAGGCTATATCCAACCTGAGACCGTGTGCCGGGGAAGCCCTGCCAATGTCACTGAGTCTAGGTAAGCTGAGGGGACACACTGCCCAAGAGATGCATTTCTTCCATTGAGCCTTGACTCCCCTACAGCAGGAGGCATGAAACTGTGTTCCAAGGGCCCTCCTAGATAAGACTTTGCATGCTCTAAGGACCCTCCCAGCCCTGAATCTTGTGTTCTAAGGGCCCTCCCAGCTCTGACATCCCATGTTCTGAATCCTGTATTCTAAGGACCCTGACATCCCATGTTCTAAGGGCCCTCCTAGATCTAATGTTCTGGATCCTAAAGTCCCATCAAGTGCATCTTTTCAGGGGGTGTGGAAGGGCCCAACCTGAGTGGGAAGGGAAACTGTTGACCCTGTTGGACCTGGTTTTGCTCCTGCTCTAGGCTGTCCTTCTACTCAGGCCACTCCTCCTTTGGCATGTACTGCATGGTCTTCCTTGCGGTGAGTGAGCCCCAATGGGCCCCCTCAGACTCCTGAGTCTGCCCATTTGAATTGCCACAGGGAAGGGATGGGAGGAGAGAGTAGGGACAGAGAGAGAGGTGGAAGAGGGCCTCCCCCTGGCCCAGCCTCGTGAACACTTCCCCCTTCCCTGTAGTTGTATGTGCAGGCCCGTCTCTGCTGGAGGTGGGCACGGCTGCTGAGACCCACCGTACAATTCTTCTTGGTGGCCTTTGCCCTCTACGTGGGATATACTCGAGTGGCCGACTATAAGCACCATTGGAGTGATGTGCTGACTGGTCTCCTGCAGGGAGCACTCGTCGCAGGGCTCACGGTGAGGGACTATGTCCAACCCTTGGGGCTATCCCTCGGCTTCCCTGACTTTGAGGCATCCCAGCTCTTCTCCTGCTTCCTCCCCTTCTCTCCCAACTGTCTTTGCTCTTCTGGCTCCTAATACTTTGCTCATAAAAGGCACTTAAAATTCTTTTTTTCATTTATTCATTCATTCACTCCCCTCACTGGCCTATTCCCTTTTCAGGTACGCTATGTCTCAGACTTCTTCAAGGTTCGCCCCCCTCAGCCCAGACCAAATGAGGAGGCAGAGCGGAAGCCCAGCCTGGGACTGACACTGACCCTCACTGAGAGTGATCGAAATCATTTCAGCTATGTGGGAACCTCCTGAGCTGCCTCCCACCCCTCCCTCTCCTTCTGGAGGGACATCCCCCTACCCCGACCCCGACCCTGGATCAGTGCTCCCAGGCCTAGACCAGGTCCTCTCTGCTTCACATCCCCTGGGCTTGGTCCTGTTAGTTAGGGGGAAGCTGCTTTAGGGAACTGTGGTTAGGGGGTCTTGTCTCCCACTTCCTGTTGGGACTGTAGGAGCTCAAAGAAGAGCCTGGAATAGAGATGGAAAGCCAGGCTAGTGCGTGCTGTCTCTGGAAATGCCAGCCAGCACCCTCCACTGTGTTGGGGAGGGGTTGAGGGTGGGTTCTATCTCTTTGCTGTGTTTGTAACGTAACTTACGTTGGAGATTTTCTTGAATTAGAAGAACTCTAGGGGGAATGGGGGACTGGTTCCTCTTCCTCAATCCTGGGTTGGCCTCTAAAAGTTGGAGAAAGAGGAAGGCAGGGTCCCTGTGCTCTCATGCCAGTCCTGTTCCATATACCCCTCCCTTATTCTGAAGACTTGGGATTCAGTAGCTTTCCAGAAACTGGAAAGTTCCATTGCTGTCCTCTCAAAGCCAGGGAGGACAGCCCTAGACAGAAAGAAAGCCTTGGCCTTGGAGTTCCCTCTGTCTACTTCTAACCTGCCTTTCTGTGATTTGACCCAAGAGGACCCCCAGGAGGAATAATTGCTATCCCTAACTCCTAACTCAGCTCCCTGGGCCACCCTAAAATTCTTATCCAATTTGGAAGGATAGAGAGAATGTCTGAGCTGGAAGAGAAATCGAAAAAGTCAAACCCTTTTGTTTTATAGATGGGAAACTGAGCCCCAGGAAGAGGCAGGGACCTTTGGGAGCTCACCAAATGAGTCATTGTTAAATACAGAACAGGAATTCCTAGTCTCCCCAAATCCTGACCCAGGGCATCCATCCTCTCCAACCTGCTCCGCTGAAGAGCGTCCCTCCTCCCATGCCTTCTCTCATGGGCTATTTCAGGATTTTGCTTGGAAAGATAGGCTTCCTTGACCCTGAGCCCCAGGCCTGGAGATGGAGGAACCTGTCTGGGCACTTAAAAGGAATGAGGAAGGAACACTGAGTGCCTCCCAGCCCCCTGCTCCATCCTTTGGCCTCTTGGGGCTGGGAATCAAGACCTGAATGAGCTTTTGTGCCTGGTGATTTGGGGCACTCATGTGCTAGCAGTTCCCCCTTTCCAACCCTGATGCACCTGCCTCTGGATGGGTTTAGGCATGTGGGGATGGAAAAATTCTCTGCTGTGATCCTGGAGATTGCACACTTGGGTCACTAGCTTGGAGAATTTCCTTACCTGTTCTTCATCTCATGTCCCCATCCATCAGCTCAGGCCCAGAAGAGATGGTCTACAAGTCCCTTAAAAAATACCTGAATTTGGAGGAGCTACATTCCAGCTCTACTGGGTGACCTTAGGCAAGTCATTTTTCTAGACTGTTTCCGGCTGGATTCTGTGATTACCGCTTCAGCAAAGGAGCTGTCTGTTACAAGGGTATTACCAAGTATGTCTGCCATGCTCCTTGAATTTCTTTTCTCCCCTGAAGTCAGCAGCCAGAAAGGAAGGAGAGGAGAGAGGGGGATGGCAGGAAGAAAAGAAACCGGTTAGACTTGGAGACTTGATTTTAAATCTGGCCTCTGATGCTTACCAGCTATTATATCCCTCTCTCTGCCTCAGTTTCCTCATCTGTAAATTGGAGGTCTTAATAGCACCTGTCTTCCAGGGTTATGGGAGGATAAGTTAATATTTGTAGAACACTTGGCAAACCTGGAAGAATGAACTATAATTGTGGAGGGAGGGTCTCTTATTTGGAGCCAAGATCAAAAGATCCACATCCCCTTCATGCAATCCAGCCCGAAAGCCTCCCCATCTCAGCTGTTCCTGATGCTTTGGTGCTATCTTCAGGAGGTCCCTGGTAAGTGGCACTGTTGTTTCTGGTAGGGTAACATTTCTCTTATCACACATTACCTTTATCAGGTGCCCAGAGCCCCAGAGCTAGAAAATGGCTTTGATTGTACTGGACAGGGGAGGTGGGGCTGGGTTACTTTGTGCATCCAGTGGGTAGCTTAAGGACAAGGGGAGGAGGAAGGGGGAGTGATGACAAAGAGACTAACGAACAGCAAAGACTAACCTGACTTGGAATCCTAGCATGCCACATCCAGGAGGGACCTCAGAATGGGAGACATCAGAGAAGGAAAGTCACTTGCCTAGAGTCACTCAGCAAATCGGAAGCATGGCCAGCCCTAGTACCCAGGCATCTTCTTTCCCAGCCCCAGGCTCTTAAAAATGCCTCTGAAACTGCAGAGATTGGGGCTTGAGGGGAAGATCAGAGGAACTTTCATGGTTCAAGAGCAGGGCATATTCATTTGACCTCTTTGGACTGAGATGTTGAGTGTGCTTGTGTGTGTCCCATGGGTCGGCCATTCTGACCTTCTTACTTTTACCTGTATGACCCACAGTCTGGCTCACCTAGCCCAGGTGATCTACATCCTCAGTTACTGAAAGAACTAGCAAGAAGGGATTGTTCAGCCGCTATCTGTAGTATTTGAATAATTGCAAAATGGCATTGCCAAGAGAAGTGCAAATGTTCCAATTTTCAAAAATGGGAGAATGAAGCTTCTAAACTGTAGGCCAGAGAACTTGACTTGAGTCCTGTGGAGATTCTAGAGCAGACATTAAAAAGATGGTTAGTGAATATCTGAGTCAGCAAATATAGCTCATGTCAAAATCACCTTATTTCTTTTTTTGGACAAAAAGGGAATTCTGTAGAAATGATTTACCCAGATTTTGACAGTTTGATCAAATTCCATATACAATTCTTCTGGAAAAGATAGAGGGATTTGCTAATGCAAATCACATAATTAGAGTCAAAGTTGATGGTTATATTTAACATAAACCTGGCCAGTGGTGTCAAGTAGAGTGAGTGCTTCAAGGATCCATACTTGGCCCTGTGCCATTCGATGTCTTTATTAATGATTATTAAGTATTGATGGCCTACTCATCAAATTTTCAGATGACAAAAGATGAGAAAGATAGCAACGAACCCATTGAGTGATAAGACATAGAAAGATCTTGAAGGCATGGGGCCCAAAAGGTAATCCAATGAAATTAATTAGGGGTGAACATCACTTCTTACATTTAGGTCCAAAAAGTCAATTTTCCAACTACAAGATGGCGGAGACATTAGACAAAAGGTCTGAAAATACCTCCAGGAGATTTTAGTGGATTATGAATGTCATGAGTTAGCAATGGAATATGTATGGCAGCTAGAAGAAAGCTTTTTCGATACTGGGCTGCATTGAGAAGACCCTCTTCAGGAATAAGAAGGTGAAAATAGCTCCTCTGTAGTCTGCCTTAAAGCACATATGGAGTATCATGTTCAGTTCTATAAGCTGCAGTATCAAGAGAGTGGTAACCCGGGTAGTAAAGGTCCTGGAACCCATGCTCCATGAGCTAGAGTTTAAAGCAGCTGAGGATGGAGAGAAGACAAGAACCACTGAGGGCCTGTTGTGTGGAAGAGATTAGACCTGTTCTATTTGTCCTGGAACCAGGAACCATGTAGGTGATGTGAAAAGGCAGATTGAAACAGTGTCAGGAAAACCTAACACATGGAGCTGTCCCAAAGTAGAGTGGGGAGCCATGGTGGTAGGGCTTTAAGTAGAGACTGGATATGGCTCCTTTCCAGGTGGGTTATAGTGGGAATGCCTTTTGGATATAAATTGGATGAAGTGATTGCTGCTGAGGTCCCTTTGACCTCTCAAATTTCATTTCAAACTTCGATGCCAACACAGGCTGGTGCCCCCATTCCCCGGAATAAATGACCTCACTTCCTTAAGAGTCTCTGATGGGGCCCGTGACTTTGCCTGGCATTCCTCCACCAGTCTGCACTTTCTCCATGGTTAGTCTTAGGGAGTTACGGAGGCATCTGAGAGTTTGAATGACCTGACTAGGGTGCCACCATTGGGTACATGTTGGAGGCAGTTCTTGAACCAGATTTTACTGACTCCCCAGTTCTCTCTGCTACTTCCTACTTGAGTCCATTTTACATGAAAAATGAGGCAACTTTGTAGCACAGTACTTAGCGTGCAGGACTTCAAGTCAAGATCTGAGTTCAAATCCAGCCCCTGGTACTACACGACACTGAAGAGTTTCTTAACCGCTACCTGCCTGTTTCCTTATCTGTAAAATAAGCATAATAATCTCACCTACCTCTTTCCCAGGCTGGTTGTGAGGACAGAATGAAATAATTGTTGTAAAGTGCTTAGAGCTCTATAAATCAACTGTTTTGAATATACTTTTATATGTGTATCTCCATGGAATAGAAGCTCTGTGGAAAAAAAATTTTTTCTAATTTTTTTGTTTTGCTTTTGAGTTTTCAGCACCTGACACAGTAGACACCTAAATGCTTGTCCTTGAGTTTGGGGAGAAAGGGGACCCCATTGACCTGGGAAGAACATATTAACCTGCCCCCTGCTAGGGAAGAGAGGCATTTGAACTGAGGGGGCGGCTACCCAGGAGACTGCAGATCAGAGCCTGGGTCCCCTGAATGTCTGAGACTGATCCCAGCCCCAGACTGGCTCCTCAGCCCTAGGTTCCTAGGAGTTCTCCATCATCCCAGCCCATTAGGTGAAGGGGTGGTCCTTGCTAGACGCAGAGAACGTTTGCTGGACGGCAGCAGAGCCAGGAGGGGGCAGCAAAAGCCCGGATTTCCCATCCTTGGGACTCTGGGCAGGGCAGGGCCATCTGGGCAGGGCTGGACTGAGCTAGGAGCTGCCTCTTCCATTAGCTCAGCCTTCCGCTTCCTGTATTCACAATCCTGAGGGATTGCCTAAGACCAACCCTGGGCAGTCCTCAGTCACATGATACTGCCTCGCCCCAAGTGGGTGGCCCATGGGCATCCCAATCCGTGCCCTTAGAAATCCTGCTCTTGGCATCAGAACCCACCTCCAGCACATCCCCCCAAATTATCTGCCCCCCTCCCCATAACACATAATGTTAGGCCTTTCCCTGCTCCGTGGCAATATATTCTGTGTCTGAGATGGGGGTACCTTCAGGGTTCAGCTGCATCTCCCGCAAAGGGGGAAGCTCCCCGAAGTCAGGGTTTTGTCTTCCCTCCATAGAGAGCCTAGGGAACAAACATCAGTTTCCTACTCCGTTTCCTGGCTCAGACTGGCTTCTCGGTGCCCCAATTTCCTGACTTGTATAATAGTGTTAATAATGCTAACAGACATTAGGAGCCACTCCCAGAGTCAGAAAGGACTTTGTAGAACTTAAAACTATGGGATCCAAGACTGAGGCCTAAACGGGAGCTCTGAGGTCATCACATTCCCCAAGTGAAGCATTAAGTGACTTGCCCAGGGTCACACAGCTAATCAGCTCCTCAAAGCTTTCCTTTCTAGAGAACTAGGACCTGAACATTCTATCTGACACTACATCCAAAGCTGGGCTTGGTTTGGGCTCTAGGGAACATCCTTGCCCCCTTTCCAGCTTCTTTTCCTCTTCCTTACACTGGAAGCTCCTGAAGGCAGAGACTTTTTCCTTATTTGTATCAGCAGTGCTTAGCACAGACACTGTGCTCATAGTAGGCTCTTCATGGTTGAAATAATTGAAAAAAAAGAATATTTTCAGGGTATGATTTGGACCTATCCTCATTCCAAAGCCAGTGTCCTAGCAACTATATCACACTTACCCCTATTTCTTAGTTGGTCTCTTGGCCTCCTCTCCTCTTGAAGTTGGGGCTCCCTGAGGGCAATCAATGGTAAATCTGCTGGGGCCCAGGCCCTAGAGACCCTGGGGGAGGAGGGATCCAAGTACAAAAAATGAAGGCATCCTGACCTGCTATGAGTTTCCATTCTAACAGGACAGAGACTTTCTATCTCTCCTTCCCACTCTAGGCCCCTTTTGGGGTGCCACTCCTGAGGGTTTGGGGAGCAGAGGAGCAATGGGGGAGAGTCTGGAGGGACTGTTACAGTTTTCCTCCCTGGAAGGAGCTGGATCTCGACTTTGTTGCCTCATCTGTAAAATGAGGAGATTGGACTTGGTGATCCAGGAAGTCTTTCGAGCTCTGGAGAACTAGGAAGCCCTGGCCTTTTCTAAACACTGCCTTTCCTCCTCATTCATTTCCTCTTTTGTTCCCCTGAGTTTGGGACACATCCTATCTCTGTTCCCTGCTTCTGCCTGGGGACAGGCAGAGGAAAGGGTTAAGCCTTCCCAAGTAAGTGGGGGGAAGTTATTTTTCTTATCCTTGTCTCCTTCCATCCCCAATCTCTGGCCCTGGGGGCTTCTTCTCTTTGGTATTCCTCTTTACCAGGGCCTGGCATCCCTTTCCTTGGCCTGAGGTGGGGGCAGCCTCCCAGGAAGGCCGAGGCTTGGAAAGGTTGCCCATCCATGTCCTGTTTCCAGTGGGAATCCCAGCCCAGGCCAGACTGCTGGCCTGCAGCCATTCCCAGAGACTGCCTGGCTCTGTGGCTGCCAGGCCATCCCTGAGGTCAGTGGCTTCCTGAGGACCAATGATTGATGCCTCAGCTGCTCCCCAGGGGCACTGGGGGAAGTTTTCCTTCCTCTTCCCGCCCTTGGCTCTCCCGCCTGACCTGACCACAGAGGCCCAGGGCTCCAGAGGGATCAGACTTAGAGAGGAGGAAGTCTGGGACCTGCCTAGGCTGGGATTTCTGTGGCCTGAGGGCTCCTGAGAAATCAGCCTTCAGAGATAATCATCACCCCAAACCAGAAGCTCAGGGACAAGGATGGGGATCAGGCAGGGCTCTGGGGGCAGAGTGAAGAAATGGGGGAATCTATGAAAAGGAGGGGACCCCACGAGAGGGCTAGGAATTCAGGAGGATGGGGGCTCAGTGAGTTATCTGGGGGCTCAGTGGTAGGGACCCATTGAAGAGGACAGGGCCCAACAGAGGTAAGAATCCATGGAACTGTCCCTCAGTTTGGCAAAGAAGCTCAGTGAAGGGGAAGGGAATGAGGACAGAAGAGAGGCCTGGGAGGGTAGTATGGGATGGCAGCTCAGGAAGAAGGATGATGAGTCTGTCAGGGGCCAAACACCAGGACTCTCTCAACCTGGCTGTCTGGACCCTGCCCAAAATCAGGCCCTGGATCCTCCCCTCCCCCAGGACTGTGAGAAAGTCAAATTAATTAAAAATTAATATCAAATCATCTAACTGGGGCTAAGCTTATTGGAGAGGGTGTGACTTGTCTGCTAATCCACACTGGGAATACGCTCAACCCTCTTCCAGGTCCCCTCCAGCCCTCTCCCCATCCCTCCTTGGGCCCTCCAGACTCCCTGCTCTGTTGTTAACAGAGGTTAGCCATCTTCCTCCCACACTCTGTGTTTTTACATGTTTGGTTCCCACCGGGAGACACATCATTGAGGACTACTGTCTCCAGTGCTGGGTGGACCTCTCATGCCAAAAGGAGGTGTAGGCATGTCTATTGTTTCTCATTACCATTTCCAATCAATCAATTGAGCATTCAGTAACCTCATTTATGCCAAGATTCACTCTATCTAGGATGACCACATCTTGTGACTCTTAGCTACTGACCCTCAGGTCTCAATCAACATTTATTAAGTGACTACTATGTGCCTGGGCAGCCAAGTGGCAAAGTGGATAGAGTGCCAGACCCAGAGTCAGGCAGAGCTAAGTTCACAGACACTAGCTGTGTGATCCTGGACAAGTCATTTAACCCTGTGTTTGCCTCAGTTTCCTCATCTGTAAAGTGAAGTGGAGACAGAAATGGCAAACCACTCCAGTATCCCTGCCAAGAAAACCCCAAATGGAATCATGAACAGTCTGAAATGACTGAAATACACACACACACACACACACACACACACACACACATACATACATACATACATCTTCTAGGAGCCACTCTGGTAGCTACTGCTCCAGTTCAAGGTCCCATCACTTCTAACCTGGGTCACTGTCACATTCTCCTAATTGGTACCCTTGCTTCTAGCCTCTTCCCTCTCCAAACTAGCCTCCAAATAATTTCCCCATTGATATTTTTCATGCACAAGTCACTCCCCTGACCAAGAAACTCCTTGCTGCCTATAGTACCCAGAACAAAACACAAACCTCTCTGTTTGGCATTTAAGGCCCTTTCCAAATTTGGCTCTGACCCATCTTTTTAGAATTATTTCACATTATGGCCCTTCACAGGCCTACTACTATTCCCCAGTATATAACATTTCATCTCCCAAAGAGATCAAAGATCCCATGACCCCAAAGACATCAAAGAAAGAGGGGAAATCCCATACGTACAAAAATATAGCAACATTTTTTTTAAGCTAGAAACTGAAGGAATGCCTATCAGTTGGGCAATGCTGAACACAATATGGTATGAGAATGAAATGAAATGCTTCTGTACTATAAGAAATAACAAAAGGGATGAGAAAGGGTGTGCTGGAACCAAGTCTAATTGAAGAGTCAATTTTCAAATTTTCTTTGTGAGTTTTTATGTTAGAAATCAGCAAGCTACAAATCAAGGCTTGGTTTATTCTATTATTATTATACAATATTATTATATCAAATATTGTTTTGTTGACTTTAAGACTTAAGAAAGCAAGAGAGAAAATGTTAATAATGTAAATTGAACTTGTAAGTGTGTTATATGTAACTTTTGAGGGGTGAGGGAGGCCTGATTGTTAAACATTAAGGAGCACACCCCTGGCTCAGTGAGAACTGGTCAGCGAAGTGGATGAGAAGTCATTAGCGGGGTAATCAGCATTAGTGAAAGGAAAGGTGACTTAATGGACAATTAGGGGTCCTGGTAAAGGGGAAGGAATTCAGTGAGGGTTTAGGGGCTTGGAATCAAAGAACCTAGTCAGGGGAAGAGATTCATGACTCAAGGAGAGCCTCAAATCCCCCCTGTACCTGACCAAGAAAACCCTCTACAACCTTCTGAACAAGGAGTCCACAGTCTCTGCTTGAAGTTCTCCAGTGATGAGGGAAGGTAGAGCTCCCCACCCCCTACCCTTCCCCTCTTCCCCAGCTGCTGCTGAACAGCTCTAGGCTAGTTGTTAAGAAGGCTTTTCACTACCAGCTCTAAAGTAGTCTCTTCCCCTGGTACTCCTTCTAGGGCCAAGTGGAACAATCCTGTTCCCTCTTCCTTCAGATAGTTAAACACAGCTATCATGTCCCCTCTGATAGGCCTAAAAAATCTCCACTTCCTCCAAATGGTCCCCAGAGGACAAGGTGAGATCCTTCACCATCCTGTTTACCTTCCTCTGGAGGTTCTATAGCCTACAGATGCTACCCCTCGGATAGATGATTCCCTTGCAGTGTGTGCAGACCACTTGTGGTGTGGCTGGGCCAGGGCAGAGTACAGGGGGACAATCCCCTCCCTGGTTCAGTATATACTATGCATCTCTTAGGAGTCTAAGATCCCAAATTTAGATCTGAAAGGGATCTTTGAAGTTACCCTGTTCAGTGGCATTGGAAAGGATGACTGCAGACCACAGACTGACTTAGAAAATCACAAATTAACATCTATGTGGCATTGTATTTATCTTAATTTTGTGAAACACTTTCCAATTACACTCAATCTAGTTTAGGCTCATACTAGGGAGTTTTGGGGTATGGGCTGCACATTTAACACCTTGGATCTAATCAAACCTTTCATTTTACAGATAAGGAAACTGAGACCTGGAGAGGTGGGATGGTATTGTGAAAAGAGGACTGGGTTGGGAATCATGAGACCAGGGTTCAAGTCCTGGTCTTGGACCTCAGTTTCTTTACCTGTAAGATGAGAGTGTTAGACCAGATGACCTAAGAGGGCCCTTCCAGGTTAACTAACACATTCAGTGGAAGTGGCAGAACCAGGATTCCAACACTCAATCCAGTCCTCTACGTCCCAGCCTTCCCATTCCCTTTTTTGCTATCCTCACCCCAAAACAATGCCAGCATTTATCTAGGGGCTTAAGATTTCCAAAGTTCTTTATGAATATATCTCCTATGGATTCTCACAACCACCCCGAGAAGTAGGTGCTATTGTTATTTCCATTTTACAGATGAGAAAACTGACTCAGACAGATTTCAAGCGCCTTGCCCAGGATGCTTTAGCTAGATGCTCTCTGAGGTCCTATTAGAACTCAAGGCTTTAGGACTCCCAATTCCATCAATTTGTACACTATGGCGCCTCCTAGTGGTCCTGCGTATCCCACTGGACTGTTCTATTGAGGTTACTTTGTACTCATAGGCAAACTATAGTAGTCAAGTTTGTCCTTGGGAAGTTAATTTTTTTAAAAAATGTGAGTATATTCTATTTAGTTTTATCTTACAGAAATAAAGGCTCCATCAACACCAAAATGTTCTCAGGAGGTTTTTTTGGTTTCCTTCCTTCCTCTCTTCCTTCCTTCCTTTCTTTCTTGCTTTCTTCCTTCCTTCCTTTTTTTCCTTTCCTTCTTTTTTTGTGGTAACAAAGATTTGATAACAAAATAGATGCTGCTCATTGATTAGAGCCCAGCTAAATAAACTGTGGTACTTAAATATAAGGGAGCTATTTCAATGTTACAAGAAATGATGCTTGCTATTTCTATGACCTTGGGCAAGTCACTAGACCTTAGCTTTCTTGTCTACGGGAGGAGGGATGACCTCTGCGGTTCTAGATCTATTATCCTATGAAGAATGCAGAGCAACATAGGAAGACTTATATAAACTGATGAAGAATGAAGCAAGGGAAACCAGGAAAACACTTGATACTTATAATATGGTGATTAAAAACAGGAAAACAAATAGAAACTCCTAAGTAGGAAGAAACCCCTTGTGTTTGTCCTTCATTCTTGAAGAGGACCATGACATTAAGATGATGACATGACTTGCAGTTGACTTGATTTGAGTGAGAGAAAACCCCTAAAATGAAACTTATAATTATCCTGACCAATCTTAGCTCTGGAGAAGAGATGATAAAACCCTCTTCCCTCTCTTCAAAGAAATTGAGGGCTGTGGATACAGAGTCCTGCATACACTATTACCCTCAGCTGATGTGTTCAATTGTAGCACAACTTTTTTCTTTCTTAATCTTTGTTATAAGGGATGGCTACCTCAGAGGTGGTTAAAGAGGTATGTGCTTGGACATGAAAGCCATGTAGAGTCAACAGATATTAATTAATATGAAAAAATAAAAGAAAATACATTTTCCTCTCTTTTTATTTTTTGCAAAGTTGGGCAACTCTGCGAATGTGTGTTTTGGTTTTGTCATTTTTCGGTTGTGTCTGACTCTTCATGACCCCATTTGGGGTTTTCTTGGCAAAGATACTGGAATAGTTTGCCATTTCCTTCTCCAACTCATTTTAAAGAGGAGGAAACTGAGGCAAACAGGGTGAAGTGACTTGTCCAGGGTCATACTGCTAGTGGTTTGCCATTTCCTTCTCTAACTCATTTTACAGAGGAGAAAACTGAGGCAAACAGGGTGAAGTGATTTGCCTAGGGTCTGAAGCAAGATTTGAACTCAGGAAGATGTGTCTTCCTGACTGCAGGATGGGTGCTCTATCCATTGCACACTGCCCTTCTGTGGGTGTAGTCCATTGCATATATTCTCAGATTCAGTTGACATATTAGTTAGATTTATTAAGCTGCTTTTTCTTCACTCTTCTTAAATCTTTGTTACTAGGAATGGATGGCCCACTGGGTAGAAGAAGGATATATTCAGAAATTAATATGATGTAGCAACAAAAGGTGTCAATATAAATAGGATGAAAACTGCAAAAAATAAAATGAAGAAAAAATACATTTCGTCTTACTAGATTCAGTCTCATGCTCCAGCCTGTCAAGACCTTTTTGCTTTCCAGATCACTCTCCATTTTCCATCAGCGTGGTTGTGATTCCACAAGAATATCTTGCCTCCTGTTCATCTGAAATGTCATCATCCTACAGGCTGACTCAGTTTTTGATTCTCATCACTTTCTCCCCTCTGATTGGAGGGCTAGAAGATAGAACAATCAACTTTTCCCAAAATCTTCTTTTATAGAAGAATCTGGGAACTTCCTAGTGCTCCTCCCTTCTCCCATTAGATTACAAGCTTCTTCTGTGATTGGACAACACCTGATCCAGAGTAGGTGTTCAATAAATGTTTATTGAATTGAACTATCACACAGGAAAGTAGCCCTCCCTCCTACCTTTGTGTTGGTTGGAGAATTGATAAGTATGGCACCCTTAAAACCAGTCCCAGATAATGTTAGATAGCAAATGGTCACATTTCGCTGGAGACCTCTTTCCCAAGTTGATATTAAGGACTGTTCTTTTAGTTTAGGCATTCAATCATGTCTGATTTTGTATAATTGTTCTGTCATTTTGACCACATCTTTCCATCTTGTCCACAAGAATGCAGGGGATATAGGGTGCTCAGGAGGAACCTCTGATGAGTGAGTTTGACAAGCCTTTTCAGGGCTGCTCATCCACCTTTGGTGTCACCTGACACCCAGCTCTCACCTGTGGCTCTAAGAAGCTGTAGCATGGGCAGTGGCCACACCTCAGTAAAAGCCTCTTGGCAGAGGGGTTAAACCAGGGTTTAGGATAACCCACAGGCCTCGCACCCATCAGTGAGTTAGGAAGGTGTCCACCCCAAGCATATGAAGACTTCCCACCAGGCAGAAAGGGCAGATAAGAATAATTTGTTCCAACAGCCATGAAGGCAGCTGAAGTAGGCACTATGGAGCCCTCAGGACTTGGTTAGACCTCCCAGAAGCCAGGGTTATCTGCTGCATACTGGGCCATCGACAGTCAACTGGCTTTTGACTTGCCACTGGACTTCAGTGACTCTGGAAAAGGAAGGGAGGCTGACAACTTTGTCCAACTCCACCTCACTTAAATCCAGTTCACACACAGGTCAAAATATCACTTGCTACCACATTGTTCCTCTTTGAAAACAAAGGATAAACAACATGAAAGACTATCAAGCCATTTAAAATCCAGGTAAGCCACATCTGGCACCTGACCTAGAACTCATGATGAGAAGGCTCATCTTCCCAAGTTCAAATCCAGCCTCAGCCACTTACTGTGTGACTCTGGGCACCTAACCCTGTTTGCCTCAGTTTTCTATAAAATGAACTAGAGAAAGAAGGGACAAACCACTCTAGTATCTTTACCCAACTGGGGCCAAGGAGAGTCAGACAACTGAATAACAGTTCACGTGCTGTTCACTACAACATTAGCAGGTGGAGTGCTGGAGTTCGAATCAGGAAGACCTGAATTCAAGTCCCGCCTCAGAGACTTACCAGCTGTGTGACCCTGGTCAAATCACCTTACCAGGGGTGGGAATCTGCAGCCTCAAGGCCACATGTGGCCCTCTAAGTTCTCAAGTGCAACCAATTTGGATTCCGTCAAAGGGTACACTTGAGGACCTAAAGGGCCTCAAGGCCTCCGGTTCTCCACCTCTGAAACCTCTCTCCACCTCAGCTTTTTCATCTGTAAAATGAGGAAGATCCTCAGAGCACCTCCTTCCCAGGCTGGTTGGTAAATAGTAGAATACGATTTGTCAAGTGCTTTATAAACCTCAAACTGTATGTGAATGATCTCTATTATTTTTGTTATTACAAACCCTGTCCAAAAAGGTCAGTCTGACATGACCCTTTCTTGGTAAAGCTGCCATGCCTTACTTACCTGAATGTTCTTCCACCATGCCTTTAATAACCTCTCCTAGAACCTTTCCAGGAATCAGTCAGACTCATTAGCCTATACTTTGTAGACTCCCTTCTCTTTCCCTATTTTTTTGTAAAATCACAACATTTGCCTGATTTTTATCATTTGGCTTTTTCCCCCCATCCTTGACCTTATAGTTAAACCATTTCCCTTTCTTTGAATCCCTTTCCCTCTTCTCCTCCCACCATTTATGTTCTGTCTGTCCTCAACCCTGAGTCACCTGCACCAACTACTTTCTCCACCCCCTACTCCCAGGCTCATGAACATCTCTGGGAGATGTCATGTAATAGTGCAGCCTGGGTCCACCATAAATTCCCATTATCTAATCTCCACTGGGCCTGTATGGTAATTTTCTTTTTCTTTCCTGAAGGACCCTTTATCACACATTAGTAGGAGCTATTCCAAGCCTTCTCCTCTCTCCTCCCTTCCCCCCTGCCTCGGCTGATGACCTTGATTCCTACTTTACTGAGACAACAGAAGCAATCTATTGTGAGCTGCCTCATCTCCCCTATACCTACATCTCAGTGCCCCTCTATACCCTCATCTATTCTCTGCTCCTTTATTGCTGCCTCTGAAGAAGGAAGGGATAGCCTTTGTCCTTGTGGAGACCTGTGCCTTTGATCCCTCCCATCCCCTCTTGTCACCTCTGGGAGCTTACCCAAGACTCTGTCCCATCTACCCACACCCCCATCTTTATCCTCTGTTTCTACTAGATCCCTTCTTGCTGCCTACAAAAGTGCCCAGTTCTCTTTCATTCTTTAATTCATTTCAACCCAGTTCAACTTTCCTTAAGGGACTTCTATATACAAGGCACTGTGCAAGGCCCTGGGGGCACACGAAGACAAAACTGTTTGCCTTCTAGGAATTGAGAGTCAACAGAGAGAAGTAAACATTGGATCATTTGAGGAGGGAGCGAGCATTAAGAGTAGGAATGGGGAGATCTAGAAAGGCCTCAAAAAGGGGATGACCGCTGAGTTAAGCCTTAAAAAAAGAATTCTGAGAGGCAGAGATGAGGGAGGGTATCTCCTTCAGAGGAAGGTTTAGGAAAGACTTAACAATGGGAAAGGGTGAGCTGAGTCCAGTAGACCACTTTGGCTGAAACGCAGCATATAATGTGAGAGAAGAATAGGAGAAAAGGTTAGAGTCAGATTTGGTCTGTCCCTAACAGGCAACTTAAGGAGTTCGCATATTACCCATATTATACTGGCATAGGAAGCCAAGGAAGGCTGGAGTGACATTTTGCCTTAGGAAGATCATTTTGGCCACTATGGAGATGATGGAGTGGGGATAAGAGAGAATGAAAACAAGGATTCAGTTCAGAAGACTGTCACAATTTTCCAAACAAGAAATGATGAAAACCTAATATAGTGAGGTGGCCATGTTTCTGACTGAAATTACCTTCTCCAAAGTTACCGGTGATCCCTTAAACCAAATCTTGCCAAATCTATTGGCCTTTTCTCAGTCTTCATCCTTCTTGTCTCTTCTAGCTTTTGACCCTGTTGATTTCCCCCTCCTATTTTTAAATTTTTTATTCATTTTAAAATTAAAAATAAAGCAAGAAAAGAAAAAAGAACATTTCCATGTACACAGGATTCAACATAAAACAATACATTTCCATTTCTTGAAAACCTCTGCAATAAATCCTACACATTGTTTTCTAAGCAGCCTAGCTTTTCCATACTTCTTTCAAGTTTTTCTTTTGTTCTTTGCTGTGAACTTTTAAATTTAATTTTCTTTTTTTCTTCCCTCTCCAACCCCCTCTTTTTATATATTGTCTCCTCTCTGTTTTGATGACACTGTTCTCTCTTGGGTTTTCTCCTGTTTGAACCATCCTTTTCCAGTCTCCTTTGATGGATATTTACCAAAAAATTTTTTTCAACTAACTGATATTAATCTTCTGTCCCCCCTATTCCCCCACCCATGACCTTTGTTATCAATGGTGCATATTCAAGCAATATCAATTCCTACATTTTCCACATTTAAGAATGAATCACCCTGAGTCCAACACCTCCCAGTCAGGAAATAGATAGCTTTTTCCTCACCAGTCCTCTGGAATTAGGGTTGGTAATTGTGCTGATCAGAGTTCTTAAGGCTTTCAAGGTTATTTGTCTTTTAATGTAGTTGTAATTGTATAAATTGTGCTTCTGGTTTTGCTAACTTCACTCTTTTACTCAAAAAGTCCATGTCTTCCCTGGGTTCTCTGAAACAGCTCATTTCGTTATTTCTTATGGCAAACTATTGTCCCATTCATGTACCATGATTTCTTCAGCCACTCCCCAACTGATGGGCATTCCATTGGTTTCTGTTCTTCGTTATTAGGAAAAATCTGTTGCAAACATTTTTGTGCATAAGGGTCCTTTTCCTCTCTCTTTACACTCTTTGAGATATAGACCTCATAGTGATATCACTGCATAAAAGAGTACACACAATTTAGTGACTTTGGGGGCATAATTCCAAATTTCTTTCCATAATGGCTCCATCAACAGTGAATTCCCGTAGTTGTCTCATAGCGCTTCCAACACTGATCACTTTTCTTTCCATTGATGAATCTGCATCTATGTCAAATCTAACTGTGGGTATCCCATGGGGGACTGTCCATTTCTCCTTCTATACTAGTTCATTTGGTGATTGCATCGGCCCCTATGGGTTCAATTTTCATCTCTATGCCAATGATTCCTAGATCCAGCCTTAGTCTCTAGGCAGAGGTAAGTTATACCTCTCCAACTGGATGTCCCCCAGGTTTCTCAGACTCAACTTGTCCAAACTCATCTTTCTCCTATTGAAATTTCCCTCTCTTTTGAATTTTCCGTTACTGCCTAGATTGCTACCTTCCTTGCAGTCACTGATGCCATTCTTCATTCCTCACTCTCACTCACACCATATATATAGTCTTTGTCAAGTCTTGTTATTTCTTCCTCCACCATATTTCTTGTTCCCTTATCTCCACTCATCCAGTCAGTTCAGGCACTCATCACCTCTCCCTGGGAATAGTGCAGTGCCTTTCTGACTAACTGACCTCTCTCCTTCAAGTCTCTCCCACTTCAATCCATCCACCATTCAGCTGTCAAGGTGATTTCTCTCAAGCATGTCTCTCACACACTTATATCCCCCATTCAATAAGGTTCAATGGCTCCCTGTTACCTCCAGAATCAAATACAAATTTTTTTTTGGCTTTTAAAGTCCTTTATAACTTGACCCATTCCTACTTTTCCAATCTTTTTCTATTTTCCTCCCCTCCTTTCATTCTAGGATCTGTCTACACTGGCCTACTTGCAGGTCCTCAAATGCACTATTCCATCTCCTAGCTCCATGAATTTGTACCTGGAATTCTCTGTTCCCTCACCTCTCGTTCTTATTCTCCCTGAATTCCTTCAAGTTTCAGCTAAAATCCCATCTTCTCCAAGTGACCCTTCCTGGTCTGCCCCCAGCTCCAACTACTAATACCTCCCCCTTTTATTTATTTTGCATCTATGTTATATGAACCAAATTATTTGTATTTTGTCTCCCTGTCTGCATCGTTAGAATGTGAACTCCTTGAAGGTAGGGACTGTGTTTTTGCCTTTTTCTATTTCTAGTATTTTGCACACAATTGACACAATAAATGCTTGTTGATTGTCTGACTGACCCTGTGAATAGAGAGACAGGAATGACTATGAGCCATGTGGAAGCACTAGAATGAATAAGACTTACTGCTAAGCATAGTGCCTGACCCACAGTAAGTGCTTAGTTAATGTTTATTGACTATTGACTGGCAACTGATGTGATCTGTGAGCAAAGAAGAGTGAAGATTCAGGGTTGACTGAGGCTATGAACTCAGGTGACTGTGAGGATGGCAGCTCCTTTACCGACTCCTTAGTTCATTGAATGGGTGTTGCCTCAGATAAACTGAAGCCTGAGAAAGACCTTAAGTTAGAAAGACCAAGATCTCCCACTGTGTTCCAGTTGAACTGACTTTTGTCCTGCCATTGGACATCAATGACTCTGGAAGAGAGAGTAAAGTTGACAACTTTGTGCAACTCTGCCTCACTTGAACCCAGTTCACAATCAAGTCAAAGCATCACCCCATGATGTCTATGGTCCTCTTCTAGAAGGAAGGATGAACAACAAAAACAAGAGTTTTCAACAGAAATAGGGATGTTTGAAGGAGAGCTAGGTCAGGGGTGGGGGGTGAGGGGGCTGATGAGATGATGAGTTTCGTTTTGGACATATTACATTTAATTATAATTATGGAACATCTAGTGTATGTGTTCAGCAGACAATTGGAAATGTGGGATTGGGGTTCAGGGATGGATATATAGATCTGGGAGTCATTAGTGAAGGAGATAATAACTAAACTTTTATGGATTCTGATGAAATGAACTTGCAAAAGGAAAGAGCAACAACATAGAAAGGGTTCTAAGATAGTGGCTTAGGAGACACCCACACTTAGTGGGTAGGACACCAAAGGAGGCTGAGAAGAGTGATCAGAAAAATACGGGGACCTCCATCGTCTGGCCTTCTCACAAAGGAAGTATATCCTGCCCCTCCATCTGATTGGCTGTTTCCTCTCAGAACCTCCGGACCAGCCTTGTCTTCATTCTATTCCTAGACTTTCTCACCATCTCTCCTCCAGATTCCCTTCCTTTGATGTCCTGTCTTTCCCCATTCTAATAGGGGAATTAGAATTCCTTGAGGGCTGACTGTCTCTTGATTTTCTGCTTGTATATGGAGCACAAACCTTAGCACATAGTAGCTACTTACCAATCACTTGTTGTCTTGACCTGATGATTAGAACCGTGAGAAAGCAATATCCCAGAGCTCCTAAAACCTTTCCTTGGCCCCATCCTTCCCTCAAGTTAGCTCTTCTTTGCTCCCTAAGGGCAGGGACTGTCTTTTGCCTTTCTTTTCACCCTCAATGCTTAGCCATGCATGTCCAATACCTGACACACAGTAGGTGCTTGATAAACATTTATTAACTGACTGAAAAAGTTGTGGTGTATGAATATGATGGAACATTATTGTACCATAAGAAGTAACAAAAGAGACAAGTTTAAAACATCCCAGCTAGTGTGGACTGGTACAGAGAGAAAGGAGAAGAATTAATACAGAAACAACAACATGGCAAAGAAAAACAACTTTGAGAGACTTCAAAACTCTGTCCAAAGCAATGACCAACCATATCTCCAGACCTAGAATGAATAATACTTTTATAGAGAGTTTTGTAATTTGCATATCACTTTGCAAATATTATCTCACTTGATCCCCATAGCAATCCTATGAGGTAGATACTATCGCTATCCTCATTTTGCCAATGGGAAAACTGAGGCAGACAAAAGTGAAATGACTTTTGAATGGCCACATAGTTAGTGTCTGGGCCATATTTGAATTCAGGTCTTCTATTGTTCTACCCACGATATCATCTAGCTACCTGCTGCCTGCCTCCAGAGAGATGATAAACACAAGGAAAAGCCTCATGCAGAAGAGTCCTAAAGGAAACCAGAGATTCTGAGGAGTAGAAGTGAGGAGGGAGAGCCTTGCAGGCATGTAGATCTACAGCATGAAAAGTACAGAGACAGGAGATGAAGGAATAGTAAAGAGGCTGATTTGGCTGCATGGAGGGGGTTAATATATAATAAGGTTGGAAAGGTAGGATGGAGGCAGGTTGCAAAGAGCTTTAAATGCCAAAAGAAGAATTTATATCTGATTCTGGAGGTAATAACAAGCCGCTGGTGTTTATTGAGTAGGGGCGACATAGTCAGACTGGAGCTTTGGGAAGATCATTTTGGGAGCTGTATGGGGGATGAATTGGAGTGGGGAGAAACTAGAGGCTGAACAGTCAGTAGGTCAGTCAATAAGCATCTTTTAAGAACTTCCTATGTGCCAGGCTTAAAAAAAAAAAAGATTAAAAAAACAAAACAAAACAGTAGTAGTGGTGAGGAGAGAGAAACAAAGTCCCTGCCCTAGGCAATTCATGTTCTAATGGTGGAAATAACTTGAAAACAACTGCATACATGCAAGATATATACAGCGCAGAAGGAGAATAATTAGGAAGCTACTCTAATAGTCTAGTCAAGATGTAATGGATAAACTGAATCAGATGACTTACTATCTTGGGGAGGGGGGAGGAAGGGAGGGAGGTATAGAATTGGGAATTCAAAACTTTAAAATATATATTAAAAATTGTTTTCACATTTAATGAGGAGGGGGAATAAAATGTATTTTTTAAAAAAGATATAATAGACTGAACCAGAGTGCTTGTTGTACGTGTAGAGAAAAGGGACAGATGGGAGAGAAGTCACAGAGGTAGAAATGCCGCATTATGGCAAGGGACTGGCTATATGGGGTGAGTGAAAATCTGATGAGCTAAGGATGACATGGTGGTTGTGAACCTGGGTAATGAGAAGGATGGTGATGTTCTTGGTAGTAATAGGGATGTAAAAAAAAAGAAGAGGGTTTGGGAGAAAAAGAATGATTTCTGTTTGAGCATGTTGAGTTTGCAATATGTACTGTATATCTGGTTCAAAATGTCCAGCAGGCAACAGGTGAGTCAGGACTGGTGCTCAGAAGAGAGGTGAGACTGGATATACAATTTGGGAGTCATCTGCATCCAGAAGATAATTGAACCTGGAGTTGATGAGATGACCAAGGGAAATAACACAGAGGGAGAAGAGAGGAGGGCAGACTCTAGGGAAGATACACAGGAACAGTGATCCAGCCAAAGGAAGGAGCCATTCATCAGAGAGGTAGAGTTGTATCACAAAACCCCAAGAGGAAAATAAGCATAATTACTATTTATGTAAGCACCTACTATGCGCCGGGCACCATGCACATTACAATTATCTCATTTGATTCACAACCACCTCGGGAGGGAGGTGCTTTTTATTATACCCATTTTACAGATGAAGAAACCAAGGCAAACAGAAGTGAAGTGATTTGTCCAGGGTTACATAGCAAGTAAATATCTGAGGCTAAACTTGAACACAAGTCTTCCTGATCCAGGCATGGCAGATCTATCCACTGCAACCACCTAGCTGTTCAGGTGAAAAAAAGAAAGTATCTAACAGTAGAAACAGAAAGACAGGGAGGTCCATGGATAGCATTAAAAGGTAAAGATAGATCCAGAAGGATGAGGATTGAGAAAAGGCCATTAGATTCAGCAATTAAGAAGTTGTTGATAACTCTGGAAAAGGTAGTTTCAACAGAAGGATGAGGTCAGAAGCCAGCTCTCTGGTTTAAAAGAATGAGAGAAAGTAGAGGTACCAAGAGTGCACAACTTTTTCAAGACATTTAACAGAGAAAGGGAAAAGGGACACAGGACAACAGTTGCAGAATCATAGAGTCCAGTGAGGGTTTTTCTGGGACAGGGATGACACGGGCTTGTTTGTAGGCAGTGGAAAAGGAATCAATAGACAGGGAGAGATTGAAGATTTGGCGAGTGGGGAGCATGGATAGTGGGAGGAATCTGCTAGAGGCAGAAAGGATGGAAGAGTACATTGAATGTTTAGCATGACTGTCTAGGGATAACCAATCTGATATAAGATTGCTTGCTGTCTTGGGGAGGGAAGGGAGGGAGAAAAATTTGGAACTCAAAATTTTCAAAGATAAATGTTAAAAACTATCTTTACATATAATTGGAAAAAATAAAATACTGTTTTTAAAGAGTATTTTTCAAGTAAGAATTGAACTAGATAGCTTTTGAAATCCTTTTCATCTTTAAGATTTGACATGACTCTGTAAGTTGGAATTGGCAAACTCAGGATTTGAACCCAGATCCATTGCCGCTAACTAGGATAATATCCACTATATCAGGCTTCCTTACCACCCCCTCACTTTTCTACCCCTTACAATCAAGTTTCAGATCCTATTGCAACTGCTCTTTCAAAGTCTCCAACTGCTAAATGCACAGTCATTCCATTGGTCTTTATCTGTCTTGACCCCTCTGCGAGCTTCTTGACATTGGTGATCTCTTCCCACTCCCGGCTCCTTTGTCTTCCCTCGAGTTTCCAATGCTGCCCTCTCTCAATTTTCCTCCTACCAATCCTCCATTTCCTTGGAGTCATCCTTGACTCTCCCTTTCTTTCTACTCCATCCCCATCTACCCAATATTTAATCAATTGCCAAGTCTTGTTGATTTGACTTCCATGTCATCTCTTTCATCCGTCACCCTTCACTCCACTTCTAGGGACTAGGGAGGTAATAAGCCCATTGTCCTCTGCCCAGGTCAGGCCATACCTAGGGTATTGGGTTCAGTTCTGGCAGTTTAATGTCTTTTAGAAAGGATATTGATTGGTGAGCTAGAGGCAATAAAGATGGGCCCCAGATCATGTCATATCAAAGTCACATGAAGGAACTGAGGATGTTTGGTATGATCAAAGGATCATAGATTCAGAGGTGGAATCTCAGGGGCAGGAAGGGAGGTCATCTCCTTTCCTTTTACAGAAACTGAAACCCACAAAGCTTAAGTGACTTTCCCTGTGACAAGGTCACACAAGTAGTAAGTGAAAGAAGCTTGATTTTAAACCCAAACTCTAAAAGTGTTCACAAATTTGAAGGATTATCACTAGAGGGCTGTTATAGGCTCCTATGAGATATGGACTAATAGATCCAAAATGGGATCTCAGAGGTCATCCCCTACCAATGGGCATGAGGTCATTTTACATTGTTTGTGAGCAGGTAGGTAGCCTCATCTGAAAGCTCATTCGCCTTCAGTCAGGAAGACCTGAGTTCAAATCTGCCCTCAAACACTTTCTAGCTGTATCATGTTGGGCAAGTCATTTAACCTCTATTTGCCTCAGTTTCCTCAAACATAAAGGGGGAATAAAATGGAAATGTGACCTGACCTGGGCTGAGGACAATGTGCCTATTACCTCCCTAGTCCCTGGGAATGGAAAGAAAGGTGATGGATGAAAAAGATGACATGGAAGGTAAATCAACAAGACTTGGCAACTGATTAAATATTGGACATGTGGGGATGGAGCAAAAGGAGAGAAAGGGGAGAGTCAAGGATGACTCCAAGGTAATGGAGAAGGATTTAGTCAGATGGGTAGGAGAAAAATTGAGAGAGGGCCGAATTGGAGCAAGGGAAGAACAAGGATTGGGGAACAAGAAGAGATCAACAGGGTCAAGAAGCTTGCAGAGGGGTCGAGACAGATAAGGACCAAGAGAATGACACTGCATTTAGCAGTGCTTTGTAAAATATTTGTAAAGCAGCTAGCACAGTGCCTACGTAGCACATAGTAAGTGCTATATATAGCACCTATATAGGTGCTAGCTAGATAAAGATAAAAGCTCAAGAAGATTAATTCAGCCTGTCCACTAGCATTATATGTCAGGCATTGTGGTATGTTCTGGGGGTGCAAAGAAAGGTAAAAATGAAGTTCTGGCCTTCAAGGAGCTCACATTCTAATGGTGGAGACAATATGCAAACAAATACATACATAAAAGATATATACAGTGTACATGGGAGATGATCTCAGCTGGAAGGTAACTAATGGTGGAAGGTGGGGAGGAAACTTTTCGCCAAAAGTAGGATTGAGGTTGAGTTTTGAAGGAGGCCTGATAAGTCAGGAACGTGCAGAGTGCATCTGAAGAACAGTTACAGCAAGGGTATGTGGAGGGGAGTAAGGTATAAGAAGAATGTAAAGGTAGGAAGGGGCCAGCTGTGACGGGTTTCACATGTCCTTCTTTATTTGCTCCTGGAGGCAACAGGCAGCCATTGGAGTTGATTGAGTAAGGGGTGGCATAACAGTACCCACACTTTAGGAAAATCATTTTAGTGGCTGAATGGATAGGTGGATGGGAGTGGGGGAAGACTTGAGGCAGACAGATGCACTAGCAGGCTGTTACAATAGTACAAGTACGAAAGCATGAAGGTCTGGAACAAGATTGTGGTTGGGTGAGAATTACAGGAGCTACATTGTAAAGGTAAAAGCAAGATGACACAAATTAGCTATGTGAGATGAATGAAAATGAAAAGTTGAGGAAGACACCTAGGTTTCCAGCGTGGGTGACTGGTAGAGCCCTTAATAGGGCCATTCAGAAAAGAAGTTTTGTATGGAAAGACAATGAGTTTCATTTTGGACCTACTGAGCTTGAGGTAACTACAGTTAAAAGTTATCCAAAAGACAGTTAGTTGGTGATGAAAGACTTGGGAGAGAAAGTAGGGCTGATATAAGATCTGGGGACCATCAGCATAGAGATGGTAGTTAAATTTATGGAAACTGATGAGATCACCAAGCTGAGAGGAAGAGAGCCCAGGACAGACCTTTGGAGGACATCCAAGGTTAGTAGGCGTGACCTGAATGAAGGAGTAGAAGGGCAGGTAGGAGGAGAACCAGGACAGAACAGCATCATGTAAAACTAGACAGAGGAAAATATTAAGGAAAAAGAAGGATCAACAGTGTTAAAAAGGCTGCAGAGAGGTCAGGAAGAATGAGGACTGAGAAAAGGCCATTAGATTTGGTATTAGATTAAGAGGATCCTTGATAACTGAGGAGAGAGCAGCCTCAGACAAATGATGAGATCAGAATCCAGAACTGTAGTGGGTTTGGAAGAGGAAAGAAAGAGGGGGCACCTATTGTGGATGGTCCCCTCCTAGCTTAGTTAGGAAGGGAAGTATAGAAGATGATAGGATGGTTGGGTTAAGTGAGGTTCTTTGGGGATGGAGCAGACATGGCTCATCGCAGGCAGTAAGGAGATTGAAGTCTTACAGAAAAAAGGGGTGGTCACACCATAGCCGCAGGGTTGGGAGTCAAACCGATTTCCCTCTCCTCAGGTCTGTGCTCTTTTCATTGTATCAAGCTGGCTACAAGGGCTGCCACAAATGAAATCTGTTGTGATCATCACTCCCAGTGTCTAACCTAGCTCTGCCCTGCTACAACCCAGGTCTGGTGGATGCTGGTTCAGACTTATTCTGGCTATGACAAGTCAGCTGTGGGCCTAGGCCAAGCAAGCTGGGAGCTGAGGCCCTTTGCTGGGACTGGGGGAAGGGTTCTGGTTACAGAATAGTAATGCCACAACAGTCCCTCACAAAGTAATTTCCTTACAACAGCTGTGGGAAGGATGGGAAGGATGAGGTTTGTAGATTCAGAGCTGGGAGAGGTATTAGACACCATGGAGGCCAACCCTTTCCTTTAACTGAAACGGAAAATGAGATCCATCCAGGGGAGAACTGGCCAGGGTGACCAGGGTGACCCAGGTAGCAAGTGTAGGAAGCAAAATTTGAACCCACGTCCTTTCATTACAATTCCCTCAGTTCTTTCCACTGTGTTGTGATACCTCATTGTTACCCTTATTTTCCAGAGAAGGGCCCCCCAAAAGGGGAAAGCATTGTTCAGAGACAGTTATTACATAATAATTTTGTAACCCTAAGAAAGGGAGATGTCATGTACATAGCCAAGGCTTGCATTACTTTATTTGATTCCTGTGAGAGAACAAGCTGTGGGTTCCAGGTCTCCTGACTCTATTGAAACTTTGTATCTCTCCCAGCATCTCTGTAACCAATAGGGGATTAATAAGAGTCTGTTGTTCTTTGCAGGGGCCTGGGTCTGTTAACATTTGGAAGACCATCCAAAGCAAAAAGCCATGCCAAGAGATAAGGCATTGTGGAGAGCAGCAGGAGGGTACTGGGACTGGCTCATCCTGTTAGCTTGAATGCCCAGATCCAAGGAGCTAGCTAGCTTTTACAGCCTGCCCCCCTTCAATGCCTGGCTGGCTAGGGGAGATGCCAGGCTGGGTCAGCAAGAGCAAGGGCAGGTAGTAGAGATAGGACTCAGGCATGGAGTAGGCCCTTCCTCCCTCTCTCTCTCCCCTCCCTAATCCACCCCCCACAATCCATCCTGGCCCAACCCAGTCCCTAGGGAGCAGTAATTATCCAGAGAAGGAGGAAGGGCTGGCCTTAGCCCTGGGAAACAGGCCCCTGGTGGGACTGACCATCTCTGGGTTAATTCGTTTGAAAATTCAGTTTCTTCCCAGCCCCCTCCCATCTCACTTCCCCCCCCCAAACCCCCCATGATTCACTAATTGAGCTCAGGGTGAGTTCTTGGGAAAAGTCCAGAAGGATAGATGGGGGATGCAGGAAAAGCTAAGCGTTTGATGATTCTCTATCTTTCTCAGAAGAGGGGCAGCCTTTGGAGTGGAGTGAAGTCCTCCAACTCTCAGTCAGGTAACACATTTCTTGACCGGGGCTGAGGCATTTCCCTTCTCTGGGCCTCCTTTGCCCTATCTGTCAAACGGATTAACCATCCTTGCCCGAGGGGTCTCAGGGCTGTGGGGGAGGATTATGTGGAGTGGGAGCTCTGGGCCCAGAGCCAGAAGGCTGTAGTTGCAGTTCACATTCGAGCCGCTCAGGAGCTGGGCAATCTTGGTCTAATCATTTCCGGACATTGGACCTCAGTTTCCCCGGAGAGAAAAACAATGGGATGGTTTCTAAGATTCCCAGCTGCCAGGGCCCATCCTGGATCTCTGTTTTAACACTGCCAGGCCCAGGCTGACGCCCCGACTTCCTCTCACAATTGTCCTACAACCCTCTCCCCTTCCCCCCCTTCCACCCCCACTCCCTTTTCCTGGAACAAAACACCTCCACCCCGGACCATCCAGTCAAGGGTTAAAGCCCCAGCTCGGCTTGCTCGCTCCGCAGGCTCCGGGCTGATTGACACATTCCCGGGGCGGAACTCTGGGACTGGCCAATGGGCGCGGGCGGCGGTGGCAGCAAGGGGGCCCCACGTGGGGGCGCGGTGGCCCCCGCGGCGCCCTGATTGGCCGGCCCGGCTCGGCGCTGGCCCGCACGAGCCCCGGCCCACGTGGACCTGGCGCGCGTTCATTGATCAGTTTCCCCGCAGAGCCGCTGCTGCCTCTGCTGCCCGGGGAGGCGGGGGAGGCGGGGGAGGCGGGGCGGGCGGGGGCGGAGCGGAGCCGAGCGGAGCGGAGCGGGGAGGGCGGCCCGGAGGAGGAGGAGGAGGCAGCGGCGGCGGCGACAGCGGCGGCCGAGGGGGCGGGGAGGCCGAGCAGAGGTTGGGGCTGGGGCCGGACTGGCCCGGGCGGAGCCGAGCGGGGCCGAGCAGCGCAGGCCAGCTCGGGGGGCTCCAGGCGCTCCTGGCCTCGGCCTTAGCCTTCCCCCGCGGGCGCCAAGCTGAGCGGGCCTGGCCGGACCGGACCCGACTGGGCTGGGCTGGGGCCGCCGAGCCTCCGCCCCCGACGGCGGGCCCTCCTTCCCCCTCGTGCCCCAGCCTGCCCGGTGAGTCCTGGGGGAGCGAACGGGGCCGACCGCCTGCTCCCTCCCCTCCCGTCCCCTCCCGTCCCCTCCCGTCCCCTCCCTTCCCTGGGAGGTAGGAGGCGGGGCCGGGGGGGGGGAGCGCTGGGGAGAGGAGAAGGGGGAAGAGGAGGGGGGAATGTGGGGGCATGGGAGAAGAGGGAGAGGAGGGAAGAGGATGGGTGAGGAGGGGAGAAGAGAGAGTGGGTGAGGAGGGGAGAGAGCAGGGGAGAAGAGGGAAGAAGAGGGGAGAGTGGGGGAGGAAGGGAAGGAGGAGAGGGAAAGAATGGAAAAGGGAGAGGGAGAGAGTGGGGGAAAGAGGGACAGGAAGGGAGAGGAGGAGAAAGTGGGGGAAGGAGGGAAAGAAAAAGAGAAGATGGAAGAGAGGAGGACAGAAGAGGGAAAAAGTGAAGACAGGGGTGGAAGGAGAGATGGGTAAGGGAGGGAAGGAGTGAAAAGGAAAGGAAAGAAATAAAGAGGGAAAGGAGGAAGGAGAAGAGGAAAGGGGGAGGAAGAAGGGAAGGAAAAAGAAAGGAGGAGGGCCCATTGTCTGGCTGGAGATGAGGGAGAGGGAGCCAGAGCTGGGGGGGGGGGGGTTGGCACTGGGGAGAGGAGTGCTGAGCTGGGGAAGAGGGATGCTGGCCAGAGTGACTGGCCAGCTCTGGGCCTGTGCCAGGCTGGAGTTGGACAGCAGGTGGAGAGGCTGCTGGCAGAAGCTGGAAGGGCCTGGCCAGGAGAGGGGATAAGAAAGCCCTGAGTTCAGAGTGCAGCCAGGGGGGTGATTATCACCAGCTCTGTCCCCAGACAGCACCTAGCACCGGCACTGAGGGTGGCACAGCAGGGACACCTCCTCCCCCCTTCCCTTTTCCCTCTTCCAGCCCAGTGCAGCCGGCTGCCTTTCAGAACCCATTGGCAGCAGCCTTGGCGGTTTCGAGCTGGAGCCTGTCCGAGGGCCTGGGCAAAGGGCCAGAGATTGGTTCTAGTAGCCAGAGAGGTGGCTGGTGGATAAGACGGAGGGCTGCTCATTCTGGCTGAAGATGTTTCCCCAGAACAGGCCGCCTTTGGTGAGTCCTGCTTTCAGACCCATCCTGGGGACCCCTGGTTATTAGTTCCTACCAGCTTAGGTGTCTGCTGCCTCCCTCCCACTGGGACTGCCAGAGGTTGAGGGTAGTAATGAGGGAGAGAAGAAAGGGGATTGCCCAACCTGGAGCAATTAATAGCTTTTATACTGACTTCAGTGCAATGTGTGACTTCAGACAAATCCCTTCCCTTCTTTTCTGGGTCTCGGTCTTTGTAAAAGAAAGGCATTAGACTAGATGGTCCCCAAGACCTTTTCCTATTTCAGACAAAGTGAATTAGAATTCCTGAGTCTGAATTCCAGCTCAGACACTTGCTGGCAGCAACCTTTTTCCAATCCTAACTGACCCCAAGTGACTGGCAATGGGGAACCTGATGTGTCCAAGATAGTCCTGGATTTTAATTTAGAGAAATGGGTTCAAATTCTGACTCAGTCAATTAAAAAGCTTTGTGGTTTGGGACTGGTCCCATCTCTCTGAGATTCAAATGTGTTCTCTTCATCATGGGACCCTCTCCTTTCCACCCTCTGGCTATAGGCACCAGAGTTGGGTTCTTTTTCCCTCTGATATAGAAAGACAGTTTCCTGGTCTCTTGGGGGTCAGGGGTGGGTGATGGCTGACTGATCCCTTGTCCCACTACCACCACCATAGACCCACCTTCAAGCGCCACCAGTAGCCTCAGCGGCAGCTGTGCTTGTGACCACCAATGCTTCAGCCACCACCCCCCAGACTCTAAAACTCACCTACCCAGAAACATTGGATAGGATCAAGGAAGAATTCCAGTTCCTTCAGAGCCAATACCACAGGTATGGGGTTTTAGAAGAAGGAAGCACCTGGCTTAGGATCCTGGTAAAAGTCAAGAGACAGGCGTGGGCTCAAGGAGACTGACCAGCCTAGGAAGCCTTGGGGTTACCCTTTGACCACAGGCCCCTGATTTTGGGGTCAGGAAGACCTGGGTTTGAATGCTGATTCTTGATACCAGCTGTGTGATCTTGGCCAAGACCCCCTGCTCCCCTATGATCCCTTTTAGCTCAAATCTCCAGGCCTCCAAGCTCCCAAGGGTCTCCATTCCTCTCCCCCACCCCACCTCTCCAATACAACCTCATCTGATATAGTGGAAAGAGCCCCAGACAAAATGTCATTTCCAGTTCTGAAGCTGCCACTGACTCGCTGTGTGTCAGCTAGAGAATAGCCTTTCCCTCTCTGGGCCCAGGCTTCTCCATCTTTAAAATTAAGGTATTGACCTAGGTCATCCCTTTTGCCTCTGAAGTTCTCCCTGAGGTCCCTGTCCCTTCCCTCCTGGCCTTGTGTGAGCCCTCCTCTGGGGGCCTATGTGAGCCCCTTGGATCCTGTTGTTAAGTGAGTGCTCTCCTAGGCTGCTAGCCCCCTTTCTGAGCCTGGCCTGCCTGTGGGACCCTCACCCAGCACTTGAATCTACCCCTTAGCTTGAAGGTGGAGTGTGAGAAGCTGGCATCAGAGAAGACTGAGATTCACAGGCACTATGTCATGGTGAGCTTCCCTCTGGCCAGGGGGAGGGACTCAGGACAGCTCCTTTCAGGAAGAGCTGGAGACCTAGAGTACTTTTGTCTTTTCTCCATCTCCCTGCTTCCCTTCTTTGCAGTACTATGAGATGTCTTACGGCCTCAACATTGAAATGCATAAACAGGTGAGTGGCTTTGATGGCTCTGTCTTCCTCCAACAAGTCTCTGGGGCCCATCCACCCGCAGTTTTGGGGGTAGGAGGCAGGTAGGGGCCCTCCTGGGCATTCTTGTGGCTTCTCTCTCCAGCAAAGCTGCCACCACCATCACCCCCTATTCCCTTCCTCCCCCTGCCTGCCCATCCCTGTCTCATCTGGCCCAGGGGCTCCCAGGCAGCAGTATTTACGGAGATCTGATCCCAGGTGCTGCTGGCTGCCTGCCAGAGCCCTGTCTGTGCTTTCACAGGGGCCTGAGAAGAGGCTGGGCTGACAGGCAATGGCTGCTGAGGGCGGGTGGAGGGAGGAGGCAGGCAAGCTGGGCCATAGCTCCCCCATGGGCAGGACCCAGTGCCCAGTCTCCAGGCTTGGGTCCTTCCCAAACCTTTGTACAGAGGCTCTTAGAACAGTCCTCAGAAGAACTGAGGGCCCAGTCTGGGCACCTGAATCAGGGTAGGTGAGCAGCAGGATCTTTGCATCATCTTCTACCAGCCCCTCCGTGCTCCATTCCAGCATGGGCTTCAGGAGCTGACAGTGAAGTCCTCCTGAATGTGCAGAGGGGAAAGGCCCCCAGAGATGAAGATCATGGTCCATCTAGCCCCTTCCTTTGATGATGGGGAGGCCATGTGGCCCCAGAGAAGCAGAGGAACTTGCCCAAGATCTCTCAGTACAGCCAGGAACTAGAACTCAAATCTTCTGACCCTCCCACCTGGTACCCTTTATATTGTCAAAGGAGATGTGTGTTCTGGGGGAGGGTGAACAGGGAATAATATCCTTGGCCTCCCAGCTCTGATATCCTGTGTTCTAAGGACCCTCCCAGCTCTGACATTCTGGGTTCTAAGGGCCCTCCCAGCTCTGACATCCCAGATTCTAAGGACCCTTCAGCTCTGACATCCTGTGTTCTATGGGCTCTCCTAGCTCTGACATTCTGGGTTCTTCAGGGCCCTTCTACCCCTGACATTCTCAGTTCTAAAGATCCTTCCAACTCTGACAATCAGTGCTTTATGGGGGGTAGGGGCTGTGACTCCTTAGACTTATCTCCTGCCTGCCCTGCCCCCACCCTGTTTCTTCTGGCCTTTAAAGAAGGAACAAAAATCCAGCCCCCCACCCCATCCCCTGCCTGCCTCCTCCTCAAAGACCTCCTTTGGAGGGAAGGGGGGTAGCTATTGAGTGCACAGTGGAGGAGAGGGAGAGAGCGAGAAGGAGCCTAGAGCAGCAGGATCATTTTTCATGCTGAGAGCGTTAAAGTGCCCGTAAATTGCACATTAACGAGCCCGAGTGAATTGGAGGCTGCCTCCCCCGGGGCCCTGCCCATCAGTGCATCAGGCAGGAGGATCCGTCACTGCCCGCCTGCCCCAGGAGACAGCCTCAGCCTGCCCAGAAACCACCCACCAGGCCCAGTGCCTCAGGCTGAAGGGCTGACGGTGAAGGTTGGGCCTGGGAAACGCCCCCCTGAACCCTGCTCCTTTAGCTGAGCCTTTCCCAGAGACGAATTCCCCTGCATCCCCAACTATTCCCATCTAATGGTGGGGCCAGCTAGAAAGCTCCCAGGGGCACCACATCTGCCATCTGTTCAGCCTGTTGAGGGTTTCCCAGGGCTCCCCACCCCCTGCCCCAGCATCCAATGGCCTCTGGACCCTGGGAGCATCCCTTTCCAGCTGTTCCTTAATTCTCCAGCCTAGGCAGCAAGAGAAGAGGTGAGAACCGATTCTCACACCCTTCATCAGCTAGACGCATTGATCGTAGTGCCAGTCCCTTGCCACCCCCGCCTTCCCCTCCTCAACCATCCTTGCTGGCAATTGAGGTCCCTGATTGCTTGTGGCACACAAGTGGTACTGGGAAAACTGCAGCTGGAAGGAAGAGGGACCTCTCCAGGGCTTCCTGACAAGACTTGAGAGCATCAATTAGCACTCAGCACCCAGACTCCGAACTGGGAGGAGGAGGGGGCAGCTCACTCATCAGGACCCCGAGCCCTGGTCTGGCCAAATCCACTATTCAAGTGACCCCTTTAGAACTTAGAGACCAAATGTCAGGTCTGGGAGGGCCCTTAGAACACAGGTCATCAGCTGTAAAAATTAAGAACAGCCTGGCACTCAAGAAGACTTTGCTCATCAGTTCCTTTCATGGAACCTCATTTTCCCTTTATAAAATGAGGGCATTGTCTTGGATCCTGAATATCTCTCCTAGTTCTGATGTCCTCAGTCTTAACTGCTTTGTGCAGCCCTCCCTCCAGTGCCTGGGGTGGGCAGGTGCCCCCGACAGCTGGCTCTCTGCTTCTTCTTCCAGACAGAGATCGCCAAACGACTGAACGTGATCTGTGCTCAACTTATCCCCTTCCTCTCCCAGGAGGTAGGTTGCTTTGAGGGTAGATGCTGGGTGGGGCTCCTGGCCAGTCCTGGAATGTATGAGAGGGGTCTTCTGACCTGGTCCCCCACCCCCATGACTCTACCTAGCTTCCCTTTCTCCCCAGCACCAGCAGCAGGTGGTCCAGGCAGTGGAGAGAGCCAAGCAGGTGACCATGGCGGAGCTGAACGCTGCCATTGGGGTAGGCAGATCCTTGATGGTGAGAGAGATGAGGACTGGTAGAAGACCAGAACCCTGAGGAGAGGGAGCTAGGAGCAAATCCCAGTGTAGCTGTGTCTCCTAATTAGCCTTGTGACCTTGAACTAGCCTCTAATGTTTCAAGGCCTCAGTTTCCATATAGAAAATGAGAGTTAAATTCAAATAATCTCCAGTCTTTGTTCATATGACCCTGGGCCCTCTGCACCATCCACCATCTCCCACTCCTCCATCAATCCCCCTGACCCCCCACCTCTGTCTCCCTTGTCTCCTTCCCCTGTCTCTTCTGTCTGCCTCTCTTCCATGTCTGTCCCGCCTCCCTCTCCCTCCCTCCCTCCCTCCCTCCCTCCCTCCCTCCCTCCCTCTCTCTCTCTCCCCCTCTCTCCCCCTCTCTTCCCCTCTCCCCTCCTCCCTCCCTCCACCTCTCTCTCTTTCACACACACACATCTATCTCTCTGCCCTGTCTCTTCTCTGTCTCTCTCACATGTCTGTCTCTCTGCCCTGTCTCTCTTTCTCTTGGTTTGTCTCTCCCATGAACTCTCCCCATTTCTTCCCCAGCACCAGTTGCAGGCCCAGCACCTGCCCCACTCTGCACCACCCATCCCGCTGACCCCTCATCCCTCAGGCCTGGCCAGCCTGGGCAGTGCCTCAGGGCTCCTGGCATTAACAGGGGCACTGGCAGCTCCAGCCCAGGCTGGCCCCAAGGATGATCGAGGTTTGCAGGATCTGGAGCATCGAGGTAGGGTGTGGCATGGGGGAGGGGCGGAGGAGGAGGTGGTGAATGCTCTGGTTCCCCCCTCACTATGGTCTTTCTTTTCTCCTTTGGTCTGACTGCCCACTTACCCTTCTCTTGTGCTGTCCTGGCAACAGACAGAGACCCAGGCCCGGTAGGTGTTTGGTGTTCGTTACACTCTTGGGTGGGGGTCTCAGTAAGCAAGAAGAGGGATAGCTCCCTACAGATGGGAGGCCAGAAGAGCCTGAGTTCAAATCCCACCCTGACACTATAATTGTGTCACTCTCTGCCTCAGTTTCCCCCTTTAGCAACCTGTCTCAGCAGTCCATGGCCTAGCTGGTACCTGTCCTTGCTAAGAGAAGCGTCTGTCTGAAGCAGGATCTACTGACAGACATCTTGAGCTTTCTCTGTCCATCTCTTCTTCAGAGTTCCCTGGCCCTCCCGAGTGCTGAACGGGTCCGGACCATCTCAGAGTACCTGAGCAGCAGCAAGAAGAGGCGGGCAGAGGAAAAGGACTTTCTCACTGACTACGTAAGGGGGTCTGGGCCCAGGAGGGTGGGGTGGGGCATCCTGGGGGTCTGACCTCCCACCCCTCCTGTCTTCCAGGGCAGCGACGCTGACAAGAGTGAGGACAATCTGGTGGTCGATGAGGTCAGTGGACCCTGAACCCTCCCCCTCCTCAGAGTTGCCCAAGGATCACCACGGCCTAACTGTGTGGGATGAGGTGGCCACCTTGGCAAACTGAGGCTGGAGCCTTCAGGTCAGCATCTGTTTCTCCACTGTCTCTCTAGGATCCTCAGTCCCCCCATAGTGTTCAGTCTTACTCCTCAAGGGAAAATGGGTTGGACAAGACCCCCTTGCCTCGGAAGGAGGCCATCCCTGGCAGCCCACCCTCCGTCTCCTCGTCACGGAGTGCCTCGCCAGCTCGAAGCAAGGACCTGACCCCGGTAGGTGTGTGGGAGAGGAGCTATGGAGAGGCAGGCTGGGGAAGGGGTGCCAGGATCCAGACCAAGCCTGATCCTGGAAGATCTGCCACTGACTGGACTGTCACAGGGTCACCAGGGTCCTCCCCAGGCCTCAGTTCTGACACCCTTAGAATAAGAAGGTGGCATCTTTGCAGGCTGCTGGAACAAATTGGGATAAACAATTGTGAGCACCCAGTAAGAAATGAGAAAACCAAGCAGACAGTCTCAGCCTGTGATTCAGAGTGCTGGGAACCATGGTCTTGGTGACCAAAATGAGAGAAAGTCAGGATGCTGGCAGCCCTGGGCAGAGAAGAGGCCCCCGAGAAAAGCCTGGGTCTTGGGGGGCCCCCTGAGATCCCCTTATGGGGACTGGTCCTCGGTGAACCATTGACCTGTCCTCCTGCTGCAGGTGGAGAAGGCCGGGACCCCCGGCTTGAAGTCCAGCACCCCTACGTCCCAGGGGGATGGGCTGGGGCCTGGAGGTGGTGGAAGCAGCAGTAGCAGCAGCAGCAGCAGCAGCAGCAGCAGCATTGGGACACAGCCATTCCGACCTGGGTTGGGCAAGGCCACAGTTGACTCTCTGGGTAACCCAGCTCTGGAGCAGGGGAGGATGAGGCGGGAAGGGACAGCAGCTTGGATAGGCAGTGGGGGGGAGGTTCCATTGCAAATGCATGCATACACTTATCTACACCAACTTGACCATTGCCCTCTGGGTCCTGTGCCAGCCCTGGGCCTCAGGAGCCCCCTGGCTGTGGCTGGCTCCTACACTGGCCCTTTCGGGATGGGAATGGTGCACTCGGCAGTGAATGGAGACCTGACCACTACAGGGGCCTACACCGGGCTCCATCTGGCCTCCTCACAACTCAACGGGGCTAGTGCCATGGGAGGGACGTCAGGCTATGGCCGCCCTGCCCTGGTAAGTGGTCCTGAGGTTCTTGGCTCCTGCATCTTCTTCCTGTCCTCCTGGCCCTGATGAGGGGTGGGAGGGTGGGGTGTTGGGGGGGGCCCTTCCATCCTCGTCTTTTGGTCTCCTATGGATCTACTCCCCTCTGTCCCCATCCTGAGGCTTCAGTAGACTTTTTACAGACAGGGCCATGTTTTTCCTGAGGGGCAGGACAGAGGGGTGGGGATGGGGCACCATGGGCCACCACAGGTGTGGAATTCTGCTTGCCCACTGCCCTTGCTGTGTCTCCAGGTCAGTTATGATCCTCACTCCCACATGCGGGTCTCAAGTCTCTCTGCTAACCTGCCCAGCAGCTCCTCAGGGAAACCGTGAGTGTAGAGGGGAGAAGGGGATCCCCTGGGCTCCCAGTGTCTGGCCCTAATCACAATGCTGGACATAAGACCTGTCAGGTCACTTCAAGGAAGGCCTTCCCACAGCCCACCCTCCATCCTTGCCCTTTGCTAGGGAAACCATAGGTCTGCACTCATCTTCTAGGGGCCCAGCTGTGAGAGGCTCAGAGAGGAATGGGCCGGGGTGGGCTGCAAGCTGTGTGCCATGGTTCGATCAGACAGAGATTGGTCCCCTGGCTGTGGGGGCTGAGGGGAGGAGGGTTTGTAAGGTGCTTACCAAGGAGAGGCTACCATGTGTATCCTCCCTATGTGTGTGGGGTGGATTGAAGGTTACCGCTTCCCCACAGACAGACTCCCTCCCTCCAGGGCTTACTCCTTCCACGTGTCTGCTGATGGGCAGATGCAGCCAGTGCCCTTCCCATCAGATGCCCTCCTGGGCACAGGCATCCCCAGGCACGCCAGACAGCTGCACACCCTCACCCACGGCGAGGTCGTCTGTGCGGTCACCATCAGCAACTCCACCCAGCATGTCTACACAGGGGGCAAGGGCTGTGTGAAGGTGTGGGATGTGGCCCAGCCAGGCACCAAGACTCCTGTGGCACAGCTTGACTGCTTGGTGAGGGAATGGGGCCATGAGCTGCCCAGCCTGCAAGCCACTCACTGTCCAGACTTGGTGCCAGGGGTTTAAGGTGGGGGTGAAACTCTGGGCTGTTCCCTGACTTGGGCTGTGACTTTGGGCAAGCCTTTTCCTCTCTGGCCTGGGCTGAATGGTGCCCCCAGCTCCCTTGCAGGCCTGGGATTCTGTGAATCCCCAGGAAACTGGGCCTGGTACTGAGGCTGTCCCCAGCTCCTCCTCTCCTCTCCCTTTTCTCCTTTTGCACCCAGAACCGGGACAACTACATCCGTTCCTGCAAACTGCTGCCAGATGGACGGAGTCTGATCGTGGGTGGGGAAGCCAGTACCCTGTCCATCTGGGACCTAGCAGCCCCTACCCCCCGCATCAAGGCTGAGCTCACATCCTCAGCACCTGCCTGCTATGCCCTGGCCATCAGCCCCGATGCCAAGGTCTGCTTCTCCTGCTGCAGTGATGGCAACATTGTGGTATGGGACCTGCAAAACCAGGCCATGGTCAGGTGAGGGCCAGCTGTGCACGTGTGGGCTGAGACTATGCTGAGAACCAGGCCATGGTGTAAGGAGTCCCAGCCAAGACCACCTGAGCACTTTCTCTCCCTGCAGGCAGTTCCAAGGTCACACAGATGGGGCCAGCTGCATCGACATCTCTAATGATGGGGCGCGTCTGTGGACAGGGGGCCTGGACAACACCGTACGCTGCTGGGACTTGCGTGAGGGCCGGCAGCTCCAGCAGCATGACTTTAGCTCCCAGGTACTCAGGCCTCCGGGGTCCCCAGGTGGGAAGCCAGCACTTCCACAGACCCCTTGAGGTTGAAAACGGGAGGGCAGAAAAAGCTGAGGGACCTGCATTTGGCTTTTGTGGGCAGAGGATGGGCCAGGCCCTGGGCCCCGGGGAGGGCTCACTCTGTGGACCTCTCCATCAACCTCTCCTCCACCCTCCAGATCTTCTCCTTGGGCCACTGTCCCACGGGTGATTGGCTGGCAGTGGGCATGGAGAGCAGCACCGTGGAGATCTTGCACGTCAGCAAACCAGACAAGTACCAGCTGCACCTGCACGAAAGCTGTGTACTCTCCCTCAAGTTTGCCTCATGTGGTAGGCACTGAGCGGATCAGAGGGGAATGGGAGGGTGGGGGGCCTGGGGCTTGGGCCGCCCTGACTGGGGGCCGGTGGCTACCTACTTCTCATTCTCCCCTTTTCAGTAGCAGCTTCTGACTTAGCAATAACAGTGTTGACCCTTCCCACCTGGCACAGGGCCCAGCCCTGCGTCAGCAAATGTTTGTGAAGTGAATGGATGACATCAGTGGGTGAGCTGCTGGAGAGAAGCAGTGGCCATGTCTGTGATTTTCTGCGTTTTTCTTGCTATGCTGTGTTAACACCATACACAGAGCCCAGAGTATCAGAACTGAGAGGACCCTTAGAACCAGGAATGTTAGAGTTGGGAGGGCCCTTAGAACCCAAAATGTCAGAGCTGAGAGGACCCTTAGAACCCAGGATGTCAGAGCTGGGAGGACCCTTAGAGCTTGAGTTCTGACCTTTCATTTTACACATGGAGAAACTGAACCTGACAGGTTAATGACTTGCCTGGGCTCACACAGGACAAAGTGCATAGATAGGCCTAGATAGCAGGTTTCTGGCCCCTGTGTGGTCTCTTCCTCCTGTCTAAAGCTTTTTCCCCACTGTTAATGAGGCGGTTCAGTGGAAAAAGTCTCTAACCTGGAATCAGTAAGACCTGAGTTCAAATTCTGCCTCAGATGCTTCCTAGCTCTGTGACCCTGGGCAAGTCACTTTATCCCGTTTGTCTCTGTTTTCTTATCTATAAAGTGAACTGGAGGAGGAAATGGCAAACCACTCCAGTGGTTCTTTGCCAAGAAAACCCCAAATGGGTTCACAGAGAGTGGGATGAGATTGTGAAATGACTCAGTGACAAAATAGGATAGTAAGGACACCTCCCTCCCTGGGTTGTTGAGGCTCCAGTGAGATCCCATCTGTAAGGTGTGAATCTAAAAGCTGTTCTGTGTTACCCCCAGGGAGGTGGTTTGTGAGCACTGGCAAGGACAACTTGCTCAATGCCTGGAGGACACCCTACGGAGCCAGCATCTTCCAGGTGAGAAGCCAAGCCTGGGCACTGAGGCAGTGACCAAGGGCCCCAGAGCAGCAGAGATCGACGCAGGTCAGGGCCAGGAGGGGCACCCTCTACCCTGGCTCAGGTCCAGTCCAGCTCCCCGATAATGCCTTGCCCCTTTCTCTTTCACTGCCCCACCCAGTCAAAAGAATCCTCATCTGTTCTGAGCTGTGACATCTCCACGGATGACCAGTTCATCGTCACTGGCTCAGGGGACAAGAAGGCTACCGTCTACGAAGTCATTTACTGATGAGGTGCCTCCACTCTGGCTCCACCCCCGCCCACCAGGCAGCAGCGTCCCAAAGAATCCCTGAATGGGAACTCTGGACATTTTGTGTGGTCTTCGTGTTTATTTTTCTACTTCTTGGGTTCTGTTTTTTTGGCGGGAGGGTTTGTAGGCCCCCGTCTTTAGGCTGTATTTAATAAAATGCCAGCGGCATGGGGGCTTTGGTGTCTTCTTCAGAGGACTCTGGGACTCCTTTCTGCCCAGGGCCCTTTTGGAGGTCACCCACTTAACAGATGCCAGAACCCAGGTTCTCATATCCCTGGCCACCCAGAGGAAGGGAAGTCATCTGACTTGTGTTCCAAGGTCGCCAGCCTGATCCCAAGGCGGATCTCTCTGGCCTCTCTCAGCCCTCTTGGCACTCAGTTTCCTCTCTGAGGCCAGTGCTACCATGCTGGCTCTACCTGGCAACTCACTACCTGTGTGAACTTGGGCACATCTGTGACCCTTCTCCTGCCCCAAGTTCCCCCTCTGGGCACAGATCTGTGAGCCCTACTCCCTGCTTTTCCTCTGCACACTCTCCAGTCAGGCCCATCTATACCACTAACCAGGTCCCTGAGGCTGCCTGTCAGCTCCAAGTTTTGGATCCAGGAGGAAGGCTGTGACTGAGCAGGAGCTTCTGGCCACACAAAGAGCCTGAGGGCCCCTTGGAATCTAGGTCAGGTGGACAAGGAGGGCTTACCCCAAAGCTCCTCAGCCACTCTAGAGCCCAAAGTGCTCTCTGCTCCCTCCCCATTGACATTCCCTCAGTTTGCTTTTGGCCTCCTGCTGGCTCCCTGGCCTGGCCTCCGGGAGCCCCAGGTAGGGTGGCTGGGGGAGGTGGAGAAGAGAAGACTGCCTTCTTGCAGCCCAGCATGGACATGTGACCGAGATGTTTATTGACTCTGAAGGTCAGAGGCCCTGCCACTCATGGGGGGGCTGGGTATGGAAAGTCAGGAAGGTGAAGGAGGAGATCCCAGGCTGGGCTCCCAGAAGGGGAGGCTCCTCCCTCAAGGCAAGAGGGGATGGGGGACTTCTTATCGCCTGAACCTGTCACCATATACTTGTTGCCGGAAATGTCACAGTTGAGGACAGAGGATGACTCTTTGGAATGGCCCTGGGTGAGGGGAGGAAAAGGGAGGGAGGATGGTTGAGTTAAGTCCCTGGCTATGAGAGATCCTCTTCCCCATTCCCCTGGGCTGAGTGAAGGATGGAGACAGCCTCAGTAGGGGTTTCCTTAACCACCTAGAAGGTGAACTTAGGCAGCTAGGGGCTAGTTAGACCTGAGTTCGAATGCTGCCTCAAACCCTAGCTGTGTGACACTGAACTTCTCTATGCCCCAGTTTCCTCATCTGAATGTAATGATAGAGTTGGACCAGGTGGCCTCAAAGGTCCCTTCCTGCTCAGAACCTAGGATAATGTCTCTGGGACCCCATTTCCTCCTCTGCACTCTGATGGCCCTTGAGATTCTTGCGGTGTCTATGATCCTGTGCTGTAGAGTTCATGGCTGCCACTAAGGGGATGGGGGGATGGGGCTGTGGCCTGGGCCACATCCACTCCCTGCCACTCACCCTCACCTGGAAAATGCTGGCTCCACAGGGTGTCCTCCAAGTGTTGAGAAGGTTGTCCTTCCCTGTGCTCACAAACCACTTCCCTGAAGGGCCAAAGGAAGGAGAAGGCAGAGTGAAGGACAACTAGACAAGGGGGTGATGTTCTATCCAGTCCAACCCCTCATTTACAGATGAGGAAACCGAGGCTCCAGGGAGTGAAAGGACTTGCCTGAGGGAGGAAGACAGGTAGGAAGCCCCAGATGCCACAATTTTTAAAAAATCCTGAGCTTCCTAGCTCTGGGAGAAGGAAGTCAAGGCCCAGAGCAGGAAAGCAAATGGCCACAAGCCCTACAGCACACCAGGACCACTTAGAGGGGCTGCAGCAAGATGGAGTGGGGGGAGAGGAGCATCAGATCTGCCCCAGAACTTCAGTCCCTTCCAGACCTGCCGCAGGAGGAGAATTTGAGGGAGAGGCTGTGGCCCTCATGCAGATGGACCTGGTATTTCTCTGGCTTGTGGACATGTAGAATCTCCATGTTGCTGCTCTCCAGACCCACTGCCAGCAACTCCTGGTTGGGGCACTGGCCAAGGGAGAAGATTTGGTAGAGAAGAGTTGAGGAAGGTGTCAGGCCCCCACCTCAGTTGTGGTGTCCAATATGCTCCCTGCTCTCCAATACACACACCTGCTCACCATCCATCCTGTCTCTCTTCCTGGTGATTCCTAATCACCTCCACTGGCATCCCTGACTCCTGTCTAGGCACTAAATTCTGACAACCTGCCCCCCCAACAATGTGATGGGGTGATCCAAAAAGCTAAGGCAATCTTAGATCAGTCAGATCTGGAGTGGGAGGGGGGGCAGTGTTGATGCATTTTAGTCAGGATGGTGACAGACTGGAAGGAGACCCAGATGGTGACAGAGTTCTCTAAACCCAGTTATAGAAGAATGGAAGGAGCTGGGGACAGGGCCATGTTCACTGTCTCCAATAATCCAAAGGGTGGGCTTGTGGGAGACAGAATCATTTCACTCCACTTGGCCCCAGAGGACAGGTCTGGGAGCAGTTGGGGGCGGGGAGGGGGAGAGAAACTACAGAGAGGCAGACTTCTATTTCATGTAAGGAAAATATTGGGCAATTAAAGTTGTCCAAAAGTAAAACGGCTGCCCCAAGAAGGGGTGAGTTCACCATCCCCAAAGGTCTCAAAGCAGATGACCACTCATGAGACGGAAGGAACCTTAGAGGCTCCAAACACCCATTTTATAAATGAAGAGGCTGAGGTTCAGAGAGGTGGTGACCACCCCAAGGTGGTGTCAGAGGCAGAACCAACATCTCTTTGAACTTAGTGCTGTAGATCCCCAACTCATCATTCTTAGACCCCACACTGACTGGACAGAGAATTCCCATGCAGTTGTGGGGCACTAGATGGTCCAGGGCTGCCATTTGGGGACTGACATTCTGGCCCAATTCTTTTGTGCCCTGATGCTTCATACCCCAATGAGCCCAAGAATGAGCCAGGCAGGCTGGCCTGCCATCATCCCACCACCCCATTGCTGAGAAGCCTCCTTCCAGGACAAACTGGGAGCTAAAGTAATGCTGTTAAAGCAGCTCCCACCACCCATCCACAGCCGAGTCCTGTAGGCAGAGATATCAATGCTGTTGGCCCCATCTATGTGGCCCTGGAATTATCTGAAGAGAAGGACAGGGCAGGAAGGAGGGAGGCCATAAGCCTTCTCATTTGCCAAGCAGGCTAAGGATCCTCCAGTGAGAGCTCGTCCCAGCATGTAGCAGATAGACAGAGTGGCTGGTGGTCATACCAGAGTCAGGAGGCAGGTCAAAGCCTCAGATTTGCCCCAAGGAAAGGAGAGAGGTCAGAGTCATGGATCATGGCACATTCAACAACAACGAAGGCAGGGAAGCCTAGTGGGATGCCAAGTTCAGTTTAGGGGCACTTGAGTTAGACATATCCATCTGGGAGGTGGATGGAAGGAATCCAGAGAAGTTGGGAATTGGGGCTTCATGCTGCCAATGCCTCCAGTCGTGGGCCCCACATAGTCACATCTAGTACAGGTTATACTAATGGGCTGCTGAGATCTCTTCTAACTAAAATACTGGGTCACCCCTGCCCTCTTTCTTCCTCTTACCTTGGATCTCACATTGATCCAGGGAGACTCAGAGTTTACACTGGCACATCTTCCCTAGCCTTGGAACACTACTTACTGAATCCCCTTGGCCTTGGGTCCCCCAGCCTCTCCATCCCCAGATACCCCATAATGCCATACACAGTTCACTTCTCCTCCCAAATACCAAGATGCCCTTTTCCACATCTGCAGGTCCCTATTATATAGACCCAGATTGTTACATTTCTACATCCCTCAGCCTCCAGCTAGCCCTCACCTGATCATGGCCTGGCTCTGTAGGTCCCATACCACAATGTTGCCATCACTGCAGCAGAAGAAGCAGACCTTGGCACTGGGGCTGATGATCAGGGCATAACAGGCAGGCGCCAAGGATATGGGCTCAGCCTTGATGGAGGGTGGGGGCTGCCAGGTCCCAGATGGACAGGGTGCTGGCTGGGTTCATCTGATAGTAGTTTGCAGGAGCGGGTGTAGTTGTCCCGGTTCTGGGTGCAGGAGAGGAGGGGGAGAGGAGAGGAGGAGCTGGGGACAACCTCTGCACCAGGCCCAGCTCCCTGGGGAGTCACAGAATCCCGGGCCTGCAAAGGAGCTGGGGGCACCATTCAGCCCAGGTCAGAGGAGGGGAGGGGACTTGCCCAAAGTCACAGTCCAAGTCAGGGAACAGTCCAGAGCTTCCCTCCCACTTCAGACTCCTGGCACCAGGTCTGGGCAGTGGGTAGCCCTGCTCTGCCAGGAAAGGACTCTAGAAGGGCCAAGGCTGGGCAGCTCAGGGCCCCATTTCTTCACCAAGCAGTCAAGCTGTGCCACAGAAGTCTTAGTTCCTGACTGGGCCACATCCCAAGCCTTTACACAGCCCTTGCCCCGCTTCTACCCTCCCCATCCCCTCATGTAGATGTCCTGGATGCAGTTGCTGATATTGACCATACAGAAGAGTTTACAGATGTCTGGTGTGCCTAGGAATGCCTGTGCCCAGGAGGGCAACTGATGGGAAGGGCATTGACTGCATCCGCCCATCAGCAGACACGTGGAAGGAGTAAGTCCTGTAGGGGTCAGAAGGGGCCTGTAGTCGGGGGTAGAGGCTGACTCTCCCCATCCCAACAAACCAACCCCCACTCAGTCGTGACTAGAGCACTGCAGAAAACTTTACAGAGAGCCTGCCCCCAGGCCAAACACAGTTATTGGGATATAGCTGGCCCTTTATTTTTCAAATATAAAGTTAGAGAAAGGCTTCAAAATGGACTCTTATCAGACAGATCCTGGAGAGGCGTCTGTTCCCTGGTCCCTCCTTTGATACATGCCAGTCTGGGATACAACCACTTTTAAGGGTTTCAAAGAATCTTTTGGATGTGAAGTCACAAAGGAATCCAAACCCATTTTCCAGATGCACCTCCAGTCACCTCTTCCAGGTAGCCTACTGGCCCTTATCAGCTAAGTGGGTACTCATGGCTTTCCCCCAGAGATCCCAGGCAAAGTGGAAGAGAAGGCAGATACCTGGATGTGGGAGTGAGATTCAATTTCCATCTGCTGATTCAGAGGGTAAGGAAGAAGAAAACCTCAGGCTATCTCTCCCCCCTAGATTCTCCTTGCTTCACCCCCTAAGCTGGACAGAACTTTCAACCAAAGCTTATGAGAACCTCAGCATCTTCTAGTCCTGAAGGATAATTGATGGCCATACATGCCCCATTAACAAATAGGATCATGGAGACTGGCCCAGTTCCAAGCAAATCCAGAGTGCTTGCCTCTTCCCCAATGGGGACCCAATGCTCAGTCACCATAGGGGGAGCGGGCATACATCATGGGGCCACTGACCTGTGGAGACAGGTGAAGGCTCACATAGGAGCTAGGCACAGCAAGGTCCCCACTGAGTGGAGTGTGGGGTCCCATGCCAAAGGATGCAATGAAGGGGCCAGACAAGGTCAGAGGACTCCTCAAGGCTGTGAGGAAGGGACAAGACCTTCAGACATCCCCTCCTCCCCTGAGCACCAGCAAAGGGGCTTCAACTCTCCAATCTCCTGAGTTGAGGGCTTCAAGAGGCTCCCATCAAGGTTCAGCAGTGCCTACTGGACCTTTCAGAGGAGGAAGTCATTGAGCATAGGGAAGTTTTCCCAACTACCCCTCTTCATCTACATTCTCATTACCCTCAACCCATTTGTTCCCACAGGAAATTCCACTTCCCACTATGATGTAGCTCTCTGAAGGCCCCAGTCCCCAGCATCCATCTCTCTCTAGGTATGCTGTTATTGCTCCAAGCTTACCACATCTGGAAAACCTAAGTCACCACCTTCTTCTCCCCCAAATGACCCTCCAATTCAATGATCTAACCCAGTTTTCCTGGGCCAATGGCACTACTATCTTCTAATTGCCCCAACCAGCCACCCCTGAGGCATCTTTGAGCCCCAGCACTATACCTTATGTCCCAAGTGCTCCCAAGCTATGGGGTAAACCTTGTCCCTTCCTAGGCATTTGGTTCCCAATCTGTCAGGTGACTGGATTGGACTAGATCTCTGAGGTGCACCATTCTATGTTCTTTAAGTTTAGTTAAATCTTCCAAATGTCTTCCTTATTTACTGACAGCCCACCTCTAGTGAGCCTCATGGTACCATAACTAGCCTCCATTCCTCCAGCTTCTACCCTTGACATTGCTTGTACAAGGTCTTTTTCAAGCAACACTTTCTTCCCATCTCTTCCCTGCTTCCAAACTCCCACAGTTGCCCCTGTTGTTTAATACATCAGAAGTCCAAATTCCTAAGCCTGACATTCAATATTCCATCCTCAGTCTCCCAAATTCCATTAGATTCCACCCTGCCTGACCAACTTCATGTCTCATTACTCCCAATTACATCCCAAAGCAATACATGGCATTTCAATAGCGCCTAAAACCTGAATGTCATCAGCACACACCCCTTCCCACCCTCCATTCTCAAATATGCAGTTCAGTACAAAATAGAGGATTCATTTGAGTCTTCAACCTTTGCAACTTACATCATTCTCCATTCTTAGAATGAAGGTTAGTAACTTAAAACCTTATATGCTTGGAATTTTGGAATCATGAAACACAGAATGTCAGAGCTGGGAGGACCCTTCTTAAATCACAGATTGTCAGAGCTGGAGGGCCCTTAGAAAACAGGATATCAGGGCTGGGAGGGCCTTTAGGACAGATAGTGTTAGAACTAGGAGTGACCTTAGACATCTTCTAGTTCTCCTCCTCCCCTTCCCCACCCCCATTTTACAGGTCCAAAGAGGGAAACATATTTGCACAGGGATGACACAATGAGTTAGTGATGGATCTGATAGCAGAATCCAGATTTCCTAATTTTCAGTCTCCCTTATTTCCCCTAGCCCACGGTCTGTGTCAGTGAGGTCCTTTTCCCACCAGACAGTCTTCATCCATCGTTCATAGGATGACTCTCCCCTCCCAGGAACTGGGATAGAGGTGGATTGGAGGCCAGGTTTCTCACCAGTGCTGTCTGCAGCAGGCAGTAGTTCAGTGCCAAGCTGATGGAGGTGGCTGGCAGAGCTGGGGCCAGGGGCGGAGGCGTCTGGGGAGAAGGAGGGGCTGCTGGGCTTGCCCATTGGAGGCGAGCTGACAGAAAACAGCTTCTGCACAGAGAACAGGAAGAGGAGGGGCAGTCAGATTAGTCTGGGGGGAGATTTGTCGGGGAGTAGCTGGGGACTATGTAGAGCTAATGCATTTGGCAGAAAACTAGGGAGGGTCCTATACGAACAAGCACATGTGTGTATCTGCAGGTGTCTGTGTATGTGTGAGCATGCCCACTCATGTTAGCCACATAGAGGGGAGTCCCTGTGGATATGCTTACATAGATTTACATGGGCATTGTCCATAAATCCACATGCATTTGCCTACCTACAAAGTGCACTGGGTTTGTACATATGAGTGCATGTATGGACACACATGCAGACATGAAGCTTGCATGTATAACATGCATGGGTATACCATTTCCTGTGAGTACGTGTGTACGTCCATCTATGGATGTCTTGCCAGTTATCACACATAAGTGTGGTTATAAATGGGTGAAACAGGGCAGATAGAGCTACCTGTGGGGGGGGGGCTCCCTTCTACAAGCCAACCCCCCTGCTCCTGCCGCTGCCCCTCCTGTGAGCAGTAGGGCTCTATGACTTTGTGGAGGGGCTCCAGGGATATCCTAGGAGCACTCCCATCCCCTTAGCATCTCTCTGTCTCACACCAGCCCCCTCCTCCCTCATCTGCTGGAGCCAGTGGGACTCAGATTGATTAGCCCTGAAAGGCAGTCCTCCCAATGATGTTTCAATCCCAGAGTCTGACTTGGCCAATCGATCCAGGGCCCAGGGAAGCAGTTCAGGCAGCAGCCAGGCAGGAAGGCCCGCAGGGCTTGGGTGCCAGGAACTGCCACATTAACTCCTTGTGTACAGTGTGGGCTCTAAGACCATGTTTAAAATTGAGTTGGTGAATTGAGCCATATGCCATGTGGGGGTGGGGGGAGAAATGCTGAGTACTCCAAGTCCAAGTTCCCATTTCTCTGACCCTTGAAGTTTATAAAGCACCTTTCCCATCACTAATCTGGAGGAAGTTAGCACATGCATGAAACATGTACACTCATATAAGAACTATTCATTTTACACATGGGAAAATTGAGGCACAGAGAAAGGAAATCACCTGTCCAAGCTGACAGAGTTTGTAAGTGAGGGTAAGTCTGTACTCAAATACTGCTTTTTATTCCTTGAGGCAGCTCAGGTTAAGTGACTTGCCCAGGGTCACACAGCTAGTAAGTATCTGAGGTCATATTTGAATTCAGGTCCTCCTGACTTTAGGACTGGTGCTCTATCCACTCTGCGACCCAGTTGCCCCAAACCCAGCTTTCTTGACCCCTATACAGCATCACAGGGCACTCAGTCTCCCTGTCCCTCGTGCTCTGGGAAGCATCAGAGTCAGCAGCCTAGGGCTAGAGATTGGGTCACAATGACTGTCTAGGGAGGGACTCTGATTCCTTACCAGGCTGGGGTCCTTGCCTTTGGGGATCGGTGTGGCCTGACTTGAGGCTAAAGAGGCCAGACTGTCAGACACATCTGGGTGGGTTAGTAGCTTGGGACTGGGTGTGGGCACCAGGCTGGGGGGTTCCATGACAGGATCCTGGCAATGAGAAGTCAGAGAGTTTGAGGAACCTGCCCCTTCCTAAAGGGGGTTTTCTTGCTCCTCAGTTAGAAGGGAGTCTCGATTGGGCACATCTATCCCTGCTTCTTCCACCCAGCCCCAGGAGGGAGGCAGTTTGGGGAAGGGGGGAAGAGACTTGCTCAGATTCCAAACTAAAAAAGGTGGTAAAATTGAAACTGCATCCCAGAGGGTGTGAAGGAAGAAAGCCTAGAGCTGAGCTGTGAAGGTCTAGGTTCCCATCTTAGCTATGTTGGGCATGTCCTTAGACAAATCCCCCTCCCTTTTCAGAACGTATTTAATAAAATGGGAGAGGGGTACTAGAACTAATTCAGAGATCCTTTTCTCCTGACCTGAGACAGTCAGGGTTAAGTGACTTGCCCAGGGTCACACAGCTAGTAAATATCCAAGGCTAGATTTGAACTCAGGTCATCAACTACAGGCAAGTGCTCTATCCATGAAGCCACTCAGCTGTCCCTTAGGACAAAGATTCTCAGCCTTCATTGTGTGAAGGAGTCCTTTGGCAGTCCATCTGGTAAAGCCTGAAGAGCATTTCTCAGCATGTTTTTAAATACATCAAATAAAATATATCCCTAGGATTATGAAGAAAACTAATTATGTTGAAATATAGTATAGTTTTCAATTTTTAAAAAAGTTCCTGGATCCCTTGGTTAAAAAAAAACAAACAAACCCTAGTCTAGAGGATCTCTAAAGATATTTCAAACTCTGGAGTTTTATCATCTTAATGAGACCATAAGGTAAGATGAGACATTTAGAAGTCATTGAGTTTTCCCCAATCCTTTTGGAGAGTGGCAGAGGGAAGAGGGGAGGAGCGGACTCCCATCTTTCTCTCTCTAGCCTCTGTCCTAGGTCCTGTCCAAGGAATCAGAACTTGTATCTCCCCATCAAGATACTCTGAAACTCACCCTCAATGTCCTCTTCCCAGAAAAAAAAACAAAACCTTCCTCTTGATGCTGACATCCCTATTCCTCTGCCCCAAAGAAAAGAAGTCTCAGCTGCACAACCTCACCCCCACCCCCAGGGCCCAGACTCACCTCATCCACCACCAGATTATAATCACTCTTGTCACTGTCCTGGGAGAGAGAAAGTGGGAGCTAGATGGGAGCTGGAAGGAGGGACCCCCTCATGAGCAGTCCTCAGAGGGAAAGCCAAGCTCCTCTCATCAGCAGCCTCCTTTGACCATAAGAGGTCAGAACCAGAAGGGCCTTAGTAGAGAGAACCTGGAATGTCAGAGCTAAGAAGAGGCTTAGAACATAGAAGATAACATGTCAGGGTCTGGAAAGCCCTCCAAACATATGATAGGTTGACTTTTTCTTTTTTTTTCTCTTTCTTTTTATTCTTTGTTACAAGGGATGGGTCTTCAAAGAGGAAAGGAACATTTTTGGAAATAAAACTCTTGTAAGCACAAAATTTATCAATAATTAAAAAAAATAAGAAACACATACAATAGAATGTTAGAACTGAAAGGGGCCTTTAGAGATCATTAAAATACCCAGGCCTCTCTTTTTACAGATGGGGAAACTGAGGCCAAGAGAGAGGAAAGAGGACAGACCCTCACTCACGTAGTTTCCCAGGGGATCTTTCTCCTCCTGCGTGTGTGTCTGACCAATAAGCCACTCTTCCTCCACCAGGCTCTCTGGGGATGAAAGGGATGGGCTCTGTAGGAAAATGTAAAAGGTTTATCAGGCATCCTGGAAGCAGCTATGGAGACTCAATGGGCTCTGGAAAGGAGTGCCCATCCCCTTCTCCAAATCCTTGAGCAAGTGTCCCCCGGGTTCCTGGAAGCTAAAAGAAGGGGTACACAGAGATGTATTCTCTTAGCAGGTCTTGGGTTCTCTATTGAGGAAGGGGTCTCAGGTCCCATGTGCTCCATGGTTCTTGAGGAGGCCACAGTGTCCTCTCTAGGGGTCAAGGGAGGTGGGTGCCAGGCTGTACTTACTTCTTTTATAAACATACGCACACACACACACACACATGCACACACACATACATACACAGACGTAGACACACACATACATACACATACACACACACACACACACACACACACACACACACACACACACACATACACACACTGCCTTCCCCACAACTCTGCTTTCTTTTCCCCATCTTGTAAGATGCTCACTCTGCAAGGGATCATAAGGCATATCCGTAATGCAAAGTCCCCAGCCCAGCCCACAGCCCCTTCTCTTTCCCCCTTGTTTATTCCCTTGCCCTGGTCAGAGACTGTGAGAGCTGGGAGGGACCTTGAGATAGAGAACACAGGCCCTTAGAACACAGAATGTCAGATCTGGGAAGGGACTTGGAAACTACCTAACCTTACCTCTTTCCCAATCTGAGAAACCACTCCCCACAAGGTATCTCTTAACAGCTTCTGTTTACATACCTTCAGTGATGGGGAGCTCCTTCCCTCCCTCCACAGGCAATCCCAGTGGGGAACAGCTACCTGTTAGGAAGTTTTTCCCTGCATCGAGTTCAGATTTGTCCTACCATTTCAGTTCATTGCTCTTTGTACCCTTCACAGCCCAGACTAAGTCGATTCACTCTCTCATGTATTCTTCAAATATTTGAATATAGCTTTGAACCTTTTCTTCTCCAGCTACACCTTCCTAGCTCCTCCAGTGGCCTGCTCTCTTGGCCTGTCCCCATCCCAGATCCTTCCTCTAACCCAGTTCTTGACCTGGATCCAGTCTTTCAGGTGGGGCATGACCAGGATAGTCCCAGCTTTTGTCTAGGGCACCAAGCGGATGGGGCTGGTCATGGGCATCCAGCAGAAGGTGCCTCCATCCCTCCCTCACCAACCTCTCACAAATGCTGATGGGACATGGAGCTGAAACCAGCCTGACTGAAGATGAGGGAAGTGGGCTGTCAGCTCATAGCTGTTATCTTTAACCCATCCCCAGAGAGGCTCTTCACTTCCCTCCAACTCTGACTGCTCCATGGAGGGGGCAGGGTGGGGCTGGTCAGTAATCCCTCTAGCTGCGGTGGGGGTGGAGAAGGGAGGAGAGGCCAGTGGAAGAGCTGGAGCTCTAGGCCCAGACCCCAGGATCCTAACTACCCGCCCCACCGCCACATGGGCCAAAGCTGCCCAAGATGGAGAAGCCCAAGGGCCAGATGAATGCAGATGAAATGGAAATGCCACGTAAACCCCCAAGTTGTCTCAGCTCAGGGTGGCTCTGGGAGAGGAAAGAGAGAGTCCCAGTTCCAGCCCCATCACTCACCCGGCTGCTGTGGCCTCTGCCTGCTGCTCCCCGGGCCCAGGGGAAGAGAATGAATGAGAGAGGTAGCAGAGAAGGGGGAAGAGGGAAGGAGGGAGGCATGAAGAGAATAAAGGAGAGAGGAAGAAGAGAAAGGGGCAAAAAAGGAGGGAAGGAGAGAGGGAGAGAGAGAGAGAGAGAGAGAGAGAGAGAGAGAGAGAGAGAGAGGAAGGGAGATGGAGAGAAAGAGAGAGTGAGATAAAGAGAGAGAGAGGAAGGGAGATAGAGAGTGAGAGAGAGAGAGAAGAAGCAGAAGAAGAGTTATGAATGGGGACAGCTTGCCTCCCTTCTCATCCCACCAAGTCCTTTTTCTTTCATATTTTTGCATAACCCTCTTTCCCCCTTCCTGGTATAGTCCTTTTCCTACCCCCTCCCAATGTCTCTTCTTAATCTAATAGCTCTCTTTCCCCATCCCCTCCCTCTTTTTCTCTCAACCTCAGAGTAAGGCCCTTACCTGGTGTCTCCCTTGTGCTTGAGATCCTCTGGTCCTCGTTGGTAGTAGTATCAGTGGTAGTAGTAGTGGCTGCTAGCTGAGCCTGGGTGGCCAGGGCTCCAGACAGGGTTAGCAGCCCTGCTGCAGGGTGAGGGGTCAAGGGTACAGGTGGAATGTGGTGTGACAGGTGCTGTAACTGCTGCTGCTAGATTGGAGAAGGGTCCAGGTTGGGGAGGGGGACAATAGTTAACCCCCAAGGAGGTTTACAGTCCCATTTCATAGAAGGGCAAACTAAGGCTCAGGACAGGGAAGGTCTTACAGAAAGTCAGGGGTAAAGTAGGAAAGAGGAACTTGGGGGCATCCGAGGTCTGACCTAATCAAGTGTCAAACTCCAGCCTGATGGATGCTGACTCACCCCGATAATGTTGTTCAGCTCTGTTGTGGTCACTTGTTTGGCTCTCTCCACAGCCTGAAGGACTTGCGGCTGGTGCTTGGGATAGGAAATACATTGAGGTAGGGGTGGGGGGAAGGCAGCAGCAGTGGGGAGATGGAACAGAGACACCTTGGGGTGATGGAAATAGCTGGCTCTGAATTGATAGTTCCTGGGAATGAGTCCCAGTTCTGCTACTTAGTACCCGGAGGACCTTGGGTCAATCACTTATACTCTCTGGTCCTCAGATTCCTAATCAATCAATCAAATTTATTAAGTGCCTATTAGGTTCCACATATCAGGCTAAGCACTAGAGATACAAAAAAAAGAGGCAAAAGATTGTCCCTGACCTCAAGGACATTACAATCTCATTGATGAGTGGGTTGGAATGGGTGATCTCTAGGCTCCCTTTCAGTCCTAAATCTATTTATGTTCTTTCTACTACCTGGGTCCCCTCCCACCAGACTAATGTGTTAGGTTACCCTAGCCCAAAAGCAAACCAAGCAGCTGCTTAATGTTTCTTGAACTGATGGATTGCACGGGGGATAAAGATCTCTGTCCCTTATCAATCTCTGTCCTCTCACAGTCCAGCACCTTGAAACAGAGAGGTAGGGTGGATGGAGCATTGAACTTAGCCTCAAGACGATCTAAGTTCCAATCCTACCTCTGACTATAGTGGTTGTGTGATCCTGGACAAGTGACAGCACTCTGAGCCTCAGTTTACTCATCTATGCAATGAAGCTACTGTATTAGGTGGCCCTTGGAGGTCCTTTCCAGTTCATAGGATCTATATTTCTTTGATCCTCCCTTCCCTGCCCTTCCCAGAAGCTCCAAGCCCACCATGCTCACCTCCTGCTTCACCAAGGGGATGATCTTGGCACAGATGGTGCTGAGTCTTTTCACAATCTCTGCCTGGCAGAGAGACAGACACAGAACAGAGTTAGGCTGGAGGCATGGGGAGGAAAGCAGTGTCTCCCAGTTCCCCCAACAATTCCTTACAAGGAAAACTGGAGGCAGAAGAAAAAGAAGCCCCCTCCACCCTCCTCGGCTTCCCTATGATGAGGTGCAGCCCCAGCTCTCCTGCTTCCTCTCTATTGCTTTCCCTCTCTGAGCCAAGACTTCCTCATCTGGTAAGAGAAGATGGTGGCCACTGAGCCTTCCTCACAGGGGTGGAAGGGAGATGGAGAAGGCTGTTCCCCAACTGAAGGGGCAGGAAGGAACTGGTTCTTTCCAGAGAAGGGCCAGGGCTGAGTGTGTGTGTGTGTGTATGTGTGTGTGTGTGTGTGTTTGTACCCTTGATCCTGTCTGTTTGTCTGTGAATATGTCTATGGATATCTGTGTGTGTGTGTGTGTGTGTGCATGTGTGTGTCTCACTCCCACGATCATAAAAGGAGCAAACTGGGAGGGAGGCCTCTCCAGCTGGAGAAATATGGCTGTTGGATTCACCACTCCGTCGGGCTCCGCTCCAAACTAATTTCTCTGGCAGGCAGCCCCGTGATGACGGGATTGATGGATCCGAAGAGTGACAGCAAATTACTGCCGGAACAAAGCAGGCAGCCACAAGAAGGAGGACAGGGGGAGGGGGGTGGTGGGAGGGAGGGGGAGCAAAGGCACTAGCAGAGAATGAGGCTGGGCAGGGCACAGGCGCCTGGTAGGGGATGTCAGAACAGAAAAACACCTTTAAAGATCACTTGGTGCCAGCCTCACTGTGACCTCTGGCAAACTGTCAACTCTCAATTCTCCATGTGTACAATAAGGGGATTGGACCAGAGGATCTCTAAGGTGACTTCTATCTTAGAGGTACTGTGCTCTAATGACCCTTAAGAAAAACAAGCAGACCAGTGATTTCATTGTTGTAAGGGGGTTAGTGAGAGGATGCCCTCCACAATTCACAGTCTTATAAAGTTGCCTTAGTGTGGGGGTGGGGTGGGGTTTGGGGGTCACACAGGCATCATGTGTCCGAGACAGAATTGAACCCAGGCTTCTTCATTCCCAAGACATCTTACCTCCCTCTATGTCCTGTCTTCTCCTAAGACCTCTTCTAGTGCTGATAATTTACCTTCTATATTCTCAAGTCCCTTCTGGTTCTGATGTTCTATGAGTCTGTGGTTCTACCCTTCCTCTCATTTTATATCTGGGGAAACTGAAAGCCAAGAGGTGGGGAAGGGACTCACTCAAGGTCACAAATCCAAAATGAGACCTAGATATGTTGAGAAGCAATCTGTTTGTCTCCAACACCAATCCCAGAGGCCTAGAGTGAAACACTCCACCACTAAGTCTCTCCCTTGTAAGAGTTACCTGTGGGTATGACTAGGATCCTGAAATCCACAGCCTGTTCCCTCCCTTCTCACCTGCTTGTGCATCTCCAGGTTGAGGCCATAGGACATCTCATAATACTGAAAGACAAGGAAAAGCTGTCATCAGGCATAGGTGATATCCTTTCCTGCCTTCCCTTTGGTGATCTCAGTGTTGGGTCAGAACTAACTAGCCCAGCTCCTGACACTGCCCTCCCCATCCCCATCCCTCTACCCCACAACATACACATAGACTTGCATTTATAGCATTTATTCCTATATCACTTATCCTAAAGAAATCTCTCCCAAGCACTACTGATCCCCAAAACTCTCCCATTTAGTTTGTTCCTGGGGGCTTGGGTCCAGCCTAGTCCATCCTGACCTTATTACTGGAGCAGCCTCATTCCCACCCTCAACCCCTAGATTGCTTCAGAGAAACCCCTACCACTACTTCCAAGAGCAGGAAAGGAAGTTTCCTAACACATTCTCTGTCCACTATTAATGACCTTGGCCTGTACTTTTCCCTTCCCTTCAGGACCCACTGGGATTGAGAGAGAAGCATGCCTATTCTCTCCTGGCTTCTAAACTTGTGATTTCTGGCTCCCTCCAATCCTAAGCCCCTACTCCATTAGCCTGGGGAGAACACACTCATCAAAAGGAACAAACACCTCCCAGAAAACCATGAGTTATGACCTAAGATCCTCCATAGAGGGGTACACTCAGGGCTCTCAGGCTTCTCTTATAGAATGACACAGTCCCAGCTCTCCAAAGAGCTTAAAGACTTTTACAAGGGTGAGGAGAGGGATGTGACATTATGAGTCCAATGAGGACATCTATACAAAGCATTTTGAAAACTTTAAATCACTATAGAAACGTCAGTTACTATTATAGATGATCATCTCCGAAAAACCAGCATAGGTAAGCAGTTTGGTTCAGGGATGGGGAATCTTCAGCCTGAGGCTACATTTGACCCTCTAGGTCCTCAACTGCGGCCCTTCGACTGAATTCAAACTTCACAGAACAAAATCCCCTTAATAAAACGATTTGTTCTGTAGAGTTTGGACACAGTTAAAAGACTGAACCAAAGGACCTAGAAGGCCACATGTGGCCTCGAGGCCAAAGGTTCTCCACCCCTAGTAGAGGGAAGCACCCTGCACCTGGGATGTCCTGCTTCAGTCACTATGAGATTCTGACCTTTTCCTTCCTTCCCAAGGATTCAGTTTTCCTATCTGTAAAATGGGTAGGTGGGTGAGTGAGAGAGGTATGTTAGAGTAGGTTATCTCTAGGGTCCCTTCCAGCTTGAATATTTTGTGATTTTTAGATTACTAAATCCAACTGCCCTTCCTTGAGTCATTTTAGAAATAGTGAAACTGCGGCTCAGGGAAGAAAGGACCTTCCCTAAGGCCTTATCATAAGCCCATGGCAGGGTCAAGGACTGGAATTCAGATCTTTAGATTTAAAACAATCAGTAGAAATTAGGATAGGGTTGGAGGTTCCAGGAGCAGGCTCAGTGTGCCCCTCCCTCACCATGACGTAATGACGCTGCATCTCGGTCTTCTCACTGGCCAGTTTTTCACACTCCAGTTTGAGGCTGGGGAGATCAAGGAAAGGGGGTAGACCCAGCATCAGGAACTGCCCCGCCCCCTCTTCTTCACATAGATCAGGAAGTGCCCTGACCCCCAGGTCCTACATGACCGGGATATCTCCCACTCTGAAGTCAATTCCTAGGATGTTCCTGGCTCTACTTCCCTCACCTGGCCACGCCTACTCTGCCCCCACCCACTCCTTTCACTATTGGCCCTTGGAGCCGCGGGGTCCCGCCTTCCTTCCCTTCCTATTGGCTTTTCCCTCACCTGCTCTTAGGTTCCGCCCCCGAATTCCCTCCTTCCTTCCCCACCCTCTCTCCTGGCCACGCCCACTCCTATTGGCCCTTAGTTCTCCGAGGGTCCACCCTCACCTGGCCTCTCCCACTCTCCGCCCCATTGGCCCTCTACGTACACCTGAACACCCCTCCCTCACACTTAGAGCCTTAGGCTCCTGGACCAGGTGAGCGTTTGCGGGGGAGGCAGCCCTCCTGCCCAGCCCCTCCGCCCCTCCTCACCTGTGGTACTGAGCCTGCAGGAACTGAAATTCCTCCTTCATGCGGTCGCATATCTCCGAGACCGAGAACTTGAAGGGCTGTCCCGCCTGGAGAGGAGCGTGGTCCGGGAGATACTAGGTCTCAGGACCAGACTAACCTGAGAATCTCCCCTGACCCTGGGGTCCCCCCCACCCTTACGCGCCCTGGGAATCCACTCACCGGAGGCCTGCCTTGGGGGTACATCCTGCGGGGCCCAGCCAGCTCCACCTTGTCCGCGAGGGCACCCCAGTTGCCCTCCAGTTGGCCCTCCCCGCCCCCCGCCAAATGTTGAGGAGAGCCAATGAGGGAAGACGAGAGGGAGGGAAAAGAAAAGCAGGACTGAGGATAAAACCTAAGGAGAGACAATGAAAAGGGGATGCCGCAGAAGGACCCAGGAGTCCAGGTCTCCCTGCGGAGCGAGGCTGAAGCGGGGGGAAGGACCAAAGTGGCAGGGAGGTGAGCAGGGCTGGGGAAATCTGGGGGAGGGCGGGAGGGAAGCTAGGCAAAGGGCCCTAGAACCCAGGAGTTCCCGGCTTCCCAAGGCCGTCTGGAGCTAGAGGGAGATAAGGGAGCGCCTCAGGGCTCCTGCTCCGGAGGGAGAGTGATCTCAGCTGCCTCTTTTCCGAGATGTGCCAGAGGAACTGGGCAGGAGAGAGGGAAGGGGAGGGAAGGAAAGGGAGAGGGAGAAGAGCGCAGCGGGCCGGACGGAGGTGGGGAGGGGGGCAGTGGGGGAGGTCCGGAGCGAGGTGTGGATCTCAGGCAGCCGTGGCAGCCGCAGGGCCAGTGGCCGTGGTCCGTCCCACTCTAGCCGCCTTGGGGCTCAGCTCTATCAGAGACGCTGCTAGCACCGCGGCCTTAAGGTGGCCCGCCTCCCCAATTCTCCTATCCCGTGTCTACCCCACCCCAGTCAATTCTGCTCACCCCAGACCTGGCCAGACTCCACCTGAGATTGGGTGCCTGAGGACTGGAGCCTCCTCTAAGCATGGGGAGATGCTCCAGAGGGGCCAGTCTGGGAAGGGGAAGCCTTGCCTAGAGGGGGCTGAGGAGCTTATTTGGGTATCAGTGGGATGAAGAAAGCACTGGTTCAGTCCAGAAGACTGAGGCATAGATCAGGTTTCTTGGCAATGCATTTTCCTCTGCAGTCTTCAAAAGACTGGAGCCCAATTTCACTTCCTCCAGGAAACCTTCCCTGATTCTTACCAGTATCTGTCATACACTGTGGACTCTGGCAATATGGCCTTGGAATAAGAACAGAATCCCACAGAACATAGAGTATCAGAACTAGGAGGACCCTTAGAAAAGAGGATGCCAGAGCTGGGAGGGTTTTTAGAACACAGAACGTCTGGGCAGATAGGGACTTTAGATCACTAAATGTCTGAGCTGAAAGGACTTAGAACACCAAAGGTCAGTTCAGGGAGGGATCTTGCAATATAGAATGTCAGAACTGGGAAGCAACTTAGAAGTTAGAACCATCCAATCAAGAAGTCTTCATTAAAAACCTATAAATGTCAGACGTGGAAAGATCCTTGGAACAGGGGATGTCAGGACTGGGAAAGATGTTAAAACATAATGTTAGCACTGGAAGAAACCGTAGAACAAAAAAAGTCAGAGCTGGCAGGAATCTTAGAACACAGAACAGACTTCCCACACAACATCCTAGAGAGATCCAAGAATGCCCTATTCTCAAAGGAAGAAATAAAGAAAGGGAGAAAAGAAAAAAAGGAGCTGAGTGGCCTTGGCATTTTTAGGTGGGAGATTTATGATATAGCAGAAAGGTATCCACCTGAGTATCAGAAGATGCTAATTCTTGCTCTGCTGTATTGTATTTGCTCAGCCTTGGACCATTCACTAACCTGTCTAGTCCAAAATTAAGTCCATTGTCCCTTAAATCTGCCCTTCCTCCCCAACTTGCATATTTCCACTGGAAACACCAATGGATCTGAAACCTCAGGAGAGTAGCTTTGTTAGACAAGGCTCATGTCTCTCATTCAGGATCAGTTCCTGATCTGACAATCCTCCCTCATGCCAGGCAACCAATCATATCACTCCAATCCTTTCATCTACCCCTACCACCTCCTTGGTTCATTCTTTATGTCTCCTCTAGAGAGGATGGGGTATGGTAGGAGTAAAAGGATCACCAGAGTTAGAATCAGAAGATATAGGTTTTCAAACTATTCTGCCGGTTATTGCCCAGTCATTTCTGACCCCACTTAAAGTTTTCTTGGCAGAGATACTGGCATGGTTTGCCATTTCCTTCTCCAGATCATTTTACAGATGAAGAAATGGAAACAAACAGGGTTAAGTGACTTGCTCAGGGTCATGCAGCTAGTAAGTGTCTGTAGCCAAATTTGAACTCATGAAGATGTCTTTGTGATTCCAAGCCCAATGTTCCATTCACTTTGCCACCTAGCTGCCAGTTCATTTGTTCATTGCATCTAGTACAGTGTTATAGTAGTTTAATAAGAACTTGTCGACTACCTGATTGTGGAATCTTTGGCAAATCATTGACTCTCTCAAGGCTTCCAATAAAGTATAAGTTCCTTGAAAGGAGTCAGTTTTTCATCTTGTTTTTGCGTCTATACCCAGCCTGGTACAAAATTTTGCAAACAGCATGTGCTTAATAAATGCTTGTTAATTTGGATTAGATTACATTTAGTTTTAGATTTAGTTTCCTTATCTATAAAATGAGGGGGGATGGATTACATGGTCATTAAGGTCCCTTCCAGCTAAAAAGCCTGTATTGGATAACTGTATGCACCAGCTTCCTAACTGATCTCCTTCTCTCTAGTCTCTCTCCTTCCAAAATGTCTTTTACATGCTGCCAAAACAAGTTTCTTAATTCAGCACTCTAATTGTGTCCCTTCTCTGCTCAAGAGCCTTCAGGGGCTCCCCATTGCCTACTGAATAAAGCAGAGAGTTCTTTACCTTGCATTCAACTATACAATTTTCCTCCAATCTATTTATTTATTTATTTTGGTTTTGGTCTGGACCCGTGGCTTTGTTGGTGTAGGGAGTTCCTAGTAAGAAAACTCCCTCAGCTAATGAGAATTGGCAACTGTTCTGCAATTTATAGGCTCAGAGGGCTGCCTAGGAGGAACTGAATGGTTAAGTGACTGACTGGTCCAGGGCTCACTACAATCTAATTTTTTTCCAGCTTTATCTAGCATAATTTCTCCTTTCTTGTGATATGCTCTAGGCAAGCTGTCTCTTTATCCCTCATTTTCTTCCTAACTTCTCTTCATCTGTCTGCCTTGTTTCAAACTCTCTTATGCCCTAAAAAGACTCCTCTCCCTCCATTTTCATCCACTGAAGTTTCTTCCCTTCCTTCAAAGCTCGTCAAGGGCTGGCTCCTTCATGCAGCCTTTCTTGAACCCCCAGCTAAAAAAGTTAGCTGTCTTCCATCTTCTCAGGATCTCAGCCACTTGTCTGCACTTATCCCATGCACCAGCATTATTTATCTATTTGCCTTCCTTTCCCATTCGATTGCAAGCTTCTTTAGAGCAAGATCTACTTGCTCCCAAACACCTTGGACTTGTGTCCTCTTCCCTGCTCACTCAGCCACTGGCCAAGTTCAGGTTTTTATCATCTCTTGCCTGGCTGGCTATAACAGCCTCTCAAATGGTCTCCCTTCTTTCAATATCTCCCCATTCTCCTCCCCATACATCCCTCACAGCTGCTAAAATAATATTCCTAAGTAAGGTACAGATCTGACAATCTGACTACATCATTTTCCCCCTTAAAGACCCTCTGCAGCTCCTCCCACATTCCCTCATTAGACTGGGAGCACCTTGAGAGAAGCACTATTTTTTGCCTTTCTTGGTATTCGCAGAGTTTAGCACAGTGCATGGCACATAGTAGGTGTTTAATCAATGCTTTTTGCCCTGGCAGCTATAGGAAAACAGAAGCACAAAGAGCTCAAATTCCTTTCAACTCAGAAGTTCACACATTTGTATCACCTCCTCTGTGAAGCCTTCTCTGACAACTCCACTTGTATGGGTTTCTTCCTCCTCAAATTATCTTATGTAAATACATGTTGCATGCTCACTGCAGAAGGTAAGCAGGGACTGCTTTGTTTTTAATTTTTGTATTTCCTTGGTCAAATACAATGGTTGGCATATAATGGACAATAAATAAATTTTTGTCGAATTATTTGACTTGTTCTTGGTACCCTAAGCATTGAACATAGGACCTCTGAATTCAGTTGCTGACTAATAAATGTATGACCACTGGAAGTCTTCAAGCAGAACCCAAATAGATCACCTGTCCAAAACTTTGCCCAAGTGAGGCTAATGTACGTACAGATTGGACAAGGAGGATTCTGAGATTCCTTCCCATCTTGAAATGTTATGATTCTACAAATTAAATTCACTTCATTGCAACCAGCAATTGAATTGCTTTCTGTGGGTTGAATTATATTGCACAGAATGACAGTACAGAAGGACCTCTAGAACACCAAAAGACCTTAGAGGACACAATGTCTGAGCTAGAAGGATCCATGGAACATCAAACACAGAATGTCAGAGCTGGAAGGAACTTTAGGGATAGGATGTTGGATTTGGAGTCGGGGAAACCAGCCCTGTCTTTGGCACTTATTAACTAGGTGATATTGGAAAAATAATTTCACCTCCCCTAAGTCTTTCTTTTCTCATGTGTCAAATGGGGAGGTGGAGGAATTATATCTGTGGTACTTCATGGGGTTGTTGTGAGGACCAAATGAAACAATGCACATATAAAGTACTTTGCAAATCTAAAGCACAATAAGAAATAAATGTCAGCCGTTATTAGGGTGAAGTGTCTCCAGGGAGAGATGAAAATATGTGCCTCCCTTCTTTGCAGAAGTGGGTGACAAAGGGAGTGAAGCATTACATATACTATCAGACTTGGTTAGTTTTGCTAAATTGCTTTTTCCCACTCCTTTTAAAATCTTTGTTACAGAGAATGTGTGTGGGGGGTGTATTTGGAAAAGGTGATATAAAATAACAAAAATAAGATTTTTTTTTTTAAAAAGGCGTGTCAGAGCAAGGGGGAGTCATAAAACATAGAAGGTCAGAGCTGGAAGGGGCCTTGGAACTTCTGTCTATACTAGGCTGTATTCTCTTCGAAATGAGAATTTTAGCTCAACTTTTTATCTTTAGAGACAGTACTCTCTGTACACCATAGGTGCTGTCAACAAGGATTTTATTAAGTGGTCTGCGATTGCAAGGCACTGTCCTAAGTTCTGGGTTAGTTCCTGACCTAAAAGAGCATAGCATTTCAAATTTTGAAGGGACCTTCTAATGGAACACAATGATAGAGTTGGATGGAATTTTGGAATATAGCACACAGAACTGTTAAGAATTAGGGAAAGACAGTATAGCATGGAACACAGAGAGTCGAAGTTGGAAGAGATCTTAAGAGATCATCTAGTCTAACTTCCTGGTTTTACAGATGGAGAAAATGAAACCCAGAATGGAGGTTTGCAAAATGTCAAAGCTGGGGGAGGGTAGGAGGGAGGAAGGGAGGGAGAGAGGGAGAGAAGAAAAGAGAGGAGAGAGAGGAGGGAAAGAAGAGAAAGAGATACAGACAGAGACAGAAAGAGAGAGAACTGAACTTTCATCACAACAGAACCTGAGAGACTAAAGAGACCACAGAAATCATCCAATCCCATTTATACTGAACAGGAATCCTCTAGAGCTGCCACATGCCCGACCAAGGGTCACCCAGTAAGACTCTACCTATGACCAGTGACAGGGAGCTCACTACCTTTGAGGCTGCTCGGTTCACCTCGCTCTAATTGTTAGGAAGTTTTTCCTCGCATTGAGTCTGTCTAGACAGTCTTTCAGCTCGTTCTAGCCTTCCTCGCCCCTGCAACTCCTTTTATTTGACGGATGAGGTAAAACCCAGAGAGGGGAAGGGGCCTTGCCCCCAAGTAGGCGCGTGACCCTGAGAGATTCACCCATCCTCTCTAGGCCTTCCATCTGGCAGCTCCCCGCTGGCCCTAGAGCCCTCCAGTACATTGGGCTGTCGGCCTCCTCCTGGCTCCATACCCAGACTTTATTATGTGGACTCAGTTTTAAAGAGAGGAAAAAAAAAAGGAGGGGGAAGGAAGAAAGAAGGAACCCAGGAGACGGATTGAGGGACCACCTTAAAAGAGCTTTGCAACCCTGGCTACTGTGGAAATTCCATCCTCGGGCTGCGGTTGGCCAATAGCGCCAGCCAATCGGCTGTCAGTGCTCCCACATGGGTCTGTGACGCCACAATCACGGATGACCAATGGGAGGTAGGATTCCGCCAGCCAATGGCAGGCTAATTCTGGGGCCTCCTGGGCCAATCCGGTGGGACTTCAGAGTTGAAGGATGTGACCCTAGGGGAGCCGTGGGCGGGGGAGGACTATCTCTAAGCTGCCTCGGTTTGACTGTGGGCTGCTGCAGGCAGCGAGAAGGAATGCCCGAAACCAGGGGGCAGAAGGGGCCCATTCGTGGGGGGCTGAAGAGGGCTAAGGGACGCCTTGTCTTTCTATACCCTTGAGGACCCAAGAGTCCTGGGCTCTCATCTTGTCTGCAGCATAGAATGGGCCGGAAAAGAAGGGAGAGGGAGAAAGCAGAGTCGCCTGCTTTGCCCCCACAAGGACTCCAAGCTGGCCTGAGTGAAAGACTACAAGCCCCACAAGGCCGTGCGAACTGGCCCCTCCCGGGCTGTCAATCAAAGTAACGTGGGTCCCGAGTTGTCTTCCCCCTCCCCCACCTCGCCCCCCCGCCCGGAGCCGAGTGGCTGCACAGTATAATTACCGCACATTGATCTAACTGGGCCCAGCTTTCCTGCTGCCGCTGCTGCCGCTGCTGCCGCTGCTCAGCCGGGAGCAGGGAGCCACGGCCCTTCTTCCACTTTAGACCCTGCCGGGGCGAACCTGGCCTCCCCCTGCCCCCCGAAAACACAGGAGACAATTAAAAAAATGGCCTGAGGACCGTATATTGGAAAAGAACCCCCTCTGCCTCTCCCCTGCGTGGTTGTGTGTGACCTTCGGCGAGACCGTCTGCCTTCTCTGGTCCTCAGTTTCCCCGTCTGTAAATGAGCTGAGTGGGACGGCTTCCGGTCCTGCCAACTTTACGTTGTAGGTTCAATTAAATAATTCAATTCACTTCACATTTTTTCAGTGCTTGCTTGCTAGGTGCCAGGGTCGTAAATAATAACAGCTAGTATTTATATAAGACTTTCAAGGTTTGCAAAGTGTTATCTCTTTGATCCAACCACCCCTTGAGATAAGATTCTATCGTTTCCATTTATGGTTGAGGAAACTGAGGCAAACAGTTGAGTGACTCACCCAGGGTCATACAGCTAGTAAGCGTCTGAGGCTGAACTCCTGTGTTCCTGACTCCAGGCCCAGGACTAGGACACCTAAGAAAACGGGAGGGATTCTAAAAGGCGTTGGGTGTTTTGTATATGTTACTCTGACTCAGGAGGTAAAATACTGAGAAAAAGCTGTGGGAAGCAAGCCTCTTCCTTAAAAGAGAGAGATAAAGCTTCTAAAGGAGGTCAGAGTTAAATGGAGGGCTGAGGAGTTTAGGATTTCTCCTTCTAATCACAGGAAAGCAAGGTTATGGGCAGGGTCATGGCCAGAGTCAGGCATTCGGATTAACCTATGCAGGGAGTTCCAAGAAAGAGGAGCTGAAGGCAGAGAAGCCAGATAGGGGTCTGTCTAGTTCAACAAACAGAATCAGCTGATGACAGATAGGATAGGTGAGGGAGGGGCTAGTTAGGAGCTGGGGATGACTTCAGAAAGTTTCAAATCTGGGTAATAGTGCTACCATTAAAAAAAAAAAAAGGGAAATCAGTCTATTAGCATCGGAAATGAAAATACAAGGTACTAGAACCCAACATAAGTTCATTGGGAACAATTCAAGTCAAACTCATCCTTTTTTGGCAGGATCCAATTGGGTTTAATTCAACAAAAGTGTATAGGCATCTACTCTGCGCAAGGAGATCAGTCAACCAACATGCATTTCTTAAGTGTTTGTTACATACCAGGCACTCGGTTACATGTTGGGTATAACAGAGACAAAAGTGAAAATGATCTCTACCCAAAAGGAGCCAACATGACATATATGTACGTGTATATACACATATGTACATATATGCTGTTGCTCAGCCTCTTCATAACCTCATTTGGGGGTTTCTTGGAAAAGATATTAGAGCAGTTTGTCATTTCTTTCTCTAGCTCATTTTACAAATGAGGAAACTGAGGCAAACAGGGTTAAGTGATTTACAGGTAGTAAGTATCTGTGGCTGGATTTGAACTCAGAAAGAGGTGTCTTCCTGACTCCAGCTGAACCACTCAGCTACCCCTATACACACATAGAAAACACTAGATGATTCAGAGGAAAACTAGCATGGGGAGGAGGGTGGTGTCAAGAGAGGCCTCTTATACAGGAAGCTGAATTTGAGCTGAGCTTTGAAGACAGCTGCTAGGCATTCTAGGAATCAAAGGCACAGAGGGGGGGCATTCCCAAGTCTAATGAACTGGGCTATGGTCTGGGAAGGCTTCAAGATTTCTGTGGATTCGTGATCTCATTGAAACAGGTACATACAGATTCAAACCCATCTCTGCCTCTCATCCTGACCAATGAGATGTTAGCACAAAGGGAAGACTCCAGTGAAGAGCTGAGAGAGGGAACACTTGACTTGGAGAAGAGATTGCTTAGTGGGGACATGATCACTGTCTTCAGATGGTTGAAAGGTTGTTTGTCGGAAGTACACATTTAACTCGGTCACTTTGGCCCCAGAGGGCAGAGCTGGGAGCAAAGAGTAATTAGGAAAGTAGATTGAGACTTGACTTTGGGAAGGCAGGAAGGAAACAGGAGTTTGATAACTCCCCTACTATGTGCTAGGCACTGTGCCAAGCTCTTTACAAATATTATTTTATTTGAGCTTCACAACAACCTTGGAGGGATAGGTGCTATTAGGTTATATTACTATCCTTATTTTATAGCTGAGGAAACTGGAGCACACAGAGGTTAAATGACTTGGCCAGGGTCACACAGCTACTAGTAAGTGTCTGAGGACAGGTCTTCCCGACTCCTTCAATCTATCCACTGCAGGGATAGATAGATAGATAGATAGAAGATAGATAGATAGATAGATAGATAGATAGATAGATAGATAGATAGATGGATAGGTAGATAGGTAGGTAGGTAGATAGATGGATGGATGGATGGATGGATGGATGGGTAGATAGATAGGTAGGTAGGTAGGTAGACTGATTCTGAAATCTCTTTGAACTCTAGGATTCTGGAATCCTTATCTTTATTCTCCAATAACCTTTTCATAGAAGTCCCACCCAGAGAACTAGTTTTCTAGAATGGTTCTGTCCCTGTTCTCAAGAGGTTTAGATTCTTCTAGAAGGGAGGGGAGGGTGTGAATTTATCTCACACACACACACACACACAGACACACAAATGAGTATAATACAAGACAACAATCACTAGGACACAATAATCCAGGACACTATAAGGTTTGAAAACTGAAAATTTCTTATTTCATCCAAGGTAGAGTATGATGGGATAAAAGAAAATCAGACCAAGGTTACATAGAAAACCCTGAGGAAGGAGAGAACATTTTCAGGTTGGGAGGTGTGTAGGGGAGGTGCAGGAACAATCAAAGACTTCCTGGAGAAGGTCCAGTTTGAACTGATACTTCAAAGTGGAACCTAAAATCTCAGATTAGATCATTGAGTCTTTCTCAGTGGTGGGAAACCTTTGTTCTCAAGGCCACATGTGGCTCTCTACATCCTCAAGTCAGCCCTTTGACTGAATCCAAACTTCACAGAACAAATTCCCTTAATAAAAGGATTTGATCTGTAAAACTTGGACTCAGTCAAAAGGCCTAAGGAACCAAGGACCTAGAGATCCACCTGTGGCCTCCAGCAGGTTTCCACCCCTAGAGCCAGTTCCCAAGCAATACTCCCTTTGACTCATACCCATCCAGTGGTCCTCCAACCTCTGCTTTGGAAGACCCTTGGTTGGGGAGAATCCACTCCCTCTCAACTCAACCTTTTCCACTAAGGCACAACTCCATTTGTTGGGAAGGTTTTCCTGATGTTGAAGTGAAATCTCAGCTTTTCCTCACCTTCTCCCCTGCCCCAACGCCATCCCATCAGCTATTCATAAAGCTGTCCTGTAGGATCAAATAGAAGACAAGGAGGAATTATGGTACTGTGGAAAAAGCCCCAAACTTGGAATCCAGGTCCTTTGTGTGAATCCTGGCCAGACACATGTGTGATCTTGGCCAAGGCACTGAAGTGCCCAGTTAGTTTTCTCTGCCAAAAGGAAGGAGCCTTAGAGATCCCATCCAACTCTAGACTGGAAGTTGTAGGTGAGCTGTTAATTTGTTTTGTTGGAGGGAGTTTTCATACTTAGAATTCCCTACACTGATGAAAAGTCTCAATCCCTAAAAATTAATTTAGGATGACCATCCAGTATGGAAGGGTTGGGATCTATGTTAATGGAAAGATTAACCCCCAAGGATGAAATTACATTATTTAATGTGTTGGACAATATCCCTGGATTTCAGCAAGGGATTTGGCCAAGTTTCTCCTACCTACTATCTTTATGGGAAAAGCTGGAGAAATGTGGACCGTATGATAACACAATTAGAAGGATTCAGAGGTGGCCAAATGGCCAGACACAACCCATGTCAACTTGGAAAATTATGTCCGATGGAATGCCCCAAGGCTCCACACTTGATCCTGTGACGTTCCATAATTTTGATCAGTAATTTGGATTGAGATATAAAGGGCATGCTAGCTAGCATAAACGAGGATCCCAGGATTTTGACCCCAGGAAAGCTCATCCAATTGATCCAGGAACTTCCAGGATCAAGCCCCTCCTACATTTGTGAATCCCATGAACCTGGGTAGGATAGCTTACCCACTGAATACCAGAGGTAGGAGCCCAAAAAGTCCCCAAAAGTATAGACTGCAGAATCTCATAAGATGAAATTTAAGAGAGACAATCACAAAGCCATGGACTTGGGTCCGAAAAAAGTGACTGCCCAGGAACAAAGAAGTAGCTTGGCAAGAATTCACATGGGAAAGATCTGGGGATTTGGTTACACTATAAGGTGTGATATGTCGACTTAAAAAACTAACACAATCAGAGTCGGGAGGATTCTTTGAACACAGAATGTCAGAGCTGAGAGGGCTCCTAGAACACAGGATGTCAGAGCTGGGAGGAAGGCCTTTACAGCATAGGTTGTCAGAGCTGGAAGGGCCTTTAGAACACAGGATGTCAGAACTGGGAGGGTTCTTAGAACCCAAGATGTCAGAGCCCTTAGAACAGATATGACTGAACTAGGAAGGACCTTTAGGCGTAGAAAAATAGTGTCCAGGACGTGGGAGGTTACATAGACCACCCCCACCCTCACCCCCCATCTGCACTGGTCAGATTATATCAAATTCTAGGACTTTTAGAATTTTAGAAATGCCACTGCCAATGTGGATGGAACACTTCCAGAGGAAGGCTGGTGACCAGGCCATAGGAGGATAGGATAAAAGAATTGAGAATGTTTAACCTAGAGAAGAGGCAACTGTTGACAAAAACAACTGTTATCTTCAGATACCTTAAAGGGCATCACACGGAAGACAATGCCAGCCTTCCACTTCTCCCAGAGGGAGACCTAGAAGCAGTGAGGATAAATGACGGGGGCACAGATTCTAGCTCCGTAGAAGGAATAACCTTTCTAATGAAGGGGGCTATGCTACAAGGCCAGGACCATCCCACAAGAGCTGGGGCTGGTACAGGGTGCTCTTTCTCCCAGGTTGTCTCCCAGTGGAGGCTGGAAGCATGACAGGTAGGTGTTAGAAAGGATTTTTGTAGGAGAAGAAAGTCAGGATTGAAGGACTTCCGAGGTCTCTACTTGCTCTGAGAGAATGGGCTTCTTTGAGGCAAGGGCAGATTCAGGATTGGAACTCCAGAGCCCCAGGGCTCTGTCTGCTCCTGGCAGCTGCCCAAATTGGCAGGATGATATTTCAGGCCCCTTCCAGGACAGGAGGAGGGAGGGAGAAACTGTAATCAGAGCCCATCATCAGCTCCCAGCCTCAAGAGAGGTTGGTTGGTTTTAAGCCCAGCCAAGACCACCTTCCCCAGGCTTGGCAGGACTGTGGTTCATGTCTCCACAACCCCTTGGACCGGGGCGGGGGGGGCCTTGGATAGAAAGCTCAGCAAGGCTTTTCCATAGCTGTCTGACCCCAACACACACAGTTCTCTGGGCGTGACTGGCAATAGAGAAGAAAATGTGTGCCTGCCTGGAAGAGGTTGCGAGGAGGGGGTGGAATTTACAATCCCAGAGTAGTGGTCGGTGCCCAGCAACTAATGCCCTCAAAGAGGCTCGAGCAGAAAGAGTGGACAGGCAGAATCAGACACAGAAACAGGGCAAAAGACATGGGAAGACGCTGAGGATATGGGAAGCAGGTATTGTAAAAAGATTGTCAGAGGGCCTGCGTTTGAATCCTGACAGTCATATGCTACCTATGTGAGGATGGATAGAGTGCTGAGCCTCAGTTACCTCATCTGTAAAATGGGGGGGTTGACCTGAATGACCTAAGAGGTGATTCTACAAATCCAGAGACAGGCCCCAAGGAGGCAAAGACAGCTGATTTGTCATCCCTATCTCCACGGTCACACCCTACCCTCAACCTCCACCCCCATGGGATTCTCTCACCTCTCTGATTCTACACCTTTTGTCCTCCAAAGCTGGACTCTCGCCCTAAACTTTCAGCACTACCAGGGCTCTCCGCACCTTCTTGGGGCTTCCTTCACAGTTATTGCCAGTATGACTTTTTTGTCTTATGGGACATCAAATGTGGAATGAAAGAACTGTCAGTGCTCTTAGAACACAGGATGTCAGAGCTGGGAGGGCCCTTAGAACACAGGATGTCAGAGATAGGAAGACCCTCTGAACATAGAATATCAGAACAGGAAAGGACTTCAGGAAACAGAATATGAGAACTGAGAGGGCCCTTACGATGCAGAATGTCAGAGCTGGGTGGGCCTCTAGAACTCAGAATGTCAGAGTAGAAAAATACATTAAAGGAAGTAAAATAAATCTACCTTGTTTTAAAGGCCCAGTAAGCAGAAATTAATTTCCAAGCTAAGTATTACTAAGTGAAAACAACCGAACTTTTCTGATTTCCCCTGGGTGTGGGTGTGATGGAATAAGAAATGTCTAAGAAGTGACTTGACATTAATATCTTCTTCTGTAGAATGGGAAAACTATTACTTGCAAAGGCTCTCTCCCCATTTCTGCCAGGGTTGTTGAGAGTATCCAAGAGGATCCCTCCACCTCCTCCAGGCAAAGTAATGTTGTTGTAGCCCTTTGGACTGTGATCACCAGGGGCTGGGCTGCCTGGGGAGGGGGGCATTTGGTAGGGCAGAGGGTGAGCTGATCTGGGCTGCCTGCCCTCAGTCAGGGAGCAAAAAACATGGTGAATAAGAGATGAGGTTGGAATGTGACATGTTAAATATTTAGCCCTAGAGAGAGCCAGGTACAGCTGCTGCCTGAAATATTTACAGGCCTTTTGTGCTTCCTCTTTGGTTTAGATTCTGGGCTGAGCAGGGCCTTGGTACATGAGACATGCGGGGAAGGGGGGGGTGGGGAGGGTTTGCTGGGGGGCTGCCTCTTGCTTTCACTCAGGGTTTTAACCGTAAAAAGACATTATCTGACCCATTCTCAATTATCCATAGCAATGGGAGATAAATCAGAAATTCCACCCCATCCCAGGCCAGGAATCTGTACTGCAACCTCTGGGAAGCCCAGGTCTTGACTCGGTCCCTTTGATGGAGAGACAGGAGGAACAGGCCCCCATCCTAGCTCCCCAAGAGCTTCCTGTATGGGTTACGAGAGGCAATGTGCCTCGCCAGGAACCATCCACAGCAAATTCAAGGCAGGAGAAGTAGAGAGAAGCCAATGCTGGGAACCACAAGACCTGGGCTCTAGGGTGTTTAGAAATTAATTTGTTTGCTTATTCATTCATTCATCTATGGATTTGATGATTCCTCAAGTTACCTGAGCCAGATCTGCCAGTAAGATGAGGGGTTTCCACTAGAGAGTCCCCATGTTTCTCCTGGCTCTGATATTCTCTCTTGTGAGGTGCTACCTTGTTCTGACATCCTGGGCCCTCCCAGCTCTGACCTCCTGGGTTCTAAGGGCCCTCCCAGCTCTGACATCCTGTGTTCTAAGGGCCCTACCAGCCCTGACATCCTGGGTTCTAAGGGCCCTCCCAGCTCTGACATCCTGTATTCTAAGGGTCATTCTTAGGGTCATCAGCCATTCCAACTCCAAAACCTGGATGCCTCCCCTAAGTCTTTCTCCAAGGCATCAACCTCTTCCTGCCTCTCCATATAGCTCCAGCTCAGGAGCCCCCACTAGTCAGTTCCACAATCTCCCCTTTCTTCTCTTTTGTCCTGCCAGGCTTACACCTGGCCTTTCCTTTGAAGATACAGCTAATCTCCCAGTCAGATAGCTAGTAAGTTCCCCAAGACAGAATCCAGAGCAGTCGGGCTAAACAGCCTGGGGAATTCCAAGCTAACTTCCTCCCCCCTCCCTCATTCTGCCCAAGTTTGTTCCCCATCCCAGATTCCGTGCTGATGCCCAAGGGAGGAGGTCAAGTTTGCTGCACTTCATGGAGAGGTGCCCTCAGGGGACCCTGGAGAAGGCTTTAGCTGAGGGGCAGAAGGGTGGGGAAGGGAGGTTAGAAAAGGACACACAGGAAGGGGACTTTGCCCCACCCATCCTCTCCCCGCTCCTACACACTTCAGCCTGGGCCAGCGGCCAGTGTAAATATTTCATTGGAGAGATATTTATTACCTGGATTTATCTGGCTCCCAAACTAAGCTCAAGGGCCTGAGCTGTTTAGATCAGGTCAGGAGGACTCGGGTGGGGGGGGTGAAGGGGGGAAGGGGCGGAGGAAGAGGCCAAAAGCTGTAAGTGGGGTTGAACAGCTTAGCTCAGTTCAGAACAGACTGAGCCCTTGATCTTGACCCCAGACTGATTCCTGACTCTGGCCCTAGACTGAACCCACAGCCCAGTTCCAGATTCAGCTTTGGCCTCAGACTGAGCCCAACTAATTTTGGTCACCAAAAAAACTGTCAGGGGTAGTTTGGGTGGTTGTAATGCAATGGCCTCAGAAGGACACACATGCCTTCATTCTGGGATGGAATGGAGGAGGGTGTCTCACCCTGTGTCGAAATGATGGTGGGGGACTGGCAACGTAGACATCAACAGAAGACTTGGAGAAGGAGCTGAAGCTGATGAGGTTACAATATGGTGTGGACATCCACCAATACCTGGACCTTTTTCTTTTGATTATCTCTGAGAAATAAAGTGTTTGGGGAAAAGGAGGAATCTGATTACCAAGAAGGAAACTGAGGCCCAGAGGAAGGGAACAGACTGCACCTTGGTAGCAGGGCTCTGGCCTGAAGCCCAGCCTCCTGGTTCTTTCTAATACCTACCCTTCATTACTGTTCTTCTTACAGACTGTTTTCTGGGGGATGGGGGGGGGGTGCTATATATTTTTTTACATCACCTAGATTTCTCCCTGTGTCCCCAGTCCATATAACAAAGAATTTTTAAAACAGAAAAAAATATTTTTAAAGTCAGCAAAACTGATCAATGCATCAAACAATCTCATATTACCTGCAAATACCTCTCCTCTCCCAAACTTTTCTTCAGAGCCTCCCAAACACTGAGCTAGCTCTGGCAATGCATGCATCAACCTCATTGTCAATGCGTACATCCCTGGAAAGTACACTACCAAGGTAAGTGAACTCCACAGCATTCAAAACTTCTCCATTTGTTGTAACTGATGGTTCTACATATGGATGGTATGGTGGTGGCTGATGGAGCACCTGTGTTTTCCTGGTGTTAATTATTAGGCCAAAATTAGTACAGGCAGCAGAGAATTGATCCATACTTTGTTGCATCTCAGCTTCAGAGGCTGCATTGAGTGCACAATCATCTGCAAACCGAAAATTATGCACCAACTCCCTCCACTTTGGTCTTGGCTTGTAGCCTTTTCAAACTGAAGAACTTGCCATCAATACGGTAGTTGACCTTGATGCCATGTTCATCTTCATTGAAAGCCTTTGACAACATGCCTGAAAGCATCACGCTAAAATCATGGGAGCAAGCACACAGTCCTGTTTTACTCCATTGGTGACTGGGAAGGCATGAGAACATTGTCTGCTATCTAGAACCTGGGCAAGCATGCCATCATGAAATTGATGTACAATACTGATGAACTTCTCTGGGTAACCAAATTTTGGCATAATTTTCCATAAGCCTTCATGACTAATAGTGTCAAAGGCCTTGGTCAGATCTACAAACATTGTGTACAGACCTTTGTTCTCCTGGTACTTCTTCTGGAGTTATTGGGCAGCAAACACCATATTGACTGTTCCTAGGCTTTAGGAAGTTCCGAAGAAATGTTTGGAAGAGAAGAGGTATTAGACTGACTACTAAACTGAAGGTCCACAGAACCGTTGTGCTGACCTCATTGTTATATGCCTGTGAAACCTGGACAGCCTGTCAGTGCCATGCCAGGAAACTGAATCACTTCCATTTGAACTGTCTTAGGAAGATTCTGAGGATCACCTGACAGGATAAAATACAGACACTGAAGTCCTTGCTTGAGCTAAACTGCCAGGTATTCAAATTATGCTTCAGAGAGCGCAACTCTGATGAGCGGGCCATGTTGTTCAAATGAAAAATGTACCCCTGCCAAAAAGACTATTTTATGGAGAATTTGCACGGAGCAGGCGATCACATGGTGGTCAATGTGGTGATCACATGGTGGTCAGAAGTGATGCAAGGACACTCTCAAGGTTTCTCTCAAAAACTTTGGATTTGACTGTGCAACATGGTAGAAACTGGCACAGGACCACACAGGATGGCATGCCCACATCAGAAAAGGTGCTGTGCTCTTTGAGCAAAGCAGAATTGAGACAGCACAAAGTAAGTGCAGGATGTGCAAATTTGGAATATCCACCCCAAATATTCACAACTATCTGTGCCCAGCTTGTAGTGAGCTCATATTGGTCTAATCAGTCACAGTGAGACACATTGAAACTTCACTTTATCATGGTGATGTCATTTTGGTCCTCTTTGAAAACAGGCAACAATCAACCAAGCAACCAACCAATTACCTGCAAAGTTCCATGCTATGGAACCCCACCCCCACCCCCCACCAGCACCAGTATTGTGACCAGGCTGTCTCTCTCCTCCAGGCCATCTCTACTTTGCCACCTTCACTCTTGATTGTTTGGGTGATTATTTTCATTCTGTTTCCATAGCTGTAGAAGCTAAGTCTATTACTCTCTCTAAAATTATGTAAGTCTTTCAAGGTGTCTCTGTAGCCAGAGGGATAGCGCCCTGAATTCAGGGAGTCTGGAGTCTGTATCCTGTCTCAGACTTTCTAGCAGACTGATGCTGGATAACTCACTTAACTCAGCCTCAGTTTTCTTATCTATGAAATGGGGAGGATAATACTAATGACGACCTCACTGGGTAGTTCTGAGGATCCAAATGGAATCATGCATGTAGAACCTTTTGCAAACCTTAGAGCTCTCTATACATATTCACGGTTACTGTTTGTCGTTTCTTTGAACCTAGCAATATTCCATTACATCCATGTATCAGAATTTGTTTAGCTATTCCCCAGCTGATGGGTATCTGCTTTATTTCCAGCTCTTTCCTGCAAGGACTATTTTGGTGTGTGGAGGGGGGGGTGGGGGGAACCTTGTTTTTTTGTCATTGATCTCCTTGGTCACTCAGATGCCTAGTGAGTATATTCTGTCCCCTCCTGGCTTCTTTCCTCATCTCCCTTTTCAGATTAGATCTGATGCTCTTCGAGTCTTTTAGGAGAAGGTTATAGAAAGAATGCTGAATTTTAAATTGGGAGGACCTCTCCTTCTTAGAGCAGATTATTGGATTTTAGAATCAATTTTAGAACCTCAAAGATCCTTGTGCAGCTGAGGAAATGGGGGCTGCAGAAGCATATGAGTTCCAGGTGGCGAGCTTAATTTTGCTTACCAATTTCATTCTCAGAGAACATCAAGCAGTCAGTCCACAAACATTATTAAGCATATGAGTCAAGCACTCTGCTAAGCCCTGGGGTCCATGGAAAGGCTCCCAAGGAGCTCACAGTCTAATGGAACAGGGAAGGGGAAGGGGATAAATGTGAACATGGTAGCATTTACTACGTGCCAGATATTGTGCTAAGAACTTTTTTTTTTTTTTTAACAAATATTATCTCATTTGATCCCGGCAACGCTCCTCAGAGGCAGGGGGTGTTATTACCCCTGTTTTTCAGATGAGAAAGCTAGGGCAGAGGTCAAGTGATTTTCCCAGGGTCACATGGCTAGTAAAGGTCTGGTGCTGGATTTGAACTCAGATCCTCTTCACTCCTGGCCCAGCACTCTGGCACTTTATCATCAGCTGCCTCTGACGGGGAAGAGACAATGCAAGCAACAGTGTCCGCACAAGACATTTACAGACTAAATGCTAAACTCAGAGAATCTTGAATGAGCGATCAAACACGCTTCTATCTTCTTGGGAGGCAGGTGGGGGACTGTGGGTGTGGAATGTGGCGTTCACTGTCAGACATGGTTGTTTTGTCAGTTTTCTTTCTTACAAGCCAAGACAGTGGAGAAGAAAGCAAAAGCAGTTTTAAAGGCAAAAAGACATCAATAAAACTTAATTTTTTTTAAATGGATGGCCACCAGAGCTGACTGGCACATATATGCTTTGTAGCCATGTGTGTGTGTGTGTGTGTGTGTGTGTGTGTGTGTGTGTATGCGTGTGTGTGTGTGTGCCTGCCCCACAGAAAGTTTACGTGTTACCAATAAACTCTGCACAGCAAGGATTCTTAATCTGGGATTAAGCCTTTAGCACACTGTCTGGCACGTAGTAGGTATTTAGTAAATGCTAGTTAACTGGTTGATTGGGGTCCATGGAACCCCAGGGCTACATGGATAGATTTCGGGGGATTCTTGTACTTGAGATGAGGAAAAAAATCTTTTTTTTCCCGTTCTCAGCTTAATATTTAGCTTTTCCTTCTATTATTCATGAAGGGGAATGCAGACTTTACCAGATCATCCAGAAGAGTCCGTGTGACATGTGCCCATGGCACAAAAGAAGGTAAGAACCCCTGGGCTACGATTACCCCTAAAGAGTGTGTAGCCGGATTTCTGTTCCATAATAAAACTAATTTAAGCATTTTGTCCTGTCTTCCCTTTGCCTCCCAGCACTCCCTCCCCTGATGTATTGGACACAGAGGCATGCTGGGTCAGCTTGTATAGGCTTAGAAGAGCTGATTGTTAAATTTTTAGAGTGACCACTTTTGCCTTGGAACTCAACAAAAGACACAAGTAGGGGCTTGGCTTGTTTTGTTGATTGTCTAGAGTTAAGACTTTTTAAAAAAAAATGTTAACAATAGGTGGCACACTGTCCCTGGAATCAGGAGGATCTGAGTTCAAATCCAGCCTCAGACACTTACTAGCTTGGGTGACCTTGGATAGGTCACTTCAACCCTGTTTACCTCTAAAAAACAAATAAAAAATGTTCACTTAACCCTGTTTGCCTTCAATAAGTAAATAACGTTAACAATACAGACTGAACTTATAAGTGTGTCTGTGTCTATATTTCCACCTTCCCCTGCTCTCCAAGAGCAGGTTGTTCAGTCTCTGGCAGCACATCCCCGTGTTGTCTGTTGTTGCTCAGTTGTTTTTAGTCATTTATGATTCTTTGTGACCCCTTTTGGGGTTTTCTGGACAAAGATTCTGGAGTGGTTTACTATTTCCTTTTCTAGCTCATTTTACAGAGGAGGAAATGAGGTAAACAGGGTTAAGTGACTTGCCCAGGGTCACACAGCTAGTATCTGTCTGAGGCTGGATTTGAACTCAGGTCTTCCTGACTCCAGGCACAGCACTCTATCCACTGCACTACTTGTGTACATTCCAAATTTTCCCTGGTCTAAATAAACTTCTGGAGGGGCAAAGACCGTGTTCCATCATCCCCTCTCTCCCACTGAAAAAGAAAGAAAAATAAAACCCATCAGAAACATGTATAGCCAAGCACAAGAAATTCCCATATTAGCCATGTGCCTTCACCAAAAAAAATTAATAATATATGCCTTAATCTGCACTCAGGTCATTCGCTCTCTGTCTGGTGATGGGCACTGTGCTTCATCACGGGTCCTGTGGAATTGTGCTGATTAGCATTCCTAAGTCTTTCAAAGTGGTTTGTCTTTACAATACTGTTGTTACTGTCTAAATTGGCCCTGGGTTCTGCTCACTTCACTTTGTATCAGTTCATACAAATCTTCTCAGATTTCTCTGAAACCATCTCTTTCACTCTTTCTTACAGCACAATAAGTTAACATCTTAACATCACAATCATCCATCCTATCTTGTTCAGCCCAGCTGATGGGTTCTCCCTTATTTTCTAGTTCTTTGCCACTACAGAAAGAGTTGCTATAACTCTTCTTGTACATATGGCCCTCTTTCCTCTTTCTTTGATCTCTTTGGAGTACAAACTTACAAGTGGTATTGCTGGAGCAAAGGGCATGAACAGTTTAGGTGTATATAACTATTTATGTCCATCCTAATAGGATGGAAGTTCCTTGAGGATAGGATAGGCTTCATTTTTGCTTTGTATTGACAGTGACCTTGAACAAAGGAGATTTTTAATAAATATTTGTTGATTGATTGATTTAATGTCTGAGGTTACTTGAGTTAGGTTAGGGTGAGCCTGGAACTCTCTATAAGAGTTAGAGATGTGTGTAGATCCCATGGCCCTGGTATGTTCAGATCTCAGAGACTCCCTGTATCAGCAGAGATCAGGATGACCTCCATTTGATTAAAAATTCTGGACAAATATTTCAGGCAGTGATCTGGGGTTTGATACCTGGACACCATGAGGCTTTGTTCCTTCTTTCTTGAGATTTACAAGGAGACTGGAGGCAAAGAGGAAGTCCTTTGAAGAGTGGGTCCAAAGAGGTTTGATGTTGAAGACTCTCTAGGATCTGAAGTATCATCTGACCTCATAGGTCACTTAGTTCAACTCCTCAATTTATAACTGAGGAACCTGAGATCAAGGGGAAGATCAGTGATTTGCCCACAGTCACACAAGTAGTAAGTATCAAAGGTAGACTTTGAATCTAAGTCTTCTGACTCCAAAGCCAAGGTTCTGACCACTGCACTGGACAGTCTACCCCCAATCCCTTCCTATCTTCCTTACTTCCCTTTTCTATTGAGGTTGCTATCATCCTTCAGTTATCTGAGTTCTCAGTCTTGGTGGTCGGGGAGTCCTCTCTTCCCTAACCAATCAGTGGCCATATCTTGTGGATTCTTACTCTTCATACTGCTCCTTAATCTGGCATCCATGAACTTTTTTTCAAGTATTTTCATAACTATATCAATATAATTAGTTTCCTTTGCAATCCTATGTTTTATTTTATGCGCTTGAAATACTAGAACATGAATTTGTTTTTTAAGATCTGTTTTTTTATATAAAATTTTGAGTTTTAAATTTTCTCCCTTCTCTCATCTCCCCCTTCCCTAAAATGGTAAGCAATTTGACATAGACTAAATATGTGCAATTATGTAAAGCACATGTTCATATTAGTCATGTTCATGAAGTTATTTTTTTAAAAAATATTTAGATAGCTGTTACAAATGATTTCCTTTGGAATCTTACGTATTTTATTTTGTGTATTTCTGAACATTCTTCTAAGGATTCCACACATTTCACCAGACTGACTGCCAAGAAGGTTCAGGCTACACAAAACAGAACCACTTTTAGCTCACGCTTATCCTTTCTGTCCATTCATGCAGCCTGCATCCTTGCTTCCAAACTTGACTTCAAAAGCTCTCACCTGGAATACTGCCATAGCTTCTTATGGGCCTCCCCGTGTCTGTCCAATTACTCCCCTTTCCAGTCCATCATCCTTTCCAAATTTATGTTACTCTTAAAAATATATTATTTATTTTATTTTTTTAACTTATGGAATAGAATGAGCATTTCCATAACAAAGCACAAAAATCACAAAAGATGATTGAGCCTAAAACTGTAAATCTATTATATGCAACTTGCTATTTCTTGTAAATATATAATAAAATACATTAAATAATTTAATGTATTATTTAACAGACAAATAAATATTTAATTTTATATATATAAATAATTAGATAACTAGAGGATAAACATTAAATAATTTAATAAACTATTGAATAAATTAACAAATAAATTAGATAATAAATATAATAAAATTCTTAAAGCACAAATCTGACTATGTCACTACACTTCTCAAGAAACTCCAATGGCTCCCTCTTGCTGTTAAGATACAGATTCCTCTGATGGGCTTTCAAAGTCCTCCATGATCTGGCTCCAGTCTACTTTACTCTCCTTCATGCATGAACTGGCCAACTTGCAATTCCCTGAACACTATATGTATCACATGCCCTGTATCTGTGCCCTTGTGAAGACTGACCCCCAGGGCTGGAACACTCTCCCTCTTCAACCTGGTCTCACAGAATACTTGGCTTCCTTCTAGGCTTAGCTCAGGTGTCAGTTTCTACAGGAAACCGATTCAAATCCCCTCCTTCCCAGTTGCTAGTACCCCCCACTCCGAATTCACTCTGTACCAGTTTTTATTTAAATCAAATTTAAATTTCTGTATATCCTGACTATTTCCTCCAAGAGATAGAGGCTCCTTAAAGTAGGGGCTTTGGTCTTTGTATCCCCAGTCCCTATCCCAGCACTTGGAATATAGCAGACTCTTAATAGATGCTTATTAAATAAGTGAAGGAATCCTTAATGGCAGAGGAAGCTAAGGAAAAGACAATTTCACTGTCACCAGTAGGATTCTACCAACTTGAATATAAGCCCCCAAGAGACTTTTCAGGGACTTGAAGACAAATTGACAGATGATAAGAACTCCTGGGAAGCACTGGCAGATCTGGATGATCTCATCATATTTTTAGATATTTACATTTAGATGAACAGTGGCCAGTTCAAATCTCAACTCTATTGCTCCCTAGCCAGATGATGCTGACCAAGTCACTTAGCCTCTCTGGACCTTAGTTTTCCATTCTGTAGAACGAGAAGATTGGATTCAATGGGCTCCAAGGCCCTTTCCATCTGTGAGCCTAGGAGAGATGCTGGAAGAAGGTTGGGAAGGATCATTGAAAGTGTGATGTTGTCTGGAAACTGGAGGTCTGAGGCTTTCTGCTGACATGCCACTTTTCTGAGGGGCTCCCTCAGGTGTGTGGGTCACAGAGTATCTTGGTAGAGGACATATATACTGACCCACAAAGAGAAAGAAGTGCTCATCACCTGGACCCAGCCAAAGAATTTTCAAAAAAAGTTTGCTAGATTTTGGCGACTACTTTTAAGGATCTGGAAAGAATTATGGATTCATTGTGGAGATGTCTAGGCTGTACATGGATAGAACTCAAGACCTTAGTCAGCACAACCTGAGTTCAAATCTGACCTCAGACCATACTAATTATACAACCCTGGGCAGTCACTTAATGTTAACTCTGTTAACAAATGAAATACTATTTATAAAAGAGCTAAGCACAGTGCCTACCACATAGCAGGTGCTACATAAATGCTTATTTCCTTCATTCTATCTGCCTCAGCTTCCTTGACTGTATAAAATGGTGTAATAATAGCATCTGCTTCCCAGGGTCAAGAGGATCATATGGGATAATATTTGTAAAGAGCTTAGCACAGTGCCTGTCACACATAGTAGGTGCTTAATAGATGTTTTTTTTCCTTTATTTGTTCCTGAGCATCTCATAGATCTTACCTGTGGGTACAAGGTTGCCATGAGCAGAACCAGGAACAGTGTCAGCTGATCAATAAGCATTTATTAATTTATTATGATGTACCAGGAACTGTGCTAGGTGAGGGGAGGGAGGGGGGAGAAAGAGAGAGAGAGGGAGAGAGAGAGCGAGAGGGAAGGAGGGAGGGAAGGAGAGAGAGAGTGGGAGAGGGAGAGGGAGAGAGAGGGAGAGAAGGAAAAGAAGGAAGGAAGGAAGGAAGAGAGAAGGAAGGAGGAAAAGAGAGGAGGAAGGAAGGTAGGAAAAAGAGAAGGAAAAAAGAAAGAGAAAGAAAGGGAGATAAAAAAGAGAGGAAGAAGGAAGAAAAAAGAGAAAGAAAAGGAAGGAAGGAAGAAATGCTTATTCTCAAGGAATTTACAGTTAAGGGCAAAAGGGGACATTCTAGCCTGAATTCTCTGGCATCATCTGAAGGCCACAGGGGTGAGAAGTGTGAGTGGGTTTCTGAGGTCTTAGTCAGCTACTCAACATGTGAGCCAAGGGTCTTTGCAGGCCTGAGTAGGCCTTTGTGACACAGATCACCTGGAAGCAGTTTTAGGCCCAGAAAGCAATTCCATTCTTGCATTATCTCTCTCTCCTCTTTGCAGAAGTTGAAGAGAATGGGTACAGAACATTGCATATACTGTCAAACATGACTGGCTTGTTCTTTGGCTTTGCTGAACCACTTCATTTCTTTCCCTTTCCTTTTAAAATCTTTGTTAATAGAGGAAAGGTGTATTCAGAAATAAGGGGATATAAAAACAAAACATGTGGACAAAAAGAAGAAAGAAGAAATCTATGCATTTCCCAGAAGAGGACACACTTACTGACAGTGAGACTTATTACCCTATCTCCACATTAATATTTGTTGGCCTTGAAGTGAGCTGGCATTGACAAGTCCTGAGATGGTGAAAACGGTGCTGAGTTTCAAGTCCGGACAGACAACAAGCCACTGACATAGTCTGGCATTTGCCAAGTCCCTAGGCTGCCTACAAGAAGTGGGGAACTTAGGTGGCTTAGCCAGCTATGTGTTCAGAGGGCATAATGGGCCAGGAATGACTGACCTAGAGGCAGATGTCCTGTCTCTTGAGGCCCCATGCATCTAAGCCCTAGCAATACTCACAAGAGAGGGAGATGAGCAGCGGGATGTGGAGAGGGCTGGGCCATTGGCACGTGATGACCTTTGAGCAGAAAGTCTGGGCCTTCCACTGGAGGGTGTATCATCACAGGAAGCACTGTCCTCCCTGGTCTATTTGTCCTTGGGGAAACTGACCCTGGAAACAAAGGAAGAAGGCCCATGGGAAGTGATAATATCTAATAATAGCGAAGATTTATATAGACCCAGGAGGACAATCCACATCATTGCAAGGATGAGGGGAATGAAAACATCCACCAAGTCAAAGTAAACCACCCCCTTCCCTCTCTCCTTACAGCAGGGAGGGGGACTACCAGGACAGAATGGTGAATACACACTTCCTTTTCTCTGTCTCAGATCAGGTGTTGTTGTTATCTTTTTGCTTGTTTTTTGCTCAATTGGTTTTCTTTTTCACGAGGAAAGATTTAAAAGTTATTTTAAAAAAAACTTCCTTACTCTTAGTGCTTCTTTCCCTCTGAGATTACCTCCCATTTATAGCATCCACATCTGATGTACACTGAGTTGTTTGCATATTGTCTCCCTCTCTCCCAAAAGGCATCAATAAAACATTTTTACAAGAATTTTTATAAAAGAAATTATTTTTCTTAAAGTAGTTCTGTGATTTCCTTGGGGTAGGGTATTGGTGTCAAGTCCAAATAAAAATGAGGCTGCTAAAAACTTTAAGTAATAAGGATCCCTGAAGCTGCTGCATATTGACTTGGAAAACCACATTTTAACATTACCAATGTCCTACTGAATTTTTATTTATTTTGTTAAATATTTCCTAATTACATTATAATCTTGGTTGGGCACTAGGGAAGGTTGTGGATGAGCCCCAGTATTTAACACCTCTGGTGTAGGGAACGCTCACAGTAAGGCCACTCCCTTCATCAAAGCAGATCTACAGCTCTTTCTCATCTTAGAAAATTGCCTAGAGTGGGGCAGCTGGGGAGCAGTGGATAGAGCACATGCCTGGGAGTCTAGAGGAACTGAATTCAAATCCAGCCTCAGACACCTACTAGCTATGTGATCCTGGGCAAGTTACTTAACCTCAATTAAAAAAAAAAAAAGGAAAGGAATGATAAGAAAGAAAAAGAAAATTGCCCAGGGTGCTGAAAAGTCAAACTCTTGCTTTAAGCTAGTTTGTGGCACAGGCAAGTCTTCCATACACTGGACCAGCTCTCTAATTACTCTGACACACTTCCAAGAAATGCGGGTGTGGACCTCAGGACTCAAGCTTATGTCCTCAAAGGAGAGCATTGCATTTGAGAGAGTAGCAGAAATTGGAATAATCAATTGTATGATTGTATGAAAATATTGTATGAGACCATAGTTCAAACAATTCAGGGTACAAGAAAGCAGTTGGTGCTACCCAAAGCTTCATGTTTCGTGGCCCTGAGAGTGCCATATTGGTGATCTTGGACACACAGACCAAGGAAGAAGTTTGGAACTGGTTAGGAGTTGAGGCTACTAGTCTAAGATAACAGCAGAGATGTGTTCAAAGGAAAATGGTACCAATTCATTCCATTTTTTGTAGGGAATAACTACCAAAAAGTCCTTTGAAGTTGGATCCAGTGTGTGGAGATTTAACGTGAGTAAGAGTATAGTGACATCTTATCATCCAATCCAGTATACAAGGACAAATCAAAAAGCTTCTCTAGTTGCCAAAGGAGGGAGAAGGGGGAGAGGTATGTCTCAGTATTTGGCTCCTTCACTAGGACCCATTCTCAACAAGGGAAACAGTGCTATAGCAATGACATCATGAGGCTGATGACTTGTGAGTGAATTGGTTTTGAATGAGACAAAGCTGTACAAAGTCATCAGCCTCACTCTCTCCTCCAGAGTCATCCAAGTCCAGTGGCAGGACAAAACTGAGGACAATTATCTTTGGGTGGGATGCAGCGGATGACCTTGGCCTTTCTAAATGAAGGTCTTTCCCAGGTCTCAGTCTATTTGAGGCCATTGGTAGAGTGAAGACTGGAGTTAGAGGACCAATCTTCTCCAGGAAGCCTTTTCCCACCTCTCTGAAATCTAGTGGCTTGTCCAATATTGATTATTTTCTATTTATCATGTATATAGCTGTAATGTTAATATAAGGTTAATGGTGGGTGGGGGAAAGAGTTAAAGATCTTCCTCGTCCATTAATAGGCCTCAATAACTTTTGTTAATTTTTCTATTGAGGAACTGGGTCAAGAAGTTCGTGCCCCCTGGCTCTGAAAAGTGTATAAATAATCAGAGGTGAGGTTGTACTTTGGGGCTTACTCATTGGAAGTGTTTGTTTGGCCAGATGAGACTCTGGGTGGCCAGTAAGGAAACCCCAGCTTTGAAAACCCAGATGTTGGTGATTCTGTCTCTGGTAGCTATGTATATATGTAATGGTCAGACAGTTGGATCTGTCTGTTGATCTGTGATGTAGGCATTGCTTACGGTCAGGTAGAAGCCCTGTCTGTTGGTCTTTATTTCTCTGTTTGCATTTTCACGGAAGTTCAGGCTGCTGACTTTTCCCCCTGAACTAAGGGAATGATATATGTGCTTGATTAAAGAGATTGTTGACACCTCAAAAGTTGCCTTTTCCGCCTCAAATGTACAAGAATACAAGTCATTCCCCAATTGATAATTGGTCGAAGGATATGAACAGGCAGTTTTCAGAAGAAGAAATTAAAGTTATCTATAGTCATATGGAAAAAGGCTCTAAATCACTATTGATTAGAGAGATGCAAATCAAAACAACTCTGAGATACCACATCACACCTATCAGACTGGCTAACATGATAAAACAGGAAGATGATAAAAGTTGCAGAAGATGTGGGAGAGTTGGAACACTAGTTCATTGTTGGTGGAGTTGTGAGCTGATCCAACCAGCTCTGGGGAGCAGTTTGGAACTATGCCCAAAAGGCTACAAAATTGTGCATATGCTTTGACCCCAGTAACATCACTTCTAGCACTTCCCAAAGAGATCATAAAAATGGGAAAGGGACCCACATGTACAAAAATATTTATAGCAGCTCTCTTTGTGGTGGCCAAGAACTGGAAATCAGGGGGACGCCCATCAACTGGGGAATGGCTGAATAAGTCGTGTTATATGAATGCAATGGAATACTATTGTGCTATAAGAAATGGTGAACAGAAAGACTTCAGAGAGCCCTGGAAAGACTTATATAATCTGATGCTGAGTGAATGAAGCAGAACCAGGAGAACTTTGTACACAGCAACAACCAATGTGTGAGGAATTTTTCTGGTAGACTTAGTCCTTCACAGCAATGCAAGGACCTAAAAAATTCCCAATGGACTCTTGAGGCAAAATGTCTTCCATATCCAGAGAAAGCATTATGGAATTTGATTGCAGAATGAAGCAGACCATTTTCTTTTGTATTATGTTTTATTTTGCTTTTTGATTTCTCCCATTCATTTTAATTCTTCTATACAACATGACTGAGGTGAAAATGTATTTAATAGGAATGTATGTGTAGAACCTATATAAAATTGTGTGCCATGTCAGGGAGGGAGAGAGGAAAGGAAGAGGGAGGGGAAAAAATCTAAGATATATGGAAGTGATTGTAGAACACTGAAAAAAAATAATTTAATTTTAAAAAATAGAAAAAAAAGTTGCTTTTCCTTTTAGAAAAGCAGATCTAAGAACCTTTACAACAGGCCTTCCTGTGTGTGCAGGGGTCCTTGCCATCACATACCCATTTGTTTATTGTCTCCTTCATTAGACTGTGAGCTCCTTGAGGACCTGGGGCAGCTAGGTGGTACAGTGGGTAGAGCACCAGTGCAGGAGTCAGGAGGACCTAAGTTCAAACCACACCTTAGACACTTGACACTCACTAGCTGTGTGACCTTGGGCAAGTCACTTAACCCCAATTGCCTCATCCTGTGTTATCTCCAGTCATCCTGATGAATATCTGGTCACTGAATTCAGATGGCTCTGGAGGAGACATGAGGCTGGTGACCTGCACAGCCCTCCCTCACTCAAAACAAAGTCAAGTGCAAGTCATGTCATTATTTCTCTGCTGGCATGATCTTCTTTGGTAACAAAGGAGAACACACACACACACACACACACACACACACACACACACACACACACACACACCCCTTGAGGACCAGGACTGTCTTTTTACCTTGTTGTATCCCTAGCTTTTAGCACAGTACCTGGCATATAGTAGGTGCTTAGTAAATGCTTATTGACCTATTGACTTGGGTTCAAATATCACCTGTGGTAAAAGTGATGTCCTAAGGTTCTATATCATCAAATTAGGCTACTTTCCCTTAAGAGGCATTGAAACCATCCTTGAGATTTAATTGGTTCAGAGGACTAAGACTTGGCTGCTTGAGCCCCAAAACAACTAGAAGGTGGAGGAGCTCCAGCTCCTCACTTCCTGATTCTAACCTCAGATCTGGGAGGAACATCCTTTCCTGCCCTGAATGTCAGGAATTGAAAGAAGAGGAAATGACATGTCATTACCCTCTTAAAGGTAACTAGGTGCATAAAGTACTGGACTTGAGGAAGACCTGGGCTCAAACTCTGTCTTTAACACCTGCTAGCTGTGTGTCCCTGGGCAAGTCATTCAATCTCTCTGCTTCAGTTTCCCCCTTTTGTAAAATGGGGCTAATGACAGCACCTATGGAGGTTTGTAAGGATCTAATTAGATGCCATCTGTAATATGCTTGGCCAATTTTATAGCACTATGCTGATATTATTGCTGTTATGGCTTCTGTCATTATAATTAGTCATGGAGGCTTGCTCAGGCTCTCCCAGCCAGGGGCCCAGAAGAACCTGAGCCAGGGCAGTCTGTGAGCTCAAGATTGAAATGGAGGCAGACAAAGGGCATTCAGGAAGCCAAAGGCACATAAATAAGGCACCACTTGCATAAGTGCCAGGGTTATCCGGTTAGTGACCAGGTTGACTTATGATACGCTAGGAATGTGAGGAAGACTTATTGAGGTGGCCCAGTCAGTAAGTCTGGGTTTTTAGGCAGGAAGACCTGAGATCAAATCCTGTTCAATCTTGAGCAAGTCATTTCACTCCCCTTGACCTCAGTTTCCTCATCTATAAAATGAGGAGGTTTGACCCAATGGTCTCTGAGGTTCTTTCCAACTCAAAAGGTAGCCAGATAAAGTCAATTTAAGAGAGTTCATCTTAATCCAGGAAATATTTATTAAGCTCCTACTGGGTACAAGACTGTAGGGTACTGGGGATAGAAATGAAAACTAGGTCCTGCCCTTAAGGAGTTGACAGTCTTTTGGAGGACACAAATAAATATGTAACATATACTTTATTGTTGTTATTGTGAAGTCCTATCAGTCTTGGCCCACTCTTGGCAAAAATACTGGGGTGATTAGCCATTTTCTTCTCTAGTTCATCTTATAGATTAGGAAACTGAGGTGAACAAGGTTAAGTGACTTACCTGGGGTCACATAGCTAATAAGTATCTGAGGCCACATTTGATCTCAGGATCTACTGAGCCACCCAGCTATTACTGCTATTGGATAGCTGTTTATCTTTCATTCTCAAAGAGGACCATGACATCAGGAAGGTGATGTCATGACTTGCACGTGAATTGGATTTAAGTGAGGCAGGGCTGTGCAAAGTCACCAGCCTCACTTCATGCAAAAATCTGTAGCCTCCCCACCTCTGAAATGAAGGGAAGATGCATTTTCATAGCTCTTTTCCGGGACTAAGTTTGCTCATTATAACTACATAGTTTTCTGTTTTGGATTAGTCCTTTCCATGATATTTATTGTGTATATTGTTTTCCTGGTTCTCCTTATTCAGCTCTGTATTAGTTTATATTAAGTGATCCTCTGGTTCTTTTCATTCTTTCTATTGGTCATTTCTTATGGGACAATAATATTTCATTACATCTGTGTGTGTGCCACATTTTTCTAACCAGTCCCTAAAAAATAGGCAACTTCTCCTGATTTTCCTGTTCTATGCAAAAGCATAGGCCCATGCCTAACACCGTACACAAGAATAAAGTTCAGATGGGTACATGATTTAGGTATAAAGATTGACACCATGAATAAACTGGAGAAGCAAGGAATAGTGTATTTATCAGATTTATGGAGAGGGGAAGAATATTTTTCTAAAGAAACGATAGAAAGCATTGTGAAATGTAAGATGGATAATTTTTATTACTTTAAACTGAAAAGTTTTTGCACAACGAAACTCAACGCATCCAAAATTCAGAGGGATGTAGTAAATTGGGAAAAAACTTTTACAGCTAAGCTCAGGGATAAAGGCCTCATTTCTAGAATATATAGAGAACTGACTCAAATATATAACCATACAAGTCATTCCCCAATTGATAAATGGTCAAAGGATATGAACAGGCAATTTTGAGGGGAAGAAATTAAAGATATCTATAATCATATGAAAAAGTGCTCTAAATCACTACTGATTAGAGAGATGCAAATCAAAACAGCTCTGAGGTACCACATCACACCTATAAGATTGGCAAACGTGTCAGAACAAGAAAATGATAAATGCTGGAGAGGATGTGGGAGAGTTGGAACACTAATTCATTGTTGGTGGAGCTGTGAGATCATCCAACCATTCTGGAGAATGGTTTGAAACGATGCCCAAAGGGCTACAAAAATGTGCATACC
>CM053773.1:192738101-192771461 GCA_028658325.1 Potorous gilbertii
CCCCCCCCCCCCCCCCCCCCCCCCCCCCCCCCCCCCCCCCCCCCCCCCCCCCCCCCCCCCGTCACTTATTAACAGGATGTGGCCTAAATGGAGGAGGGGATGCTCAGAAAGGAGGTTATGGGCTCAATGAGTAGTATGGGGAGGGTATGTAAGAAAACTGGGAACCAGGAAGGGGTTAGGGTTCAGCGAAAGAGACAGGAGCTCAGTGAGGACATGGTAACTTAGGGAGGGGCTCATTAGGCAAATGAGGACTTGGTAAGGAGATAGGGGCTCCAAAAAGGTGGTGAGGAGATTGTACAAGGGGGAGATTCATGTGCTGACACAGTAACAGGACTAAGCTTGCCCCCGCCTCCTCTGATGTCTTCTCTTCCTTCCCATCCCCCAGCACAGCCCAGGCGGGGCCTGTTGCTGAGTGCAGATGAATTATTGATGCCTCCTGGGCTCAGCGGGGTGATGGATGGTGAAGCCACCGCTGTCTGACCGCCCCCCCTCCTCCTTCTCTCCCTCAAGCAGCCCAGCCCTGGCTGAGAGCCCCTGGGAGCTGCCCCGCTGGGTCTGAGCTGCCTTGGAGATGTCCCCCCCTCCCCTTACCAGACTCATTAACGGAAGGCCCTGCGGAAGGGAAGCCGATTAGCGGCTCAATTAGCCACGTTCCGCCTGGGAGCTGAGCACCAGTCTCCCGCAGCCACAGCCGGGAGGGGTCAGCCAAGATGGTGAGCCAGGCCCCAGGCCTCTGCCAACCCCAAGTCTTAGAACACAGACTCTCAGAGTTAGGAGGGCTCTTAGAACACAACATACTAGAGAGGGCAGGGCCCAAAGATATCGACTCTCAGAGCTGGGGGGACCCTTAGAACACATCAGAACTGGCAGAGAATATTGAGAAAATGTAGTCCAAGGCTTTCCCTTTCCAGAAATGGGGCCATTGAAGGGAAAGGTTTTTCTCAAGGTCAAATAGCAAACCAGTGGAAAAGCTAATTCCAAGGTCTCTCCATCTCTAGTTAAGGGTTTTTCCTATTACACCAAACTGTCTTTTGTCCAAAAAAGCTGATGGGTTCATCATCTACTTGCTGTCTCCCACTAAACTCCTATCCTTTCTGGGGCATCAATGATCCTAACCATTCTCCTTTTCCCAGTCCCACTCTCTTGGGTGGATCTGGCTCACAAAACTGGCCAGGAAAATGCAACCTGTGGCTGATGGAGGATGCTAGGACACAGAGCTGAGTGTGCCAAGGTTGAGTTAGGACACCTCCTAGAACTGGTCTTCAGGATGGATTGACCTCATGTCAGCCAACAGGAAAAGTTACCAGTCAGGTCAAGGCAGAGGAATGGGGGATGGGGGGAAGGAGAACCAGGTTGCAAGAGTTAGACCCCAGAGAGTGGAGAAGCTGGAGGTGGGGCACCTGGAAATTTCAGACAGAGGTAGGGAAACAGCCAAGCAGTTCTTGCTATAGGTTGGCCAAGGGCTCCATCAGGAATCATCCCTCCTCCTAGGGATGCCCATAGCCCCACTGGGTTACAACAGAACGTAGCCATCATTCCAAGGGAGGATGTGGCAGGGAAACCAGGGAAATGGAGGGCTGATGGCCCCATCTGAGGAAAGGCCTTCTTTCCTGTCATCTATTTGAGTAACTACACAAAATCGCTGTCTCTGTGCAAAGGTTCTTAAGGATCACAGTTGAGCCTGGTGAAAGAGCACATCAAAGCTATTAGGGAATCGCCTTAGAACACTGAATCAGGATCATAAGCTGTTTGGAATATCACCTAGTCCAATCCTGCCTCCCCATTTATGGAGGTGGACATTGAGGCCCAGAGAGTTGACATGACTTCTCCAAGATCCTAGGAGGGCTAAGAACAGACTCAAGACAAAAATCCAAAGCAACGTCTAGCAGGCAGGCCTCTTCCTATTGCTTGGAGATGTCAGTAGAGACTCAGATCCACCAGGTAGAGTGGGGAGGGATGGAGAACGTGCCAAACCAGCTCATTAGGAAGATAAGGAAATTTTAAATGAGTACGAGATGCCAAAGAACCATGGGGACCTTCTAACCACAGTACAGACTACTTCAAATGAGAGTGAGTTCCCTGTCCAGAGGTGTATGAGCAGAGATTCCGTCTGAGGCTGCACAGGAAAGGGGTCTTAGCTTGGATAACAACTCTGGAACCCTTGAAGGTTCCACATGAGGCCCCTCAGGCGCCTGTGGGAGGCCTAGGCAAGCTTTAGCGGGCAGGAGACCCCAGGGATGACAGCAGGAGGCGGGCGCTTTAAACCAACCGTCTCACATCTTTATTTGAAAGGCACAGCTAGTACAAGCTTAGTACAGTGTCTCCATTCCTCCTTTGTATTAGGTTAATGAACACCAGAAGCCGACAAGTTTGTCTAAAGGACTATATACAAACACGAAATTGGAGGGAAGGGAGAGGGGACTTTTTTTGGTGATTTTTTTTGTTTCCTCTTTTAAAAGACAGGCTAGCAGACTGAAAGAAAACCAGACAAATGCGGTACCCTCATCTTTATTTGTGGGCATGGGGAGAGGGAGGAAGCAGGTCCCCCCAGCCCTCTCCATCCAACCTCCCCTCTCCCACATGCCTGCTGCTGAGCTCTCTCCTGGTACCTGGCCCAAAGCAGAGGGGCTCAGGGCCCAGGTTAGGTGGTGATGGAGCAGAGCCTGGGAGGAGTCAGGTAGCCAAATGGCAAGAGGGAGGAAAGAAGGAGGGGAACAGGGTAGAGCCTCTACATGGGGGAGATGGAGGGGAGGAACCCGGGGCCGGCTGGCATCCGTGATTGCATGCAGTACCAGGAGGGGACTGGGGAACTGCTGTGCTGGGTGCGCAGCAAACAGGCCGAACGGGGGGAGCAGGAAAGGGGGGGTCGGTTACATATGTGCACAGGGAAGGGGGGGAGGCGCTTGGAGCTAATGTGGGTTCATTCTTTTATTCCCTTCCGACCCGGTCCGGTCCCAGTCACACCCCAAGGGATTTAGGGGAAGGGCAGGGGGCTGGTGGCAAGGTCTGAGCTGGGCTGGCTGGCGCGGAGGTGCCCGTAGCCACCATGAACACCAAGCCTTCCCCAGCCCGGACTGTGCCTCTAATCCGACTTGTCGCCGTCGTCATCCTGGTGGGCATCCCCATCATGGCCGTTCTTGTCCTCCTTAGAAAGGTGGGCCTGAGAGCCCAGGGCTGACAGGGAGAGAAGGCCGGTGCCTGCGCTGACAGCTGGCAGAGACGGTGGCTGCAGGCCCACAGGCAGCGGAGTCAGGGGCAAGGCCAGGGCCTGGAGCTGGGACAGCTGGTGAGCCTGGAGCTGCTGCTGCAGGACAGGAAAGAAGGAGCTAAGGACAGGAGGAAAACAGGAGAAAACAAAGCCCTGCACACCACCACATGGAGACCCATACTAAGAGGTAGTGTTGGGCGAGCCTGGTGGGGAGGGCTGGGTGTTAATCTTGACTGCCACACTTCACAGTGTGTCTGGGGCAGTACCTTCTTTACTCTGGTTCTCAGCTCCCCCAGTTGAAAAGTGAGGCCACCGAATCCAAATCTCTTCGGGTCCCTTCTATGTGAAACATTTCAAAATCATCTATTCTAAAGACCTTCTCAGCCCTGGTCATCTGCACCCTAGGCCAGAAGGTTCTTAGAACTCACTAAGTCTATGGCTACCTATGACCCATCAACTTCTGGAAAGATGGGAAGGTGGGCAATTCCTCCACTTCTGCCCTATTCACAGGAGCCAGTCCTTCAGGCAGCCACGATGCATCCAGATCTATCATGTTCTCCCTTCCCTACAGCCAGCAGGACACTTATCTGCCCTAAGCCAGTTCTTATTCCTGGAATGACCTGCCTTACTCCCATTCCTAGCCACTAAATCGTCCCCCTCCCACCAGGCCCTCCGGAAGCTTCCTTCCTAAACCCCTAGCCCCAAGGAGAGATCTTTTTCCTCTGAATCAGTTGGTGTGCACTCAGGGTCCATCTATGTAGTAATTCTGGGTCTGTTTCGTTTTTGATCTTTTTGCCTTCTTTCTCTTTTCCAAGGGACTGAGCATGTAGCCTTAAAGGGTAACCCCTCAACATCCACTGAATGAACCAATGGAGCAAGGTCAGAGGGATTTGCTACAAGATCTGGCTTGGAGTCAGGGCACAGGGTCCCACTCAACTGATGGTCTATTAACAACAACACTTTTCTCAGGACAGCTTGAGGGAGAGGACTTGGCCTTTACAGATGAGCAAGAGAGGCCTTGTGCACGGTCCCACAGAGGCAGCAGCGGCAGTTAGGGACTCAAGCCCAGGGCTCTGGGTCCCAAACTGGAATTTTTGGAGGATGAATACTTCCTCAGCTTTTAGTTGATGGGGAAAGTGAAGTCCGGAGAAAGTAAAGGGTTTGTATACACTAATTTAGAGATCTCTGAGGCAGCCTTGGGCTTTCTGGAGGTTAGGGGAAAGTTTCTTCACAGCACTTTAAGGTTTAACAAAATGATTTTACACCTTTCATCTCAACTGATCCAAACAGCCCTCCAAAGAGGGTACGACAATTATCCCCATTTTGCAGACGAGAGAAGCTGCAGCCCATAAAAGTTAAACCCTGTTCTTAAAGCCTCCAAGGTCAGGGTTGGATCCCATGAACACCACCCTCTCTACCCAAAAACGGCTTCCTGTGTCACAGGACAAAAGACTGACTCTGTTCCTAGTACATCAGGATCAGAAAGGCCTTTACAGACCATGGGGAACAATCTGCAGGTTTTTTTAAAAAGAGAAACTGAGGCATAGACTGAAACATGGATAAGTCCATGGTCACATTGGGGCCCAGCTGAGATTCAAAGTCTCCCCGGGTTCACCTCAGATAGATTTGGTGGCTCCAGATCGAATGTGGGGTGTGGGTGGTGGTTTCTAGAGCGTACCCCCAGCTCTTCCTTTGAATGTACTTGTTGAAGGGGTAGCGCTATGGAAACTGGAGCTGAGAACAGGGAACCTGCCCCCAAGGTCATGCTTGTGGAGACACATACCCGGATGATGGAGTTCAGCTCCGGAGCAGTTACCTGCTTGGCTCGCTCAATTGCCCCCAAGACCTGCTGTTGGTGCTAAGGAGAGAAGGAAGACAGAGAAAAAGGTGTTAACTTTTACGAAATGACACTTTTTAGAAGACACAGTCACTAATTATCATGCCCCACATTGCAGCGGCTTTACAAGGTAGAAAGGAAAAAAAATCCACCCCCAGCACCTGATTTTTCTCAATACTGACTGGCATTTATACACAGTCCTTCAAAGTGTGTAAAGCTTCCTAACAACCCTGGGAGGAAAGTACTTGCTTCCCATTTTACAGATGAGAAGACTAAGACTCAACAGCACAAAGAACTTGGCTCGGGATGACAAAGCTAGCACAAGTGTGGGTGGCAAAATCTGAAGCCACATCTTCTGTATTCCAAGCCCAGCCTCAGTCTCCATGCCAGGAAGCAATCTTTTTCAAATACAAAGTGATTCCAGTGCCTCGAACAGTGGTTGGCACAGAGAAGGCACAAAAGCCTCCACATTTGTTGATTTGATCACAAATTCTCCACTGCTGGTGGGGCTGAGAAAACAAAGCTCTTACTGACACAAAAGCTAGGCCAGTAGGGTCTACTGGTGTCCCAAGCCAAAGGGCAGAGGGTCCCTTGAGCCATCACGCTCTCAAAATCAAATGCTCTCTCTCCCAAATGTCTGTACCAGGGAGCCTTCACCATTCTGGGTGGGTCACATTCCCAGATGTCTGAGGAAGGCCCTTGTCAACAGCCTTGAAGGGCAATGCCACTTAGGGGTGGTAGAGGGGGGAGACACCTGTGACCAGAATAATGCTTCTGGGGTTTTCACAGTTGAGCTTCTTCCTAGGCTGGACAGCCCAGATACCACTGAGAGGAGCAGCCAGACCTGGACCTGCCTTCTACTTCCCTAGTAACATTAACAGGAGCTCCACTTCCACAGGTGCTTAAGAATTACAAAAAGTGTCTTGGGAGGAAGGCAATTATTTACCCCCATTTTACAGATGAGCAAGTGAGGCTCAAGATACCACAGTTAATAAAGAGAATTTAAAAACTAGTTCTTCTTATAGCAACTTTAATGTTTATAAAAGCTCTTCCCTCCCAGCAACCCTGCAAAGCAGGGAGTGGCAACATTACCATTTTCATTTGAGAAAAGAGGACACAGAGGTAGAGCAAAAAGCAGCTTACCAAAATCACCTAATAGCAGCATGTATGTAACGCTTAAGGTTTGTGAAGCGTTTGCCATGTTACCTCATTGTATCTTCACCACAATCCTGGAGGTAGGTGCTATTATATCCTCATTTTACAGAGGAGGAAACTAAGGCAGATAGAAGTAATCCACCCAGGGTTACACAGTTCATGATTGTCTGAGGTAGGATTTGAACTCAGGTCTTTTTGCCTTAGGTCTGACATTCCATCCTGCTGAGATATGTAGCTAGTGAATATTCCCAAAGACAGGAAACAAAAATGCCACAGAAGAAGGATGACAGGCAACCCCCCTTCCCCCAGTCAGAAAGATGGAGTCAGAGATTCAGAGTACCACCTGCCTCTAGGATTATCTCACCTTCTCCTAGCCCCTCTCCAGCCTCAACTATTTCCTAGCTCCATTCCTAGTTCAGCCTGGGTCCCAGTGGGCTGGGCCAGTGCAAAGCAACGAGAACACACCAGGCTGACAGGATCCTCTGCAGCAGATACCAGCCCCAGAAGTGGGCTGCCTGGGGAAGAAATGACTTTCCCTACATTATACCCAGGGGAAAATCAAGATGTTGGTATTTGGCTGCCCCCTGCTGGCCCAACTCCAGGAATCCTAGAGGGCTGGGGCTCCCCTTACCTCCTGTGAAAGGTAGGGCAAGACTTGAGCACAAATTCCATTGAGCCTCTTGACGATTTCAGCCTGAAACACAGAAAGGTCTTTGATGATGGGGAATGAAGAGCCTGGCCTTGTGGGACATCAAGGTAGGGGAGGGTTCAGTCTATGTATGGGGAGCTGGGGTGGGTGTATGTGTGTCAGAAAAAGAGGCTTCAAACCTGGACAAAACAAAACCAACCAGAATTCAGGCTGCTCTTCAAGATGATGGTGAGGGGCAGGGGTGGGGCCTCAGGCCCAAAGCCAAGTTATACTTTCTCAGAGGGGTGGTGACCATGGGGTGATTGTACCTCACAAACCAACCTCTGGGGCCACTGTGTGACCCTCTCCAGCCTTCCTGATAGCTCCTGCTTCTACACGTCCAGGGGACATCCTGCTCCTCAGATGAGCCTTTCCTGAGCCGGAGCGGTTCCTAATGCTGCTCTCAGGGCCCACAGAGACCCCACGACTTTTCCCTTTGCCCCACGAGGCTCCTCAGGTATTTGAAAACCAGTAACCATGCACCCTGACTGTGCTTCTTCCTTTAGCTAATCCTCACTGGGCACGCTGAGGAAGAGCCTGGAGAACACCCAGAGAAGTGTCTGGAGCCCCTGCTCAAGACCCTGGGGATGGGTGAAAGGAACTGGGCAGGCCTAGAGAAGGAGGGACCCAATAGCTAATTTCGCTCTAGTACTCAAGATGCTCTCTCACAGGAGGATTAGCTTCGCTCTGCTTGACCTCAAATGGCAAAGCTAGGAGAGACATGTGGAAGATGCCAGGCTAGGCTTCCTCACAACAAATGGCAGGAGGAAGCTTTTCTAGCTCTGGAGGTCTTTAAGTCAGCCATGACCACTTGCTGGGTGTGTTGGAGAGGGATTCCTTTCCATTATGGGCTGGACTACATCTGAGGTGCCTTACAACTTAGAAATGTTCTTAAGTCTCAAGGATAGGGGTTTATAGACTGACTCTCACAGCTGAGGTGGACAATAGGTATGAGTTCTCAATATCACAAACCACCTTGGCCTGAAGAGCTTTAGTGCCCTATAAAACCTCCTCCCATCACTCCACGTCCCATCAAGTTGACTAAGTCTGATCCCTCTGACCCAGGAAGGTCCTTCAAATAGGAGAGAGCAGCTATCACGAGTGTCAGGTTCCAGGCCTTAGGAGCCTGAAGTGGATCCCTGTTGAAGAGGAGGGGCAAGCCCTCTCCAAAATGATACTGTGCCCAAGGAGTGAACCACATATAGGTACTCAGAGCATTTACTAGGTAATCACTGTGTGCAGGGCACTGCACTGTGCTAGAAGCTAGGGAGACAAGAAAAGGCATCTGTCATAGATGCCTAGAGATCATTTGTCCAACCAGATGAAGGCTAGTCCAAAAAATGGTTAGTGAAGTCTGTTTGGAAGCTGGGATTCAAACACAAGGCTCCTGACTTCAAGTCTAAGATTCTCGGAAGTCTAATTTCCTTAATGGACCTTTTTCTTCATCTGTAAACAAGGTGGGAGAAGAGTCACATTTATAACAAATGGGAATTTAAAACATGGAATACTGGGGCTGGGGGGTGCGGGGGGAGAAACCCAAGAAAATGGATTGCCCAATTCTTTTATTGGGGGCAAAGAATCGCAGGAACTAAAAAGACAGGTTTAAGAGGGGAATGGAATAGAGAAAGCAGAATGCCAGATTCAGGGCAACGAAGCAACCATGGGAAACAATGTTGGAGGGGGAGCAGGAACAGGAAATGGACCATATACTATTGACAATCAGAACTAGGAGAGACCCTAGCAGCAGCCTTTTAATCTAGCTAACACCACATTTTATCACTGGAGAAATATGTCTGAGTGAAAGGACCTCACAGCTCTAAAGCACCTGGGTTGGGGACTAGTCTGGCCCCACAGAAGCCTCCAAGCAGCAACAGTTAGCACAGAAAAAGGGGGAAGGAATCTAGTGCTACCAATGCCCTGTAAAATAAGGTGGGCCCCTTGGAACTTTGTTCCAGATTAGCCTATCAGAAAATACCCCAAGGGCTGGGTGCCCCTTCCTACTGGTCCAGAAGCAGGGAGAGCCCCCCCGCCACCATCGCCAGGTGTGTTCAGACAAGGGGTGCTTTGTAGGAAAGTCAGGCTCTGAGGCCACTTGGCCACTGGCCCTGGAGAGACACCCCTCATCCCCCACACCTTCCTATTGAGAGAAACCTCTCCAGGGGTGGCCAGAGAACAAACCCCAGGGGGCCCCAGGAACAGGGTGGAGGCGGTAACTAGAACAGGACTGGGGTGGCTGCCAAGGCGAGTGAGTGGTTCCTACCTGGAGGGAGAGAGGTAGGAGGGGAAAGGAGGGAGGGACTGAGGAAGGGGGGGGTTTGCAAACCAGATCTTACCTGTTTGTGCATTTCAATGTTGAGGCCATAGGACATCTCATAATACTACAACAGAGATGGGGAAAGAAGCAGGCAACTGTTCAGGACTGGCCCTTATGAGTCCTGTCCAACAATCACAGACCAAAAGAACCCCAAGGGACCTGGGAACAAAACTGGTCCAATCCTCGCCTCTCAGAGAGGGGGGCCCAGTAAGACCAGAGGTCACACACAGCTAGCTCAACAGACCTGGGACTCATTTTACAGCTGGTGAAATTGAGAATCAGACAAAGGATGAGATTTGCCCAAGGTGACACAGTGAGATAGATAGGGAAGTACCTGGGACTCGAACTCAGTCTTCTGCCCCCAGGCTAGGGTTCTTTCCCCCTATATGGGGCATTCCTTACCAGCTGTCTGGCACCAAGGGGTTAAGCAACTCAACTGGCAAGGGCAGGGGGGTGGAGGGAGAGTGTGCACAGAAAGCCAGGCCTGAATTATTCATATCCAAGTGCCGGTGAGCTCACCCCACCCTATCTCCGTGGTAGGCGGGCAGACAGCCCAGCCTCCCAGGCAGCAGGGCCCAGGGGGCGAGCTGGCAGGCCTGCTCCAAACCCAGGCCCAGCATGCCACGCCGTGGTTTGGCACTTGGGCCTAGGGCCCTACCCTGCTGCGCCAAGCCAGCCGGCTTGCCTGGGACCAAGGCCAGGGAGTGAAGGCCTGGGGTTTGGCTGCAGTCGTTTACTTCAACTCCTTCATCAGTGACTCCTGAAAACTTCCCAGCTATTCCTCACTAAAGCTGATCCTAAGCCCTTGTGCCTTTCTGGGGGCAGAGGTGGGAGGCTCCCCAGGTAGGTGGCTGAGGCCTAAATCTCCAAAAGTTGCCTTTGTTGTGCTGGGCCCAGGGTCTCTGAAATCCTCCCCTGGAAGCTCTGACTGAAAATCAAAAACATATGTTTCTACCACTGCCGCAGCCACGAGTGTGGGCCTCAAATGTCGCCCTGCTCCTGACCTCCCCTGAAGGGGGGGCAGGGGAAATGACACTAGTTCTGAAGGGAGTAGGGGGGCCTGGGACATACCATGACGTAGTGACGCTGCATCTCCGACTTCTCACTGGCCAGCTTGTCACACTCCAGTTTCAGGCTTTGGAAAGAGAAAAATAGGAGAAGGCCTGTCTGTGGGCGCCATTTACAAAGCACTCCCTGATCTACAATGGTTTGCAAAGCAGGCCTCCCATTTATAAAGTGTCTTACTGATTTCAAAGCACTTCATGGGGTCTGGAGAAACTTAAGAGTGAATTCAGAATGTGGGCGAGGGAAAGGGGAAGGAGAAATTCCCCACAAGCCAGTGAGGTCTGAGCCAAGGATCTATTGGATCTCCAGCAGGAGAACAACAGCAGGCCAAGCCTCCGAAGGCTTTCCTGGCATCAGAGATGGGTTCCTAAGCTCAAAAGCACCTGATGCTCAAGTAGATGGGAGGGAAGCAGCAACCCCTCCTACAGGGGCACCTCCCCCTGCCCCTGGGGGACCCTCACTCCCCAGCCCAGGCCCTCCCATTTCTTTATTTAGAAATCAAAAAAGCCTCATTTCCATGTTATCCCGTGCAATAAACAAGCCCAGTCGTCTCTGGGGGCCCCTCCCAGGCTCTAGAGGGCCATACTTCTTGGCCTTGGCGGGGGAGGAAGAGAGGAGAGGAGGGGAGGAAGAGGAGGCAGTAGGACACTGCTGTGTTGGGAAAGCCACATCTTACCCCCTCCCCCCAAAATTTTTTTTAACAGAAGGGAGGAAAGAAATTTATTACCCTTCTGGAAAATAATAACCCCTCATCAATTTCCTGGTAATCAAAACAGGGAGGGGGGAGACTTCTATCGGTTAATCTATTTAAATTCAATAAACCAGGTGATTCTGGAAGCCAGCAAGGAGACATCTTCAGTTCTGGCCCGACCCAATTTGGCATAAACCAGGAATGGGGGGGAGGGGAAGTATGGTTATCATAATTATTTCATTTCTCTAAAGCTTTAAGGTCTCCAAAATGCTTTTCTCAACCTAAAAAGGACAGGGTATAAAGATTATTATACCACCTCCATCGAAAATATGGGGAAAATAAGGCCTAGAGAGGGGAGGAGCTTGTGCAAGACCTCAGACCTCCTGGAAAACGGAAGCTGAACTCATACTCTACCCCAGCCCCATTTTTCCACCTCAGGAACTCATCCTATTTCCTGCCTAGGACATCCCAAAGCCCACTGTCTCCACCTTCCCTTCCCTACAAACAAGGCCCCGATGCCCCTAGACTCATAGGTAAGCTGCTGGACAAAAGGTGGGCTAGAAGATGAGGCCAGGTCTGGGAGCAGAAAGGGAGGGAAGATCCCAAGTGGCACTGAGGCATGAGCCTGGGACTGGAGGGGTAGTCTGATGGGGGTAGCAAAGAGGTCGGCTCAGGGGGCATTCACTCCCGTCAGCCTTGGAAAGCAAGGAAGGTTTGGGTCAGACAGGAGAGCCATCCCCAGGCAGCCGGCTCTAAGAATAGTAACATTTCCTATTTATATAATGCTCTACACAATGGCAGTGACCTTACAAGGGAGGCGCCAGGAAGAGGCAGAGGAGGACCTAGGCTCTGATTCCTACTCTGTTACTCTACATGACTGTGGGCAAGTCATTTAACCACAGGCTTCATCTCTGTAAAAGTGAGAAGGGGGTCAGACAAGATGGCTTTTAAGGTCTTTGCTGGTTCTAAATCTATTAAATGAGGCAACTGATGCCCAGGGAGGTAGATGGGATTCACCAAGGTCACAAAGGGAGATGCTGTTAGAGCTAAATAAAAAATCTGGGTTCCCTATCAATAAATTCAAATCCTAGAATCTGGAAAGACTTCTGCTGGTCACCTAATGCGTACACCCAGAAACGGGGAAACCCAAGCTCGGAGACAGGACTGGGCTAAGGTCACACACACTCAGGGTGTTGGCCTCTTGGGATCCTAGCTCAGGGTTCTGCTTAGCTGGGTAGGGAAGGAGAGCAGGGTACCCCGGCAGTCCTGGGCTCCCCAAGGGGGCTCACCTGTGGTACTGTGCTTGTAGGAGCTGAAATTCATCTTTGATCCGGTCACAGGAATCTGAGGTGGTGAACTTGAGCTGCTGGGGCAGGTGTGAGGAGCCCTTGAGGGAGGTTAACAGGGAAGGTTAGGGCATGGCCTCCCCCCACCCGGCCATTTGGGGGAGGCTGGAGTCAAGATTCGGCCAGAAGCCTGGTCAGGGATGTGAGCATTCCCCAGACAGAACCTCTCTCCCCGGGGCCTGAGGAAACACGGTGGGAGCCCCCTCCTGCAGCCCAGCCTCCCTCCGGGCTGCTCCCACCATCACCATCCTCTCCTCCTCCGGGCACTTCCTGGGCCTGGCCTGCCCCGACAGGGCTGATGTTTACATACTCAGCTCCCGCCCCCCCATTTCCTGCTCCCCCCCACAAGGCCATGCACATGGAGGGGGGGTTATTGCAGCAGGGCCACCCCATCATTGTTTTAAAATGAAAAAAATCAAGCCTATTTTTCCGATCGCAGACCGTCCCCCCTACATCCCCGGGCCCCCCACTTTCCCGCGGGTCCCCGGGAGGGGGATTAGAAGCCAGAGAAGAGGCCGGGGAATCGTCACGAGGGGGGCAGCGACGTTATCACTGGGGGTGAGAGCGGGGAGAATGGGGATCGCATTTTAAAGGGGCGCAGCCGAGGAAGCAGCGAGGCCCCTGGGGGCGGCCCCACCCCAGCCCCCCCGCCGCGCCGATCGCCGCCGCTCCCCCGCCCCCTTACCGAGTGCCTGCTTTGTGGAAACATCATGTCACTCGTGGGGGGCGGGGAGTGGGGGGAGGGGGAGGGCTGCGGGCCGAGGGAAGGCAGAGGCCGCCGCGCCAACGACGACGGCCCCGCCGCCGCCTCCTCCCCGCCGCGGGCCCGCTCCGGCCCCGGCCCGACTCCTCGGCCCCGGCCGCCGCCGCCGCCTTTGTCCCCGCCCCGGCGCCGCCGCTCAGCGCCGCCGCAGCGCGCCCCGGCCTCCCGCCGCCGCCTCCTCCGGGCCGCCCGCCCTCCGCCGCCGGGCCCGCTCCCGCTCCGGGCCGCTTCCTGCCTCCTGCGGCCCTCCCGGGCTGGCGCTCCTATTGTCTAATGGCGGCCGGGGGCGGGGGCGCGGGGGAGGGGGGCTGCGGCAGCAGCGGCAGCAGCGGCAGCAGCAGCTCCGGCCTCGGCTCCCTCGGTCCGGCTCCGGCCTCCGCCGAGCACCAGCAGCACCACCTGCTGCCGCCGAGCCCGCGGCCTGCACTGGGGCGCGCGGGGAGGGGGCGCGTGCGCGTGCGCGAGAGGGCGCGTGCGCCGAGGGGCGCGCCCCCGCCGCCGGGCTCCGCGGTCCCGCCGCCCCGCGCCCGCGCTCGGCCCCGGCCCCGGCCCCGGCTCCGGCCTCGGCCCCGGCCCCAGGTCCTCGAGCCGCCGCCGCCGCCTCCTCCCTAACCCCGGGATGCCAGGCTCTCTCCTCCCCCACGCGCCCCCCGCGGCCTCGGACGCCCAGGCCTCGTTCTCACCCCGCCCCCACCCTCCTGCCCACACTCGCAGCGTTCTCCCCGCCTCCCTTCCCTCCCCTTCCTGACCTCATTCGGAGCCGGCTTCCCCTCCCCCTCCCTCTCCTCCCTCCCCCTCCTTCTCCTCCCTCCCCCTCCTTCTCCTCCCTCCCCCTCCCTCTCTCTCCGTCTCCAGTCTCCCCTCCCTTTCTCTCCCTTCTCGCCATCCTTTCTCCCATCCCCTTGCCCCCTTGCCCTTTCTTTCCGTCTCTCCATCTCCTCCAGTCACCCCGTGCCTTTGTCCGTGGGACCCGCAGGTTTTCTCGTACCACATTTACACAGACCACAGATAAGAGCCTTGAATAGGGGAAAGGACTCCTCCAAGGTCACAACCTAAAAGTCAGCAGTGGGGGAAGGTGGTCTCCAGACTCTCCGACTGAAGCTGTCTCAGGCACACCCCCCAACCCCTACGTCCTAGGTCAGGCAGCTCCCTAAATGATGCCCCATCCCTTCTCTCTCCCTGGGTTGCAGTTTTTATCTCCCAGTGTTGACATAAAGACTACAGCAGGGTCTTAGAGCTGGAGGAGACCTTGGACCATGGAAAGTTAGAACTGGGAGGGAGCTGATAAAGCCCTACGAACGCAGAATGTTGGAGCCAGGAGGCAGGGTCCAAGCCCCTCATTTCACAGATAGGGTCCCAGGGGAGGGAAAGGATAGTAGTAACACCTATTTGGGCACTGAACACACATCTGTTATCTCCTTTGAGCTTTAGTAGCAACCATGTGAGAAATAGATACTACAGGCTTCACTCCCATTTTATAGAGGAAGTCAGTGAGGTCCCGAAAGGGAAAGTGCTTTGATTTGCTTGTGCTGGACATGAGCATCTGAGAGATGTAGATGTAGGTCCTTCTGCCGCAGGGGTCCAGCACTCTATTAGACTAGAGTTAGATGTTAGGGTTAGGGCCTGTCCTGAGATCTGTATAAGGTAAACAGGTCCAAACAGGGATAGATCAGGACACTTACCTTGCCCCCCACTTCAGACATTATGTCTGGTGTGTCTCCTCCCTAAAATTTAAGTTTAGGGCTCATTCTCAGAAGCTCCCCTTCCCTAGGTCCCACTAATAGATTTCTTAAGAGATAAGGGGTTTGGCCCATGTTCCAGGAGACCAAAACCTCTCTCTTTAGCCTTTATCAGATTTTTTTCCTGTCTGCCTGGGCCCACAGTAACAAATTAAATTGGCTTCCTGGCAGGAGCCCCCTGACACCACTATGGCTGGCTGCTAATAGATGGGTCCCGGGCTGGCTCAGAGCAGAGCAGACCCTTTAATCAGAAATTAGCAAATGTGGCATACTGCCTCCAATGGCTCCCAGAGCCCCGACTCAGGGAACCTGACAGGGGAGGGATGCCTGGTGACCTGCCTCAGTTTCCCAAGGACGGAAGGCTTTCTCTGTTTACCCCATTCTAAACTTCTTTGCACCTTGACCGCCAATTGAAGGCTCCTGTCCCTGCCTCCCTCCCTGAGCTAAGAGATCTTTACCTCTAGCAGATTCTCTTTTCCCCTTCCTCTAAGTCTGCTCATCATCCAGGGAATTCTAGTGGAGGGACCAGACCAAGTCCTCAAGTCCCACCTCTTTCTCTTCATTCTATCTCTGGTTTTTGCAAACTCTAGGCAGCAAGAGGAAGACTTTTTCTGTGGTTTATATAAACATATATTAAATGTCTTACTGTGTGCAGACCTGCAGTTTAGGTAAGACAGAGTCCCAACCCTTCTGGGCCTCATGTCTAGGTAGGGGGTAAACCTTTATTTGTGTCTTTGATTGCTTTGGCAGTCTTGTGAAACTTACTGGACCCCTTTTCAGAATAATGTTTTTAAATACATAAAGTAAAATATGTAGGATTACAAAGAAACCAATTATAATGAAATAGTTATCCTATTATTAAAAAAAATCAAATTCATGGACTCAAATTTAAAACCCCATGGTCTAGTGAGAAGATCTGACATTCAGATAAGAATACAGAGTAGTCTATGAAAAATCCCTTGGAGTAGGGCTCTTAATTCTTTTTTGTGGATCCTAGACCCCTTTGGCAGTCTGGTGAAGCCTATGGACCTCTTTTCAAAAGAAAGTCTCTAAATAATTGAAAGAAATGTTAAATTTCAGTTAGAGGTCAGAGTTAATAAAGATGTAATTTCTTTCCCATCCAAGTTCACAGACCTCCTGAAATCTATCCAGCTCCATGGACTTGATGCCTTTGAAAGTTACAAAATACTGTTCTGTGCAGTCGGGAGAAGCCTGTTACTGAAGGGGTACCATGAGCAAAGGCACAGAAATGGGGAAAGCAAAGGAATATCGGTCTATTTTGGCTGTGTGCATGGAAAGGAGTAACCTGAGCACCTGCTGATCAGATCATGAAGGGCCCTGAGTGGCAGGCAAAGAAGTTTGTATTTTACTCCTTGGGTAGCTAAGTAGGCCCAGTGCATAGAGCATCAGCCCTAGTGTAAAGGGAACCTGAATTCAAATGTAGCCTCAGACACTTATTGGTTGTGTGACCTTGGTTAAGTCACTTAACCCTGATTGCCTTTAAAGAGTGAGGGGAGTCACTGAAGATTTTTGAACAGAGTGGCATGACCAGATCTATGTGTAAGGAGAGGGATGAGACATTTATTAAGCACCTATTATGGCACATAATCTCATTTTATCTTCCTAGCTATAGTACTCTCTAACCCCATTTTTACAATGAGGAAACTGAGACTGAGAGAGGTTAAGTAACTTAATCAGAGCCACATGGCTTATAAGTATCTGACTTCTAACTCCAAATCTGAAGCACTATCTACTCTACCACACCACACTAATTCCTGAAAAAGCAGATCACATGAGGAGGGAACTCTATAATGCCAGGATTAGAAATGGTACAGCAGTAAAAACTCCTGGATCCCCACTATCTGGAGTTCCTGAGTACACTAATTTCCTGGATCAAGCCAGAGCTGGGTAGCCTCAGTGTGGGAGGGCAAAACTAGGCCCTGCCTTCTAGTCAGTCAGTAAGTCAATAAGCATTTATTACATACCTACTATGTGCTAAAGTTATAGGGATACAGAGAAAGGTAGGAGACAGTCCCTGCTCTCAAATTTTGTAGCATAGGAAACTCCCTCTGCCAATGAAGGTTGGCTTATAGTCTTAGAGGGTTCCCTGGAGGTTAATCTGCTTACTCTGAGTCTGTGTCAGAGGCTGGGCTTGTACCCAAGATACTTCTGTAACTTCTTCTATGCCACACAGCACCCAAGTCTGGAGCATCTTCTGAGACCCTGGCAGGCTTCACTGGAGGCTAAGGGTACATTGCTCTCAGACTTTTCCGTTTTAAGGAGAGTCTCAGATACAGTATTGTACAAGCCTGGAGTAATAGACTGGTCTCTGAGGGAGCAGGGCTCACCAGAGAGGCAAGGAGAGTTGTTTTGACTGTTTATAAACTCAGGTAGGAGAGTTTTTTAAAAATAAATTTTATTGTGGCTTTTTGTTCTCAGACCGGTTATTTTCTCTTATACTCCTTCCTCTTTCATTGAATCTTTTCCTCTGGCAAAGAAAGACATTTGAGCAGGGCCAACTTGCATAGTGACTGTCTGAGAGTATGTACATGGAGGTCTTTGTGGTTTGCATTTTCTCTTAGAGAAATTTAAGGCTTCCCCTTTACCTAGTGTATTGTTAGCCTGAATGCTTACATGGGAGCTGAGTGCCCTGCCCCCTTTTTCAGACTCTTTAAATTTGCCTTAATTTTTTTTGTTGTAATTAATTAATTTATTTTTAGTTTTCAACATTCACTTCCATAAGATTTTGAGCTTTAAATTTTCTCTCCTTTCCTATTCTCCCTCCTTCCCAAGACATTGTGCACTATGATATAGGTTCTACTTATACATTCATATTAAACACATTTTCACATTAATCATGTTGTAAAGAAGAATTAAAACCAATGGGAGAAGCCACGAGAAAGAAGAAAGAAAAAAAAGAGCAAATAGTCTGCTTCTATCTACATTCAGACTCCATATTTCCTTTTCTGGATGTGAATGGTATTTTCCATCATGAGCCTTTTGGAGTTGTCTTAGATCTTTGCATTTCTGACAAGACCTAAATCAATCAAAGTCTGTCATTGAACAGTATGATGGCTACTGTGTTTAATGTTCTCCTGGTTCTATTCATTTCAGTTGAGTGGCCATTTTTTACCTTTTCTGTAGAACCCAGGGGGAGACACCCTGGGCTGTAGCATAAGTCAAAAGAAATGTTTGTGAGAAGTTTCCAAGGCTGTAGAAACTACCTAGTCTGTGTAGACTGGCAAGGATTCTGAATCATGGATCACATAAACTGTCTAACCTGATCTTTGGAGTTTAAACTCCAGACCTAATACAACCCAGATTATAAACACCATGAGGGGTGGAATTTTATAGCTCCTTCATTATGTTGCAGAACTTGGCACACAGCACAAACTTGATAAATATTTGTGAATTTTATTGTTGCTGTATCAACATCTGTCTCTACTCCACTGAGGAGCACTTAGCGCAGTGCCTGGAACATAGTAGGCCCTTAATAAATGTTAATTGACTGACTATTGAGGATGGAGACAAGAAGAGCATTCTAGAACCTCCTCTTCCTCAACTCTTCAATCTCCTACATTTTGAGGAAGTAGATCAAGTTTACTGATCCATTCCACCATCCTGGATTCATTCTTGGTCAACCAGGAAATTGCCATGCAGTTTGGGTTTGGGGAGCCCCATGACTACTTCACCATGAAATTCACTTAACACCAAGAAAGGACTGAATTGGAAGCAGATGTGGGTTTAAGATATGGGGTTAAGGTTCCCCTCCCTCTCCAATCCCAAGCTCTAAACCTTAGGTTCATCTCAGAATCCTCTATCTCCTTCCTTACACCTACTGGTTTAGATCTAATCATTTGCTAAATGATGCATAACCATTCTACCCAAGATTTTCCCCTATTCTCATTCCCGTGGCCTGCCAACCCAGCCCAAGCAGAATCCCCTCCTGAATTGCTATACTAGTTTCTTAGGTGGCCTGCCCCTCACCTCTCTCTCCTCCTCTATCCTTTCTGTACCAGTCATCAGTTTCATTTTCGGAAAGTTTAGCCTACCGTCCAGAGGCTGCTCAAGTCTCTCAACCCAGCATTCAGGGCTCTGTCTACCATTTAGTCCCAAACTCCCTCTCCAGATTCATTTCACACTATTCCTTACACCTACTCTATTTTCCATCCAAACTCCTTGCCCCCTCTTAACACCTGAGCCAGGGAAAACTCTAAGGCAGACTATTTCATTAGATGATTATGGGTGGCACATACTACTTATTACCCTAAGGGTTAACTGAGGTTGAAAGTAAAAACAGTTCCCAAGGCAGGCAGGGAAAATGTAGAAATAACAAAGCTGCAGATGATATCTCAGGGAATCTGATCTCCACTTCACCTTTAGGACTCCAAGAAGTGAGGGAGGCTAGGCAGATTCTGGAATCAAACAATTGTAGTAGAAGTGGGGGAGGCAACCTTCAGGTCCTGTGTTTCTTTGTAAGTAGACTCAGAAGGTCAGAGACAGAAAGGCAACTTACAATATAGCAGGGACCTTAGAACATCAAATTGTGTTCATCTGTTGTTGTCGAAGAAGACCATGCCATCAGAGAAATGATGACATGACTTGCACTTGATTTTGTTTTGAGTGAGGGAGGGCTGTGCAGGTCCTCCAGAGCCATCTGAATCCAGTGACCAGATATTCCTCAGGATGACTGGAGATGACCCAGGATGCACTGGGAGACCTTGGGCCCTTTAGGCCAAGGTCTTTGCAGGCACTCACTCAGGTTAAGGCAATGCCCATTCATTGAATAGACCAGTTTAAGAAGTAGCCAAGGCATGGCTCCTTTAATGAGGTCAAGAAAAAGCAAGACATCAGGCTGGGTGGGAACCAGTCACAGTTACTATTGATAATCACTCCCAAGCTAGGAGGGTCCAGAGGAGCGCCAGTTTCAGAGTGCAGTAGGTTTAAGGTTTTGGGACACTACGCAAGTTGGCTCTGCTTAAATGTCTTTCTTTGCCAGAGGAAAGGATTCAATGAAAGAGGAGGGAGCATGAGAGAAAATAACCGGTCTGAGAACAAAAATCCACAATAAAATTTATTTTTAAAAAACTCTCCTACCTGAGTTTATAAACAGTCAAAACAATGCTCCTTGCCTCTCTGGTGAGCCCTGCTCCCTCAGGGACCAGTTTATTACTCCAGGCTTGTACAAAACCTTGAAAAAAACTCTCCTCCCCTCCCTTGCCCTCCCCTTCCCTCCCTGCCCTCCCCTACCTTCCCCTCCCCTCTCCTTTCTCCTGTTCAGAACATCAAATATGTTGGGGGTTGGGGGGAGAAAGACCTCAGAGCATCAAATAGGACCTTAGAATATCAACTATCAGAATTGGGAAGGACCTTAGAAGGGTAAGGGCCAAGAATAAGTATTTGTATAAAGTCTACTAACGTTCCAGGCACTGTGCTAAACACTTTTGACAAATATTATCTTTTGAGATAATGAACATAGTTGGGGGTGGGGGGAGGGTAGAGGGACACACAACAAAGAATATGAGAGCTTGAGTGAGTGTGCGTGTGGGAAACGTTAAAACCAGAACGTCATTGTGGTGGAAAGAACTGGCCTAAGTGGAAACAGCAGGTTAAAACTGCTGGATTGGTCAGTTTGGGGATGCGCTGCACTTCCAGTCTGGACAAGATAGGGAGGACCCCTGTCTTAAAAAAAAAATAGCTGTAACTCACAATCCTTAAGAGGAAAATTCTTTGTCAACCTTAAAACTGAAGGTGATAAGGAAATGGAAACTGCTGTAATTATTTGTAAATGGTCCCAGAGGAAGATGCAGAGGGCCAGTGAGGGAATGTGTTTTCATAGCTCTATGGAGAGCCTCTAGTGGCCTTTGCTGCCTCCCTTGGATTTCTGCTCTACAGGTGAGGTTTTGGGAGATTTGAAGTCCCTCCGATGGAACTTGATCCCCTCTTTCACAGTAGGTCTTTCACTGACATTTAGCTCTGACCCTCTCTCAAGACTGGATTCCTGAACCCCAGCTCTATTTATTTGGTAAAGGGGGAGGTACCCAGTCTCTCTGGCCTCATGGCCAGTAGTCCAAGAGCCTGCCTTCCTAGGCACACCCTCCCATTTGGCAGGCATCGTTTGTCGAGGGCTGTGCACCTCCCCTCCCTCGTCTAGGCTACCCCACCTCTCCACCCAACAGATGCTTGGGCCAAGGACATTTCTGAGTTTTCCTCAGTCTGCTAGGCTGAATAGAGCAGCTTTAGGCCCTGGGGGAGTGATTAGGAGGAGGAGTGGGAGGGAGAATCGGATTAGAGCTTTGAATGCAATTGTTTTCAGTACCATTCCTGGAGGCCAACTCAGCCCAGCTTGGAGGAGGTGGCTGGGTAGGCTGACAGACGAACAACCACACCTATCAGTCACCTCCCCCACCCCCAAGGTCAGCCAAGGACACCAGGCTAGTTTAGCCCAGACCCAACCTCACCTCCCCCTGACCCTTAGGTCAGGCAGGAAACCTTTAGGCAGCCTCTACTGGAAGGACCCAAGTGTTCCCATTTGGGGGGAAGGGCAGAGGTTTGAAAGTCAGATGGACTCTGGCCCTAAGTCCCATAGGCCAAGGTCATATCAGCAAAGGTCAAGGGAGGGGGGCAAGTACAGGTCCAGGCTGGTGAAATAATGGCAGAAGCTCCTATTTTATTTCATAAGGGTTTATAAAGTGCTTGGTGGTGGGTACTGCCCACCAATTTGTTCCATGTTGTTTGATGGGATCCTGTGGAATCTGATTTGAGACAATGCCTGGAACACTAAGAGGTTAAACAGTCGTAGCTACTTATGCAGCAGCAGGGCAGCTAAGTGTCTCAGTGGAGGGAGCCCTGAGCCTGGAGTCAGGATGACCTGAGTTTAAATCCTACTTCTTATCTGTGGGACTCTGGGGCAAGTCTCTTAATCCCTCACTTTCCTCAACTGAAAAATGGGGATAACCACAGCATTTACCTCTCATTGAAGATCAATGAGAATAATGTTTGTGAAGAATTTAGCAAGTGCCTGGCACATAGTAGGTACCTAATACAGGCTTGTTCCCTTCCTTTTGTGGCCTGAACCTGTTTGGTAGGAGCCTATGGACCCTTGCTTGGAGTAACATTTTAAAAATAAAATGTGCGTAAAATAAAATAAGTAAGATTAAAAAGGAAACTTACTATCGCAACCATAGCTATTGAAATATTTCTAAAAATAAGTTAATGGATTGAAGAATTTTCCCTACATTAAGTGGACACCTCAATGCTTCTATTACTCAGAGAGAGACCAACACAGAGTAGGGTGTGAGGAGAGCAAAGAAGAGAGCTAGATGAAGCAAGGACAGGGAAACTTGAGTAGGAATCCTTTAGCTGAAGAAAATCCAGGAAGGCTTCACGGAGGAGGTAGCCTCCGAGTAAAGCCTTATAGGAGAAGATAAGACCCTGCAAAGCAGAAATGGAGAGGAAATGTTTTCTGGGTATGGAAGATGGCCATAATTAACAGGGGGAAGGCACTGGAATGAAAAGGGGTTGGAGAAGGCTTTCTGCAAAAGGTGGGAGTTTAATTGGGACTTAAAGGAAGCCAGGGGTGTTAGTAGTTAGACCAGAGGAAGAGTATTCCAGGCATGGGGGACAGCCAGAGAAAATTCCCGGAGCTGAGAGACAGAGGGTCTGGTTTGTGGAAGAGGCAGGAGGCCGGTGTCACCGGATGGAAGTGTATGTGTTAGGGAGCCAGGTGTAAGAAGTCTAGTAGGAGGGGGCTAAGTTATGAAGGGATTTGAATGCCAAATAGCATTTTGTATTTTCCACTTTAAGCAATAGGAATATGAAATAAGGCTGAAAAAGAAGACCAAAGGGTATTGAATGCCTGGCAGCAGACTTTTATTTTACACGAGGCAATAACCACTGATGGTATTGGCGTTGGGAATTAATATAGTCAGACTTCTGCCTTAGGAAGATACTTTGGGTGGTGCTATGGAGGCTGGAGAGGTGAGAGCCTAGAGACTAGCAGATCATCTCAGAGGCTCTGGTAATGGTCTAGGAAAGATGTGACAACACTGATTAACCACAATTCCAAAGGACACATCATGAAATGGGAAGTGATGGACCCTGAGTGCAGATTGAGGCCCTTTTTTTTCCTACTTCTGTTTCTTTGTTTCTTTCCTTCCTTCCTTTTACTTTTTCTTTCTTTCCTTCATTTCCTTCCTTTCTTCCTTTCTAAATGTGGCTAATGAGGAATTTGTTTTGCATTGCTATACATATTTGTAATGGATTCTATTTTTCTTAACTTCTCAATGGGTGGGGAGGAAGAAAGGGAGAGGGAGAAAACTTGGTACCAAAAACGAAACATGATTGAATTAAAAAAGAAAAAAAGAAAGGAAGAAAAAAGTGATGAGGACCTGGACCAAGGAGGTAGCTTTGTGAATGTTTAGCAGAGTCCTTGGCACATAGGAGGCATGTAATAAGTGTTTATTGAATTGAATAAATGGAGAAAAGGAAATAGATGTTACTGTCACTCATAACTATATAATCTCTGAGATTTCCCTTTCTCATCATAAACTGCACTCTTTCCATCTCTCTCTCTCTCCCTTTTCACCATGACTCCCAAGCCCACCCACCCTCCCAATCCATTAAACCCTGTTCTGGCCTCGTTTTCCTCCCATCACAACCTTACTCTATTCCTCTTCTTATCTTGCCTTCCCTGGTTTACCTCTGCAAACTTCTTTCTTTGTTTATATTTGAATTCTGCTGGGCATCAGTGGAAGAAATCATATACCAGTCAGGTGCCAGTCAGGACTACTAAAACTGTGGTTCTTCTGCATACAAGAGGCTATAAAAGTGGGCATTTACCAGTGCCTTGCAATACCATTAGTGGGCCTGTATCCCAAAGAGATCAGAGAAAAGGGGAAAGAACCTATTTGTACCAAAATATTATAGCAGCTAGATGAAGCAAAGAACTGGAAGTCAAGGGGATGCCCATCAACTGAGGAATGGCTGATCAAATTGTGATATATGATTGTGGAGTACTATTGTGCTATAAGAAATGACAAGGGAAGATGGCTTCAGAAAAACCCAGGAAAACTTATATTAACTGAAGCAAAATGAAGTAAACAGAACCAGGAGAAGCAGTAATAGTAATATTGTATGATGGTCAGCTGTGAATGGCTTAGCTGATTAGTGCAATGATCCAAGACAATTCCGAAGGACCCATGATCTAAAATGATACCCACCTCTAAAGACAGAACTAATGAACTCTGAGTGCAGCCTGCAGCACACTTTTTAAAAAAATTATTTCATTTTATTTTTATTTTGTTTTGTTTGTGTTTTCTTTTGCAATATGGCTAATATGAAAATATTTTTTGCATGACTTCACATGTATAATTAATATCAAATTGCTCGCCTTCTCAAAGAGGAGAGAGGGATAGGAGGGAGGAAGAGAATTTGGAAGTCAAATTTTTAAAAAATGAGTGCAAAAATTTTTTATATATAATTGGGAAATAGTTAATGAAATAAATAAAAATAATTTTTAAAAAGTTTTATGGTCTCTGATCTCAATTGGGCCTTCACTGCTGTATGACAATCTTTTCCCAGATTAACTCTGTCACATTCTTCTAGACCTCTTCTCTCAACAAATTTCTTGCATTACTCCCCTCCTGCCTTCCTCTCAGCAGAGAGGGAGAGCCTTAGTTTCCTAAGAAAATAGAAACTATCAACTCTAAGTTCCCACAGAATGAAAACTCCTCAGTAGAGAACAAGTTCCTTGACAGCAGGAAATGGTTTCATTTTTGTCTTGGCATCCCTGATGCCTCGCACAAGTGCTCAGCACATAATGGGTCAGTCAGTTAATAAACATTGATGAAGCACCTACTGTGTGCTAGGTACTGTGTTTAACAAATGCTAATTGAATTGAACCATGTTGACAGTGGCAAGTGATTATGTGGTGATGAAATTAACAGGATTTTGAAACTGACTTGATGTGGTGATGACTTTGAGATTTTAAGACTGGGTGTTATCAGCAGACAGAGAATCTGAGAAAATGAGTAATCCCTCTTTTCTGATTTGAGAAGACAGCAATATCAGTTCCCTCAATATCAGCTCACCCCCTGCTCTTCCAGACAGGCTATTGCATGGCCTCTGGTTCCACCCTGTCCTGATCACATGGTCCAGTTTGCCAGACCTTTCTAAATGACCTATTTGTATGTTCAAGGAAAGGGGTAGAGGGATCTTTGAACAAATTGGTAGGGTGACCCTAGGAGGGAGAGTATCATGATGCCTGGGTTCTTGTGCTGTCCTCCAATGTCCTGGAGTGGCTGAGGGTCCTAATCACCCTGACTGGTAGACACTGGCAGAAAAAGGTGATTGTATCTGCAAAGTGAGGGCAGGCCATGGGGCAGGAGCTGGCAGGAATTAGGGGTACAGCTGACTATATCTAAGGAACTAGACAGTATGGAATATTAATGGGGGGAAATGAATGGGGTTTTTCATCATATTTTTGAATAGATGTTAACAAGATTGAAGGCATAATGGAAAAGGAAATTAAGGTGAGGAGGGGTCTAGAAACCAGTCCATATAAAGATCTTTTATTTTATATTACTTAGCATTCTTTTTTTTGAGGCAATCTGGGTTAAGTGACTTGTACAGGGTCACACAGCTAGTAAGTGTCTGAGGCTGGATTTGAACTATCCGCTGTGCCACCTAGCTGACCCCCTAACTTGCACTTTTAAATCTTGAGTTCCAAATTGTCTCCTTCCCTCCAGCTCCTACCCCATCCATTGAGAAGGCAAGCATTTTGATATTCATTATATAGCTTTCCATAAGTTTTCAATCAATCAATTAAGCAAATGTTTAGTAGGTGTTTGTCACTTGCCAAGAGCAGATAGGTAGGGAAGTGAATAGATTTTTTAATGGGAGGGGGCTTTGGGGATGAGAAGACTTGATGATTCAGAGCTGGAGAGCACTCTAGACATCTTCTAGATCAGCTCCCTTTTACAGAAGCCCAGATTAGGTAAGTGACCTACCTACCTAGGGTCACATATCTGGTGTCCAGTAGACTTGGCTAACCAGACCCGACCAGAAAGCAGCTGGCTTCCGATTTCTGACTCCCACCCTGCATCTGGCATGCATTCCAAGGTCCCCCTGGTTTGTGTCAAGACTCAGCTCAAATACTACCTCCTCCATGAAGCTTTTCCTGATTCCCCTAAGCTAAAAGTGATCTCCCCTCTTCTTCCTCAAAATTTCCCAGCCAACTTGGCTGGCATCAATATTTTTCCACCATCACAATAACTTCAGATCCTTTATTTATTTATAAAGGCTGCTTGAGGGCAGGATGATCTTGATGTTAGGAGTTAATAAATTCAGTTCAAGTCATTGAATTGAACTGAACTTTTGGATCCTTGGTGTTAACCATCTTTCTGACTGAGCCCCAGTTTTTACTGGAACAAGTCAGTACTTCATTCTCCTGCTTGAATCAGAGCAGGACAAGTCAGGGGTGCACCCAATGTAGGCTTCCAAACTGTCTTTCCTGCCTCTGAGCCCCGGTTCCTTCCCCAGCACCAGGTGGTGGATCATTTAGCCCCAACCTTATTTGTTTTTGTCTCCACTTTCTCCTCTGGGGCCCTGGGGCTGCTGGCTCTACACGTGGTGTGTGGCCCAGGGGCCTGGGAGACCGTAAGGCACTGAGCTGGGAGGGTGCATGGCAGGGTAGGAGCCCAGCTTTACTAAATTACGCATTGTTGTGATATTTAAGGCCCTTTAAATCTCCCTCCTCCCATCCCCCATCATTTACTGCTCTGCTGAGTAATTAGATGTAGCGATTGGAATATCTCAGTGATTAGCCTGCCCTTCTCCTGGGAGAGCTGGGGTAGCTTCTCTTCCTGATGCAGGCTGAAGCAGCTGCTTCCCCTGCTCAGATGCCCCCCATCCTTGACTGCAGCTGCGGGGCCTCCCCTGCTCCCTCCTTCCTGGAGAGGACTGCCAACCTTCTCCAGGCCAAATTTCTCAGATGGAAGGCCTAATCCCCTCTGGCAGAAACTGAGAGAGCCCTGGGCTGGGAGTCAGGAGTGCTCTTGGCTCACTGCAGGATCCTAAACTCCCTCTGGGCCTCAACTGGTCCTTCTTTAAAACCAGGAGCCTGGGAGAAAAATGGCAAACATTTATCTCCCTCTCTTCCTTTCAGAGGTTGGGGGTGATGGGTACAGAATATTGTATATGCTGTCAGGTAGGAATGATATTAGTTTTCCTGAACTACTTTCTTCCCCTCTTAAAAATTTTTTGTTAGGAGGGATGTTACAGGGAAATATACATTCAGAAGTGATGGTTATGGAAAAACAAAAAGTCAATAACAATGATTAAAAAAACACAGGAATAAAAAAACATAGGCTAGACCATTGTTATTTAGTTGATTAGACATGTCTGACTCTTCATGACCATATTTGGGATTTTCTTTTTTAAAAAATTTATTATTTTCCCAAAAATTATATTATTTGTTTTCATTTTTCAACAATCACTTCCATAAGTTCCCTTATTTTTCTGTCCCTCCCTCCCCAAGATGGCATGCAATCTTAGTTGGGTTCCACACATACATTCCTATTAAACACATTTTTACATTAGTCATGTTGCACAGAAGAATTAAAACAAATGGGAAAAGCCATAAAAAAAAAAAAACAAAACAAAACATAACAAAGGAGAAAATAGTCTGCTTCATTCTGCATTCTGACTCCATAGTTCTTTCTCTGGAACTGGATGGCATTTTGCATCATGAGTCCTTTGGAAATGTTTTAGGTCCCTACATTTCTGTGAAGTGCCATGTCTATCAAAATTAGTCCTTGCACACTGTGGCTGTTACTGTGTATAATGTTCTCCTGGTTCTGCTCACTTTACTCAGCATCAGTTCATGTAAGTCCAGGTTTTTCTGAAGTTCCTCATTTTTTATAGCACAATAGTATTCCATTATATTCATATACCACAATTTGTTCAGTCATTCCCTAATTGATGAGCATCCCCTCGATTTCCAGTTCTTGGCCACCACAGAAAGAGCTGCTACAAATATTTTTGCACATGTAGGTCCTTTTCCCATTTTTATGATCTCTTTGGGATACAACCCTAGAAATGGTATTGCTGAGTCAAAGGGTATACATACTTTGATAATCTTTTGGGCATAGTTCTAAATTGCTCTCGAAAATGACTGGATCAGCTCACAGCTCCACCAACAATGAATTTGTGTTCCAGCTCTCCCACATCTCCAACATTTATCATTTTCCTGTTTGTCATGTTAGTCACTCTGATAGGTGTGATGTGGCACCTGAAAGTTGTTTTGATTTGCATCTCTCTAATCAATAGTGATTTAGAGCCTTTTTTCATATGATTATAGATAGCTCTCATTTCTTCCTCAGAAAACTGCCTGTTCATATTCTTTGACCATTTATCAGTTGGGGAACGACTTGTATTATTGTAAATTTGACTCAGTTCTCTATATATTTTTAGAAATGAGGCTTTTATCATAGATACTACTTGTAAAAATTCTTTCCCAGTTTTCTGCTTCCCTCCTAATCATGGTTGCATTGATTTTGTTTGTGCAAAAACTTTTCAATTTAATGTAACCAAGTTATCCATTTTGCATTTTATAATGTTCCCTATCTCTTGTTTGGTCATAAATTCCTCCATTATCCATAAATCTGACAAATTAACTATTCCTTGTTCCCTTAGTTTGTTTATAGTATCAGCCTTTATAACTAGAGCATGTACTCATTTGGACTTCATTCTGGTATATGGTGTCAGGCATTTTTCTATGCCCAGTTTCTGACACACTATTTTCCAGTTTTCCCAGCAGTTTTTGTCAAACAGTGAGTTCTTATTCCGGAAGCTGGGATCCATAAGTTTATCAAACAGTAGCCTGCTATAATTTTTGACTACTATGTCATGTGTACCTAACCTATTCCACTGATCTACCCCTCTATTTCTTAGCCACTACCAAGTGGTTTTGATGACTGCTCTTTATAATACAATTTGAGATCTGATATGACTGGAACACCTTCCCCAAAATTTCTTTTCATTAATTCCCTTGATTTTCTGGACCTTTTATTCTTTCAGATGAATTTTGATATTATTTTTTCTAGTTCTATAAAATAATTTTTTGGTAGTTTGGTATGGCATTGAATAAGTAAATTAATTTAGGTAGAATTGCCATTTTTATTATATTAGTTCAGCCTACCCATGAGCAAGTGATGTTTTTCCGATTATTTAAATCTGAATTTTTTGTGAGAAAAGTGTTTTGTAATTGTGTTCATATAGTCCCTGGGTTTGTTTTTTCAGGTAGACTCCCAGATATTTTATGGTGTCTATCGTAACTTTAAATGGAATTTCTCTTTCTATCTCTTGCTATTGGACTTTATTAGTAATATATATTTATGATTTATGTAGGTTTATTTTGTATATTTTGTATTTTGTATCCTTGCTTTTAGCTTTGCTAAAATTATTATTTTAAATAGTTTTTTACTTGATTTTCTAGGATTCTCTAAGTATATCACCATATCATCTGCAAAGAGTGATAACTTAATTTCTTTTTTTGCCTATTATAATTCCTTCAGTTTCTTTCTTCTCTTACTGCTAAAGTTAATATTTCTAGTACTGTGTTGAATAACAGTGGTGATAATGGACATCCTAGTTTCACCTATTTGGGTTTTTCTTCACAAAGATACTGGAGTGATTTGGCATTTTCTTCTTCAGATCATTTTACAGATGAAGAAACTGAGGCAAACAGGGTTAAGTGACTTGCTCAGAGTTACAAAGCTAGTAAGTGTTTAAGGTCAGATTTGAGCTGGGGTTCCCTGACCTCAGGACCAGTACTCTGTCTACTTCCACACCTAGATGACCTCAAAAGGACCTCCCAGCTTTGTCAGGCCATGGTAATATGAAAGCTGTTTGGGTTTCTTAGCTTCAGTAATACTTAATCTTGGAACTTGGTCTAGAACTGAATTGTACTTTAGCACCAAATTTCATAGGTACTTATGATTCTAGTTGGCAGCCACTCTATTTTTGTTGTTTCAAATTAAATTAAGTTTTTTTCAGTTAACAAAAAATTATTTTCCCTTCTACCTTCCCTCCACTGCACCATTGGGTAGATGGGGAAACCCTTATAACTAAAATACACAGTTAAACAAAAAATTCCTTCATTGGCAGTAATCAAAAATAGTTGTCTCATTTCATAGCAGCTACTTTGAAAGAAGAGAGGCTCTAGATATGGACATTATCCATAATAGACCCACAAAGGGCTGGAATAGTGACTGAATGAGAGGCTGATTGACTCCACCAAGAGACACTCCCAAGAAATCTGGAGCTTCCCAGGTGACCTGGGGCACGGGCTCTAGATTCTGTGGTCTGTGAAGGAGCCAGTCTGAATGGGTCTCATCCAAGATATAACCTTAAAGGGTCAAGGAGGTAAGGCGTAGAAAGGACAGGGATTAAGAATCAGGGTCAGGGTTTCCAGTGCAACAACAGAAGTGATAGAGATTGTGAGAAGGTAGGGAACGGGATGGGAGGAAGACTGGGGAAGGGAAGAGACAGTTGTGACTTTGGGTAATCCTTTCCATCCCCTTCTGTAAAATGAGAAATCATTTCATAGCCTTTATTTTTATTATGGCATTATCCCCTATGCCTCAATCCTCTCTCCTTTCCAGTTGAACTGTCCAGCTAGCTTAACAGTTCCCCAGACACAGTATCCTATTTCCTTCCTTGGATATTTGCACAGGTGTTTTCCATGAATGGAGTGCTCTTGTGTCCCTTCTCTGCCTTTTAGAGTTGGGGGCTGCTTTTTCCAGGAGTCCTTTCCTGATTCTCCATGTTGTTGAAGTTCTCTCTGTCTCTCCCTTAAAATTGCTTTGTATAAAGTGGTCCATCCTTCTCTGTGCATCCCCTCAAAAGAAAGGGAGCTCCTTGAGGGCAGGTTCTATTCTCTTCCCTTCCCTTCCCCATCCAGGGGTGATGACATGGCTTGATCAAGATTGTGTGTTCAGGAAGCATCCAAGGGAGGTCTTGGGGCTTAAAATTTCATCTCCCTGACTCCCAGATCATGGACCAGATAGGAAGTATACAGTAAATCCTTGATGAATGGAATTGAACTCAAGAAGCTGTATTAGGTGACTTCTCAAATCCCTCCCATATCTGGTCTCCCATGTTCTAAGATTCCTGCCAACTCTGAAATTCTGCCTTCTAGGTTAAGAAGCAGAACATTAGTGCACAAAGCTGGCTGGAGAAAGAGCCAGAAAGAATTAAGTTTGAACCTTCCCTCAGCCTTTACTAGTGGTGAGGCCAAAGGGAAGTCATTGAACCAAGGCAAAGCCATCAATCCATTAACATTTATTAAGTAACTGTTAGTTGGTTGTTGTCCTTTGTTCTCAAAGAGGACCAAAATGACATCATCGGGATAAAGTTAAATTTCAGTGTGTACAACTGTGGCTGATCAGATCAATATGAGCTTGGGATGTTCTACCATAGGCTGGGCACAGATAGTCTGTGTGAATATTTGGGATGGATACTCCAAATTTGTGCATCCTATGTTTACTTTATACTGTCTAAATTCTGCTTTGCTCATAGAGCACAGCACCCTTTTTGATGTGGGCATGCCATACTGAGCAGTCCTGTGCCAGTGTCTCCCATGTTGCACAGTCAAATCCAAAGTTCTTAGGAGAAACCTTGAGAGTGTCCTTGTATCGCTTTTTCTGATCACCATGTGATCACCTGCCCCATGTGAGTTCTCCATAAGATAATATTTTTGGCAAGCGTACGTTTTGCATCCGAACAATGCGGCCAGCCCATCAGTTGCACTCTCTGAAGCATAGTTTGAGTGCTTGGCAGTTCAACTTGAGCAAGGACTTCAGTGTCTGTATTTTATCCTTCCAGGTGATCCTCAGAATCTTCCTAAGACATTTCAAATGGAAGCAATTCCGTTTCCTAGCATGGTGCTGGTAGACTGTTCATGTTTCATAGGCATACAACAATGAGGTCAGCACAATGGCTCCATAGACTTTCAGTTTGGTAGTCAATCTAATACCTTTTCTCTCCCAAACTTTTTTCAGAGCCTCCCAAGGAGAGCTAGCTCTGACAATTGTCATTGTCAATGTGTACATCCCTGGAAAGTACACTACCAAGGTAAGTGAACTTATTCACAGCATTCAAAACTTCTCCATTTTTTGTATTCAATGGTTCCACATACAGATATCATGGGGTGGTGGCTGAGGGAGCACCTGTGTTTTCTTGGTGTTAATTATTAGGCTAAAATTAGTACAGACAGCAGAGAATTGATCCATACTTTGTTGCATCTCAGCTTCAGAGGCTGCATTGAGTGCACAGTCATCCGCAAACAGAAAAGCATGTACCAACACTCCCTCCACTTTGGTCTTGACTTGTAACCTTTTCAAATTGAAGAACTTACCATCAGCATGGTAGTTGACTTTGATGCCATGTTCATCCTCATTGAAAGTATTTGACAACATGACTGAAAACATCATGCTTAAAAGCATGGGAGCAAACATACAACCCAGTTTCATTGGTGACTGGGAAGGCACAAGAGCATTGTCCACTATCCAGAACCTGGACAAACATGCTATCATGAAATTGATATATAATATTGATGAATTTCTCTGGGCAACCAAATTTTGACATAATTTTCCATAAGCCCTCATGACTAACAGTGTCAAAGACCTTAGTCAGACCTACAAACATTGTGTACAGACCTCTATCCTGCTCTTGGCATTTCTCCTGGAGTTGTTGGGCAGCAAATACCATATCAACTGTTCCTCAGCCCTTTCTGAAGCCATACTTGCTCTCAGATATATGACCTTCTTCCAAGTGAAGGATCAGTCTATTAAGGAGGACTCTAGCAAGAATTTTGCCAGCAACGACTATGAGAGAGTCTCATGTGATTTTCACAGGACAATCAATTCCCTAAACGCAATAAAACTTCATGGATGCACCCTCACAGCAAACATTGGCATCTAATAAACTATGTGATTGTAAGGAGAAGAGACAGAGAAGATGTGAGAGTGACAAAGGCAATGTGTGATGCAGAGTGCTGGACTGATCATAGACTTGTCCCTTCCAAGCTAAATATTTGCACTCATCAAAAGTGCTACCCCCAAGGCGAAATGACTACCAGAAGAATTAATATCAACAAATTAGAACTCTTCTCTGAGTATGAACAGTTTGTTGCTAACTTGGAGGGAAAGTTGAACCACACATAGCTGGCAACAGTGGAACAGAAAAGGAGTGGGTAGCTTTCAGAGACTTGGTGTACAAGCATTTGTTCATCTGGGTCAGAACACTTGTAAATACTAAGACTAGTTTGATGAAAATGGTGGGGAAATTCAGAAGCTACAAGAACTCCATTGGATATACCAGCAAGATAATTCATCTGCCTCTAAGAAGGTATTTAATTCCATCAAAAGCAAAGTATAAGCAAAGCTTAGAGAGATGCAGGATTCCTTCTTATGAAGGCAGATAAAATTCAGTTTTATGCTAATAGTAACAATCTAAAGTGCTATTATGATTCCACGATACCTATTTATCGA
>CM053773.1:192771961-192820846 GCA_028658325.1 Potorous gilbertii
CTATTCCAGTTGAGATTTACAAGGGGACCATTGCTCATACAAAAGCCAACTGAAATTTTCCAGGTTATATGGCAAGAGGAGGTGATCTCCCAGAAGCTCAAGGATGCCACCATTGTCCATTTCTATACCATTCCTCCCTAGGGACAAATGGAGTGGAAACATCAACAGTAATGGTCATTTACTGCTGAAGACTTGTGTATCCCATGACCTTCTCATCACCAACACTATTTTCCATTAATCTACTATGTACTTAAGTGCTAAGCACTTGACCAAGGCAACTGATAAATCATTCCAGACCCAACTGTCTTGGAACTTAAACTCCAGCTGGGGCAGACTGACATAGCCCATGGGATGAGTGTGGGACTTGGAGTCAAGAAGATCTGAGTTCACATCCAGCCTCGGGCATTTACTAGCTGTGTGGCCTTGGACAAATCACTTACCATCTGCTTGTCTCAGCTTTTTTCTTCTGTGAAACGGGAATAATCAAAGCCCCTGACTCCCAGGATTGTTGTGAGGATCAAACGGGACAGTGTTTGTGAAGCATTTTGCAAATCATAAAGCGCTATATAAATGCAAGCTGTTAGCAGTAGTGTTGTCATTATATGTGCACATAAATATATAGAGAATTTATACAGAAGACTTGTGAGGTGATTTATACAGAAGACATGTGAGGGAGGGGAAGGCACTAGCTCCTACTGGAGGATCAGGAAATGTTGCATGGAGAGGCTGGTGTTTTAATTGATCCTTGAAGGAAATTAGGGATTCTTCTAAATGGGGATGGGGGAATTGGCCTTCCAAGAGTTCAGAATACAGGAGAGGGTACGTGTTGTATGAGGAGCAACTCAAAGAGCCAGTTTGATTGGACTGGTGTATCTGGAGAGCAATGGGACATGGAAAGCTACACGAGGGTCAGGGGGTAAAGGACTTGAAAGGCTAAACAAAGGAGTAACAGGAAACCAGGGAAGTTGGAGAGTCACTTGGTCAGCTGGTGAGTTGGTCAAAAGCCATTTAAATCCTCCGACTTCTGACCTCCCTGGCTTCCTTTAAGCCCCAACTAAAATCCCACCTCCTACACTACAGGAAGCTTCCCCCAAGCCCCTCTTCATTCCAGTTCTTTTCCTTCCCTTAAATATGTTCTATTTATCCCTTCTATGGCTTGGTTTGCATATATTTGTTTGCATGTTGTTTCCTCTATTAAACTCCTCAAGAGCAGAGACTGTCTGTGCATCTTTTTGTATTTGCAGGGCTTAGCACAGTGCCTGGCGCATAGTTGGTGCTTAATCAATGTCTATTGATAGATATCAATTGATTCATTACTGGCCCAACAAGCCATAGGGTTCCAAAGAAAAACAAAAGACAGTTCCTGCTTTCAAGGAGCACATAGTCTAATGGTCAGACTTGCCAAAGGAGGGGAAAGGGGAGAGGTGAGAGACCAGAAGTGGGAAGACCATTTGCAACAACCCAGCCCAGTGGTAGCAAGGTTCTGAATTATGGTGGTCACTGTATGAGTAGAGAGAAGAAGGGGAAGCACTCAGGTAGAAGCAATGTTGTTTGGCCATGGATTCCTACAGGGGCTTAGTCAGTCAACAAGCAGTTAAGTGCTGGCTACACCAGGCATTTTGTTTGGTGCTGAGAGTACAAATATGGCCAAAAAAGATGGGCAGTCTCTCCCTGCCCTCAAGAAACTTATATTCTAATGGGGAAGACAACATATAAAAGGAAGCTGGAAAAATGAGGGATGTCCCCCCAAACTGATAAGTGGTCAAAGGATATGAACAGGCAGTTTTTAGAGGAAGAAATTAAAGCTATTTATAGTCATATAAAAAAAACCTCTAAGTCACTATTGATTAGAGAGATGTAAATCAAAACAACTCTCAGGTACCACATCACACCTATCAGATTGGCTAACATGACAAAACAGGAAAATGTTAAATGTTGGAGATGTGGGAAAGTTGGAACACTAATTCATTGTTGGTGGAACTGAAAGCTGATCTAACCATTCTAGAGAGCAATTTGGAACTATGACTAAAGGGCTACAAAAATGTGCATATCCTTTGACCCAGCAATACCACTCTAGGGTTGTATCCCAAAGAGATCATAAAAATGGAAAGGGTCCCACATGTACAAAAATATTTGTTGCAACTCTTTTTGTGGTGGCCAAGAACTGGAACTCGAGGGGATGCACAACAATTGGAGAATGACTGAACAAGGGGTGGTATATGAATGTAATGGAATACTATTGGGCTGTAAGAAATGAAGAACAGTCAGACTTCAGAGAGGCCTGGAAAGACTTATATGAACTGATGCTGAGTGAAAGGAGCAGAACAAGGAGACCATTATGCACAGTAACAGTCACAGTGTTTGAGAACTGTTTCTGATAGACTTAGCCCTTCACAGCAATGCAAGGACCCAAAACATCCCCAAAGTTGAGGCAAAATGCCTTCCATATCCAGAGAAAGAACCATGGAATCAGAACGCAGAATGAAGCGGACTATTTTCTCTTGTGTTATGTTATGTTTTGGTTTGTTTTTTCTCATGGTTTCTCCCATTCATTTTAATTCTTCTATGCAGGACGGCTAATGCGAAAATGTGTTTAATAAGAGTGTACGTGTAGAACCCAAATAAGATTGCAAGCTGTCTTGGGGAGGGAGGAGGAAAGGAGTGGGAGAAAATTTAAGACTTATGCTGAAAACTGAAAACAAATAAATTAATTTTTAAAAAATAAAATAAAAGAAAAATGAGGGATGGCCAATTCAAGGGCATGATGGACAAGTGTATATAGTGCAGCTTGATGAGAAATAGAGAGATGGTAGAAATGGAACTTCTAGGAGAAGTCCATTACAGGGATGAGCTGAGGGAGACTTGGAGAATGACATTGGGGTTGCTCATTTGAGTGGTGGTGTCCTTGACGAAAATAAGGATATTGGAAGAAGGATGAATTGGGGTTGGGGAAGATGAGTTCATTTTAGTCATTAAAATTGGTGGGAAGGGGCAGCTAAGTAGCTCAGTAGATAGAGCAACAGCCCTGGAGGATCTGAGTTCAAACCTGTGCTTAGCTGGCTAATGGGACCCCTAGGGAGGTCCCTTAGCCCCAGTTGCCTCCCAAATAAATAAATATAATAGAAATGTGAGAAATATGCATAACTAACAAGCCCCCAACTGTGAGAAACATGCTCACCTTAAACAAAGACCAATACTTGTTGTGAAATCAGGAAAGTTTTTATTAATCTTTATGTTCATTCCCTCTGAATGAATGGGTAGCTCCCAAGTAAGGCTACAGGTAGATTACAATTTGTTCAGACCAATCCATGCCCTTTATACTGTTCTGAATTTTGGACTTTCTGCCACACCACCCATTGGCCATGTGACTTCACGTCCTCCTTTCTGATAGGCTTCCCCTCAGACAGCTCGTCCAGGCTGAGCACAAATTACTGACCTCTAACCTGACCGTGTTAGGTCACAACCCTGATCACTTAAAGCTGGGATGAGTTTTAACCCTGTAGAAACAGAACTCCTTCCTTGTTTCCCACAGGAAGAATGGATACAAGATGAGTGACATATTAGGAACATATTTATCTAAGCTGTCTCAGCCCTCTGGCACTGGCCTTTCTTCCTTGTGGAGTCCTCAGGATGCATCCCCCTTTGCCAGCATCTCTGCTGGGCAGGTTACTGGCTCTGCATGTCCTCAAACGTCAGCTCTCATCTTCTAGGAGTTATTTCCCCTTAAGTCCACAGTCCGCTCTCTTCTCTATTGTCAGGGGTCACACTTCACATTCCTTTAATCAGCTTCTTGCCTGACTGTCTCTCTGTGTCCACATCTGCCTGGAGAGTTCATCTTCACTCCCTGCTGGATGCTTCCCAGCTGTGCCTAGAACTCTCCTGGACTGACTAACTCTCCAACTGCTGAATGCTAGACACTTTTATGGGGGAAAGAGGGGAGAGAAGAAGGAAACCCCCTTCTCCCCTCCTGCTGTCCTGTACTAGAGGCAAAGAGTTGACTCCTGAACTGAAACAACCTGAGAGCAGGGCTTGCTGACTTAGCTCTTGCATTCTCATTCACCCATTCCTTTTTTCATGTCTTCATACATACATGCATTCATTCCTTTCTTCTCTCTTACATTCCTTCCTTCATTCATACATTCACGTATTCTTTCTTAATCTTATTATTCTTTCTTTTTTTTTTTTTACATCTTTAACAAGTTTTATTATTGATTGCCCTTTTACACAGTAGAGACATTTTCGGATATATTGCCATCTCCAGTTGGGCAAAAAAGGAAATACAATTAAGCAAAACTTATCAACCATATGATCATACATTGTATGCAACATTCTGTACCTATGTTTGCCAAATTTTTAAAAATGTAAATTCATTTTTTTAATGAAAAAAGTGATTTTCTAGATCCCTCATTACTTCCATTTCTCCAATGGGAGGAAAAGAAAGGAAAAACAAAACCCTTGTAACAAACATGCATAGTCAAACTAAATAAATTCCCACATTGATCATGTCCAAAAGTAGATGTCTCAATTTATACCCTGAATCCATCAAGTCTCTGTTAGGAGGTGGGTACAGACTTAACCATTTGAAGACCTCTGGGGGTTTGGATAATTTTCAGCCAGTCAATTCCAAGCTTTCCTTTCAATTCAGTCAGAGAAACATTTTCACTCTTCTAAGGGAACATAGGAAGTCAGGAAGACCAGAGTTCAGATTCACCCTCAGACATTTCCTAAAGGTGTGACCCTGGGCAAGTCATTGACCTCTGATTGTCAGATAAAATGGATCCACCAGAGAAGGAAATGGCAAACCACTCCAGTATCTTTGCCACGAAAACCCCAAATGAGGTCAGGAAGAGTCAGACTAGACTGAAATGACTGACTGAAAAACAACAAGGAACACAAGGTACTATTAGACCATTAGATTCTTGAGGGCAGGGAATATGTTTTTGCCTTTGTAACCCCAGTGTTTAGCACAGTGCCTGAACAGAGCAGGGGCTTAATAAATACTTGCTGATTTGACTTCCTTAATCTATTAGTACCTAATTACCTCTTCAGGGGCAGCTAGTTGGTGCAGTGTATAGTGCTCTATAGGAGCAGGAGGACTTGAATTCAAATCTCACCTCAGACGCTTGACACTCCCTAGCTGTCTTGCCTTTGGCAAGCCACTTGACCCCAATTGCCTCATCCTGGGTCATCTCCAGTCATCTTGACGAATTATCTGGTCACTGGATTCAGATGGCCCTGGAGGAGAAGTGAGGCTGGTGACCTGCACAGCCCTCCCTCACTCAAAACAAAGTCAAGTGCAAGTCATGTCATTATTTCTCTGATGGCATGGCCTTCTTTGTCATGAAGGACGAACACACACAGAATTACCTCTTCAATCTGTCCTTTGTTTTCCATTTTTTTTTTGCTTCCTTTTTTTTTTAAACTGGGGTCATGGGTATACTAAAGAAATCAATTGATCAAAAGCCAACTGTACCCTATTACAAGTAAAGAAGAAGGTGAGGTCTTTAACTGAGAAGATAGGAAAGAGTGACATAGGATGTTTAAAGAGAAAAGAAAAAGTTTAGAATCAAAATCATGGGGAGGGGAATAGAGTGGTAGTGCGATCTGAAGCCAAGATGTGTGATCAACCAATTGAGGAGTAGAAAGACATGTCATATATCACTCTGGTGGTTCTAGCCAATAGAGAGGCCAGCTTCCATCACAGCCACACCTATCTCTCCTCCCTCCTCCTGCCCCTCATCAATCGAATCTCTCTACTTCTGAGTTGGTTATGGACCCCCTTAGGGCAGTTATAATCTAAAAGGTAGCTGCTACCCAAAGTAATAGCTGGGCTGGTGCCATTGGGAAAATTCCTCTTGCAACCCTTGACCCGAGATCACTTTGTGGCTGGGACAAGAGGCCCTTAGAAGTTGGCTCTGTGCTTGAAGGAAGCGACTAGAGAAAAATAGCCCTTCCTCTGCTCACTCCCACCCCCTTTAAATTTGGGTGGGACACAAGTTGGATCGCAGATATTATTAAATGATCTTCTCCCTGTCTACCTTCAAACTTCCCTTTTATGGTCAGGAGCAACACCATGCTTCTAGTCAGCTTGGTTTTCATGACTGCAGTATCATTTTCCTCTCCTCACTCTCTTACCGTACATCCACATTAGTCACCAAATACTGATGATTCTACCTCCAAATCTCTCACATCCCATCCCCTTCTGTTTACTTATACACCCACTGTCCCTGGTCAGATCCATCTTCCTTAGATTCTGATCAGCAGTGGGGAATCTGCCTAGACCATTCCAATAGCCACTTAATTACTTAGTCTCCCTGCCTCAAGTCTTTCACCTTCTAATCCACCCTCCATTCAGAGACCAGAGTGATTTTCCTTCAGCATAGATCTGACCACATCACTCTCCTATTCAGTAAATACTAATGGCTCCCTATTCACTCTAGTATCAAAACCAGGGTTTTGCCAAAGTCTTAATTCAGTCTTAAACTTTAATAACTTCAGAAGTATAAATGCTACAAATTTACCAAAAAAACCCATAACTGAGAGTTTAACTATTTAAATTTCCTTTTTACTTATTTAGTTTTGAGGACTTTGAATAATAAATTTTTATTTTTTTATTTTAACGAGATGGGGCACCCCTTCAATCATGCATTTCATGTGAGACAGTTTCTGGATGACATTTTCTTGGCCAATAATAGATCAGTAGAGGAGATCCTCTTGCTTGACCAGCAAGATCACCTGATCTGTCACATTAGATTTCTAAATTTGTCATGTATGTACCAAGCCTCATTCTTTGGAGAATCCTAATACTAAGGTTATAGATGCAATTCTTTCGGTCACTGAGAAATGGCTGATAAAAGTACAAAATTCGAAAACTGACAGTAGGAAAAGATAGTAGTTATGTTGAATCTTAATAAGAAAGCAATATTTTAAAAATTGTAATAACATTTCAAATGATGTTTTTTGTAAATGTAACACATACTTCTCAAGTTATTAAAGCTTAAAACTGCTCTAGGAGTTTCTGAAACCTCCTATATAGTTGTATCTCAATCTCAGTCTTTTAAAAATGCTTAGTTTTTTTGGTGAACGTTTCATAAGGTACATGATTATATAGTTATTCATGTATATGATATTTAAATAAATAAATATATAAATATTGAAAGTTTATGCTCCAGAATGTTTTGCTGGTAGAAGTGCTTGATCAAAAGGGCATGGCAACCACCAGGATAAAGAATTGATTCGGGGGGAGTAAAAGGATTGCTTTGGGGCAGTGGACAAGAATAGTTTGGGGAGTAAAAAATGAAGGGAAAGATATAAAGACAGGAGGTTATGGTCCTGTACCTTCTATCCTCATTTCATTTAATGCAGATCACCGAAGGCCTAGACGTTTCCCTTGAATAAATCAGTCAAAAGTGTAAATTAGGTATGAACAATCACTTAATCAACTGAAAAGGATCAAAGGCCTTTTGGGCCATTGGATGAAGGGCAAGTAACATCACATAGGAGGTATTCTGGGATTGGTTGAGAGGATCAAGTCTTGAATCTTGTACTACATATAAAAACAGTAAACTAGTTTGGAGCCAAGTCAGTGAACCAGGACAGGGCTCCCATTTGAGAGCTGGGGATTCCATGCCCTGAGAGGGAATCACTCTTGAAAAGCAGGAGAGAGTGCCTTTCTTTCTCTTCTCCTTCCTCCCCACTAACTATGTTCCCAGAGAGCTGAGACTAGGAGACAAGGAATTTAGCTGGGAGAAGAGAGAGGCATGCTGAAAACAAAGGAAAGTCTGACTAGAGGCAATATAGTACCAGAGATGTAATTGGTCTTAAAAATTTAGAAAGGTGTAAAGACCCAGAGGTTCCACTGGCATCAGTAGCAACATTTTCAGAGCAACAATGACTGGTTGACATCTGCATGGGTCACTAAGAGACCCACTAGAATGTCTATTTGTCCTTCATTGCCAAAGAAGACCATGCCATCAGAGAAATGATGTCATGACTTGCACTTGACTTATGGTATTCCAATGTCAAGGGTATGATCGTCCCTGTGTGTAACAGGTGAAGAAGAACACTTACTTCCTCTACAGCCTCATCTGTAAAATGGGAATAAATAACAGGACTCAACCATTTCACGGGGTTAAGGTAAGGCCACTGTACAATCAGGTATAGCCTTAAAGCTCTTTGTGTTTGTCATTATTCTGAAGGTGTCTTCCTGCTCTGCCTGCTTTGTCTGTGTTCTGATGTCCCTTTGTGCTCTGGTTTGCTAAAAGCCTCTGTTCAGTCTTAATAATAGAGAGACTTGTTTGTCACTGTTGCTCAGTCCCTACTCGCGGCCAGCTTTCTTACATACAGGAATAAGATGGATAGGAATACACCTAAAGTACACATGTGGTGACTATACAAACACAATTGTGTATTCGTCCTTCGTTGCCAAAGAAGACAACGCCATCAGAGAAATGATGACATGACTTGCACTTGACTTTGTTTTGAGTGAGGGAGGGCTGTGCAGGTCACCAGCCTCACTTCTCCTCCAGGGCCATCTGAATCCAGTGACCAGATATTCATCAGGATGACTGGAGATGGCCCAGGATGAGGCAATTGGGGTTAAATGACTTGCCCAAGGTCACACAGCTAGTGAGTGTCAAGTGTCTGAGGTAATATTTGAACTCAGGTCCTCCTGTTTCTTGCACTGGTGCTCTATCCACTGCACCACCTAGCAGCCTTTACAAATACCATATATATACACAGATGGACTTGGATGTTTGCATAATGCTTAGGTGCAAGTTTACACCTAGACACATATGTGTAGATACCATAAACAAATACAGAGGCATACATATACCTAGAAACACACATGGACAGATATTCATATGCATGACCATATAACTACATGTAAGCAGGCACAGCACACAGACAAGAACATATCTATATACCCCTCCCACATGTGAACAAAGGCATATACACATGCTCTTCTAGTCTGCACAAAAATCCAACCTCCCACTCCAACAACCAAAGGGTTTCCAGGGACCCCAGTCTTGGGACAGGGACTTGTATCCAGAGGTAGTGGTATGGAGTGTGTCCACTGGGAGGCAGAGTCTTCCCAAGAACAAACAGGCTGGCGTCTACAAGTCCTCCTTTCCTTCCCTTTTTTCCATTCTGGACAGATGCCTCTCACGCCTCCCCTCCAGATTCCTTTCCCAAGGCCCAAGTGGGGATGAGATTAACAACAGAAGTTCAGCCTCTTTGAGACTGGGGGCTGGGCCAATTGTACTCCCAATGTTTTGGACCTCTATCCCATCTTTTTCTTTTTCACTGCTCAGATGTAGTTGGCAATCCTGCCTCTTCCTGGAAGACTTTATGGGTTGAACAGAAAGGATGGGGAGACGTCCCCTCCCATTACTAGTCACACTGAATCATAGTATTCCCTCGTATTGCCTGACTCTATACTAACCCTCTCTGTACCCCAAACACCTTTCAGAGTTCACTTCCCCTCACAGGAAGGTAAATTTCTGCTTAGCATAAGAAAGAGCAGTTATGTCTGACTTTGTGACCCCATTTGAGGTTTTCTGGGTAATCAGACTAGAATAGTTTGCCATTTCCTTCTCCATCTACTTTAATTGATGAGGAACCTGAGGCAAACAGGGTTAAGTGACTTGTCCAGGGTCACACATCTAGTAAGTGAATGAGGTGAGATTTGAACTCAGCTTTCTCTGACTCCAGGCCCAGTGCTCTACCCAATGTGCCACCTAAAGGCCTGAGAAAGACCTTCCTAACAATCATACATTGCATCATAGAAACCTTAGAAGTTCATATAGTCCAATACCTTTATTCTTACAAAATAAAGGTGTTCATTAATGAAACTGGGTTTCATCAAAACTTGAATTGTCTGGGGAGTAGGCATGGTAATGAGTTTCAAGGCACTGGATGTTCAAATAAAGAATATTCTAGGCTCTAAAGTGCCTTTGAGAACTTAAGTATTCTGTTTTATGTTCTCAGGTCCCTCCCACCTCCCACAGATAAAGTTTTATGCTCTGAGGTCTCTCCTAGTCCTGACATTCCATGTTCTAAGAGCCTTCCAAGCTCTGACATTCCATGTTCTAAGGGCCCTCCAAGCTCTGATATTCAGTGTTCAAAGGGCCCTGCCAGCCCTGACATCTTATGTTCTAGGGGCACTCCCAACCCTGACATTCTTTCAATGCCAGGGCTCTTGGGGTCCTCCCGAGCCCCTTGCCTTCCTGACACCAGAGTGAAGTAATTGGCCAATAGCTTAGGGCATTTGGGACATTTTTGCCCCCTAAGAAGGGACTGTCTCTGGGACTAACCCTAGATCCCTGGGCTCTGGTATGCCCTCTTGAGCAGGTAGGGACTGTTGGGACGGTGTTGTTCAAACAAAAAGCAACTAAAGAATAGGTTCCTGGGAACTGTATGTGTATGCATGTGGTGTGGCGGTGATTAGTATGAGGTATTAAGAAACTTAGAACAGGGTTCCCAAGTCTCTCCTGTTCTCCCTCCTTTCTCTGAAAAATGGTCTGTCCTAAGGTCATTTTCAGGTCTACTGCTCTTATGATTACATGATCTCTTATGATCTTGACAGTTGCTTAGGAGATCACTAGTAGGAGTGTTAACTCTGTCTTTAAAACAGGTTAACAACTGGTTTTAAAAAAATAATCATTTTTACAACATTCACTTTTATATAAGATTTTGAGTTCTAAATTTCCTCCCCTTCCCAAGACAGCAATGTGATATAGGCTATACATGTATAATAAACATATTTCCATATCAGTCTTCCAACTGCTTTTTTCAAAGGGAAAAAATAAGGTTCATAGAAGAGAGAGATGCTATGGGAGCCCCTACATATGAGAAGTGCTGCCACTGGTCCACAAAACCCCTTCCTGTCTGTTGTCCTCATGTGGGCTCAGGCATGTGTCTGCTTCAGGGGAGGGAAAGGAGTGTTGGAGAAAGAAGGGCCAGAAGGGATGACACATCTGTGTGCTCTACCCTGGTGTCCCCACCTCATCCCTTCTCTTAAGCCTTTTCCTTCAGTCCTCTATTTGGCCTGAGGGCCACAGGCTTGATTTGAGGAGACTTGGGGAAGTCTGGCAATTTCTGTTCCCAAACCTACTCTCTGCTGCTCAGCAGCTGTGCCCGGCCAGCTCTGGGGTAGGAAGTACAATCTGAGCTGAGGTTGGCTATGTGACCAAGTAAGGGGATTTGGGGGAGCAGGGGGAGGGATGTGCAGGCCCTGGGGTGTGGGAAGAGCTAAAGTGCCAACCCCTAAAGGGTGCCAGGCAGGGAGCTTGAGTTCATTCCAGAGAAGGCAGGAACAAGGGTTTGCCCAACACTCTGCTTTTGGCAAAGGGGTCTGAGAGGTGGCTAATTAAACCCATTTTGTTCCTGGCCAAAGAAGCCCAGCTGGGAGAGTTTGGAGAGAAATACTGGCGATGAGGGTAGAGCCTGCCACTTGGCGCTACAGTGGAACAGGGAAAGCCAGAGTCAGAAGCACATGAGATCAGATAGCCCAGGGTTTCTCAACTTTTCTTGTGTCATGAACCCTTTTGGCAGTCTGGGGGAGCCTCTGGATCTCTCCAGCGGTGTCTAGGTTTAGCCACCCATGTCTTGGGGAGCCTCTGGAGCCCTCCGGTGGTCAATCTGGGAGAACCTCTGCATTCCTCAGGCAGGCAGTATGAGTGGCCCCTAACCCTGAATGAGCACATAAGCAGTCTGGGAAAGCCTATGGACCCCCTTTGGCAATCTGGTTAAAGACTACAGAGCTCGTCTCATAATGTTTTTAAATTCACAAAATAAAACACATGGAATTATAAAAGAAACATTTTATTGAAGTAGAGGTGTTATTTTTTCCCAATCCAATATCACAGATCCCCTAAAATCTATCCATGGACTTCCAAGGGGTCCATGCATCCCAGGTTAATAACATCTGATCTTGTCACTTGAACCCCTCACTGGCCCAGGAAGCTCTGCATCCCTTTGGGAGATAACCCCAATTAGCACTTGTGGCTTGAATCTCCCAGACAGACAATGTGTCAGCAGCAGGACTCAAACCCAGCTCTTCTGGACTGGGGCAGCTTGTCTCTCACTATTGTCATTCATTCTCTGTTTTCCCCTTGTGTATACACCAAGTCACATTTCCAGAGCTCGTGCTCCTGGCCATGAAAGTCAGGCGTCAGAGTTCTTTACCCTTCCTTGGGACTGACTGGGGTGATCAATATTGTAGAAATCCTCAAGTTGCTCATCTTCCTTCTCTCCCTCCCCCTCAATAATAAACCTAGACTTTGCTCTTTCATAACCCCCACTTTATCTAAAGATAGCAGGGCATGCTGCATATGGGCTAGTCCAAAGGTGACTGACTGCTCAGGGAAAATAGAACCTCAGCAGGGAGAGGCAGGTGCCCCAACACTTCAGGACAAGACTGTGTTGAGCGCTGTTGGATGGGAGGGGACAGGGAGTGGGGGACACATAAGCCCACAGCACAGGCAGGGGAAAGACCCCAGCATCGTGACAGCAGCCAGTTCTGCTGGTGACTTTGTAATGAGATTTTGAGCTGGGGTCTCTAATTCTAAATCCTCAGTTTCCTCATCAGTAAAATGAGGGGAAAATAAAGTGAGGGAGAGGACTGGATTAGGCCAAAGGTTTTTTTGTTTAAAATTTGTGTGTATGTCCTGTATACCCTTGACATTTCAGTGGAGTAAGGACACCTTCCCAGAATAGGTTTTAAATGAATAAAACAAAATACATAGGATTACAAAGGAAATCAATTATATCCAATTACTTTTTAAAAAATTCCCCATGGCTTAGTTAGGAGTCTCTGGATTAGAGTTTTTTCAAAGGCCAGCTCTCTAGTTCTGCCTTATGAAGTTTGCTTACAAGAACTGAAGCTGTTGAACTTGAAGGAAACAAAATTTAGTAGGTGTAATCACTACATTCATGTATTGGAAGGGAAATTCCACACAACAAGGTGACTAGTTTTGCTTAGCCTCAAACGGCAGACATAATGCAGGGGTAAGGATTGCAGAAAAGCAGATGGAGGTGTTTGGCAGGAAATGCTTTCTCAATAATGACAGCTGTCTGAGTGTGCAACAGGCTCTCTGGAGGTACTGGGTTCCCCCTCATTTGAGGCCTTCAGACAAAGATTGGACCACAGGATCAAAAATGGTTCTGGTCAGAAGGAAGTGGAGTCAAGATGGCTGAGTAGCAAGGGGAAGTAGAGCCAACTCTCCCCTAAAGCTCTTCCAAACATGTCTAGAAAACATGCCAGACTGAATTCTGATGGGGAAATCCATGAAAAAAGTCCCCGGGAATCCTTTTCCCCCCCAGCATAGGGAGGTCTGTGGATCTTGGGGATGGGGTCAGGCCAGGAGCTAGAAAGAGCACCCCAGTGTCTGGTGAGCTGTGAACCATGGCAAGAGGAGGTCCAGAACCATATTGGGGCACCTCATGCAAGGTGCAGATTAGATGGCAACTGGAGGCTTTGTCTCCTATTACCCAGTTCTGGGTCACAGATCCAGGCCAGAGTGAGGAGGAGAATTACAATCCACCCTGTGCTTAGGGGTGGAATTCAGGGATAGGGAGTGTTCATGGGTCCTGGGCTGTTTTTCAAACAGGAAGTAAATTCAGAACCAAGCAGCTCTTTGTACCTTATATCCCAGGAGGTGAGCAGCGACTCAGTTCCAGTTTCTAGCCCAATCTGAAGCCTGCAGAACAATAACCAGGGCAAAAATCTTTGACCAAAAGAGAATCTGCAGGTCTGTCACTGTGAACTAGCAGAACTTCCCAGACGGCTGGTAGAGGTTGAGCCCAGAAGCAGTTAGCCACTACTGCTCAGACTCAAAGGTCAGGAACATGCAGAGTTCGGATCAGGGGGAATAGTAATTAGACTTTGCCCTGAATCAGACCACTTTGGAAGCACTAAAACCTTTCAGGTCCCCAAACTAAGGTGTTCTTCTGATCCTAGAATAATTCAACACTCAATACCTAAGAAAGCAGCAATAGAACCAGCTCACACCTAACCTCCAGAAGTACACAGAGATCAGCCCTAATATCAAATCCACCTTCAAGAAGCAATCTGAAAGAATGAGTAAACAAACAAACAAAAAAAGAATCCCACCATAAAGAGATCTTAGGGTCACAGGGATGCTCAAGACACATACCTGGAATATGAAAATGACTTGAAAATATTTACAATCAAAACCTTAAAGAAAAAGAAGTTTAAGTAGGAATTCAAGCAGAATGGCTAGAAGAAATGAGTTAAAAAATGTTGTTTTTTTTTTTATAAAAGGAATGAGGCAAAATTGAAAATGAGGAAAAAATTGGAAAAGAAATGAGAGCTATGGCAGAAAGAGGAAAGTGAATTAACAGGTTGGCACGAGAGACACAAAACTTTAGCCAAGCAACAAACTGTCTGAAAACAAAAATGGACCAAATAGAAGCCAATGAATGACTCTGTGGGACAACAAGGAATATTAAAACTAAGTCAAAAGATTGAAAAAGTAGAGGAAATCTTCTAGCAAAAGCAACTCATGCAGAAAATAGGCTGAGAAACAAGAATTTAAGAATCAATGGACTACCTGAATGTCATGACTAAAAGAAAGAGTCTAAATTTCATATTTCAAGAAATCTTGAAAGAAATCTCTTAGAAAACCAGAGGGCAAAATAGAAATAGAAAGAATCTACTAGTCACCACCTAAAAAAAACCCCAAAATGAAAACTTCTAGGAATATGAAAGACAAAATCAGAGTTTCTAGGTCAAAGAAAAAATACTGCAAGCAACTGGAAAGAAGTTCAAGCTCTAAGGCATTACTAATCATGTGTCATGATCACACATGTTTTAGCAGCCACTGGTGGGGAGCTTAGAAGATGATATCCCAGAAGGCAAAGGACACAGGCTTATATCCAAGAATAACATACCCAGATAAGCTAAGCACAATGTCACAGGGGGAGAAATTAACCTTTAATGAAATAGAGGACCTCCAACCATTCCTGGTGGAAAGACCAGAGTTGTAGAGAAAATCTAAAGTTCAAACACAGGAGAAAAGAGAAACATAAAAAAGTAAACATGAATAAACAAAGATAAAGGACAAAATAGATAAACTGTTTACATTCTAAGGGGAGATGATACATATGTGCCCTTTGATCCCTATTTTCTGGATTCATATAGGGATCCAATTAGACAAGGCCTGGGAGTTGTTCTGTTACGTCTTGATGATCTTAAGAGAAGAATGCAAAGAGAGGGAAAGGAAGGTTAAGGAAAATTATCTCACAAAATGAGGGTGTACAACTAGATATCTATATAATCAAGAAGAAAGGGTGGGAGTAGATAATATCTGAACCTCACTCTCATCTGAATAAACTGGTACAGGGCAGAATGCACAAAGTTGGATAAACACATTTTGTCCAACAGGGAAATGTGTGTGTGTGTGTGTGTGTGTGTGTGTGTGCGCTTGTCCTTCATTGTTGAAGAAGACTATGCCATCAGAGAAATAATGACATGACTTGTACTTAACTTTGTTCTGAGCGAAGGAAGGCTGTGCAGATTACCAAGCCTCACTTCTCCCCCAGAATCAGCTGAGTCCAGTGACCAGATATTCATCAGGATGAGTGGAGATGACCCAGGATGAGGCAGTTGGGGTTAAGTGACTTGCCCAAGGTCACACAGCTAGTGAGTGTCGTGTCTGAGGTGAGATTTGAACTCAGGTCCTCCTGTTTCTTGCACTGGTGCTCTATCCACTGCACCACCTAGCTGCCCCTCAACAGGGAAATAGGAAGTAAAGGAAAGAAGGGAGAGGGGAGAATAAGAAGTAGGGTAAATTAAGGATAATCAACACAATGACAAAATTATGAAAAAGACCAAAAAAATGAAAGAATTAGGTTTTCTGATTGGTGTAATGATTCCAGAGCACTAGTTATGAAGGATGCCACCACTTTCTGACAGAAAGGTGAAGAACTCAGAATGCAGAAGAGATGTGTGATTATTTTTATATAGCCAATGGAAAATTTTGTTTTGCTTGGCTATACATTCGTTACACAGGGGGTTTATTTTTCTTTTGTTCTCAACTGGTGAATGGGGGTTGGGATGCAAAGGAAAGAAGGTAGATTTTTGCTGATTGAAAAAAATCAAATATTTTTTTTCAGATCAACAGGGAGGAAAGTCACCACCCCCATCCCATCAAAGCCCTGGTGCTCAGAGGGTATGGGTTCTCCAGGGAAGGTTATTTTTGAAGTACTTAAAGTCAGTAAAAATCTCCCCCTATTTGCTACTGCTCTACCCTGAAATGATTCTGGGCAGCTAGGTGGTACAGTGGATAGAGCACCAGTGCAGAAGTCAGAAGGACCTGAGTTCAAATTTCACCTCAGACACTTGACATTCACTAGCTGCGTGATCTTGAGCAAGTCACTTAACCCCAATTGCCTCATTCTGGGTCATCTCCAGTCATCCTGACGATATCTGGTCACTGGATTCAGATGGCTCCGGAGGAGAAGTGAGGCTGATGACCTGCACAGCCCTCCCTCACTCATAACAAAGTCAAGTCATGTCATCATTTCTCTGATGGCATGGTCTTCACTGGTAACGAAGGACGAACACACCCTGAAATGACTTCATATTTGTTCTGTACAGTATTCCAAGTTAAATCAAAGCTTAAAAACCATTCTTAGACTTTTGGGACACCCTATTTTTCAATTTACTTGAGTACCTGATGAGCATATTCCCTGATAGAACATAACCTTCCTGAGTGCAGGGGTTGACTTGTTGACTTCCTTTCTTCCTTTCGTCTTTGTATTCCCAAGGACTAGTACCATGCCTGGCAGAGTGTTTGATCTTAAGTTTCACCTGGCTGTAAAAGTAAGGAAACTATAGAAAGGGATAAGCAAATCTGGTGAGTTTTTTTTTTTAAACCAAGGATTTAACAGCCTATCCTGGATACCTTAGAATCACTGAATTTTTTAAACAAAGTGTTATCTTTTGTTTTTATGTCACTTTCATTTTCAATATGAATGAATGACAACACACATACTAAGTGCTTACTGTAGTTTAGTCCTGAGTCTTTGTGACCCCATTTGGGGTTTTCTTGGTGAAGATATGTAGTGATTTACCATTTTCTTCTCCAACTCATTCTACAGATGAGGAAACTGAGGTAAATAGGGTCAAGTGACTTGCCCACAAGGATGCAGTTAGTTCATGTCTGGAGTTGAATTTGAACTCAGGCATTTATGACAAATTTCCTTTCATTTTGAACCTTTTTCTCTGTGGTTCTTTCTGGATGACACTGCATACCTGGTCAGCTCTTCCATTACTGGCTGTACTTTTTCTCATACCGTCAATTAACTGAAGTGGAGGAATTATAACCTCTTCTTTGACATTCACTATATCCAAATTTGGGCAGCTAGTTGGTATAGTGGACAAAGCAAACAGGTTTGGAGCCATGAAGATCTGAGTTCAAATTTACCATTCAGACATTTACCAGCTGGATGATCTTGGGCAAGTGACTTAATTTCTATTTACCTCTATTCCTCATTTGTAAAATGAGGACACATTGGAGAAGGAAATGGCAAACTGCTCCAGTATCTTTGCCAAGAAAACCCCATGAAAGTTGGACACATCTGAATAATGACAATACAATATCCAAATTTATTACTCAATTCAGATTCCATTATCTACCAAATCCCAGGATATCTTCCCCTCTTTCTCCTTGGTATAGACATATATGCAAAACAAATCCTTACACTAGCCATGTTCAAAGAAAGAAAGAAAGAAAACATATCTTTTAATCTATACTCTGGGTGTATCACCTCTCTCTCAGGAGGAAGGCAGAATGTTTTATCATGAGACCTTTGGAATCTTGGTTGGTCGTTGTGTTAATTACCATATTGCTGTTATTGGGTAGAATGTTTTCCCGGTTCTGCTCACTTCACTTTTCATCAGTTCATACAGGTCTTCCCAGGTTTCTCTGAAACCTTTTCATTTTATATTACAACGTATTCCATCACAACTTGTTCCCCAATTGATGGGAATCTTCTCAGTTTCCAATTCTTTGCCATCACAAAAATGTTTGTAAATATGGGTCCTTCTTTCTTTGATCTGTCTTCCTTTCTTGATGAGTTCTGTGCCTCTCCACCCCAACTTCTGCTTTTTTTTAATTGAATTTCAACATACCTGAAGTCTCCTCAGATATCTTAACTTCCTAGTTCTTCAGTCTACTTAGCTCTCATGACCTACCTTTCTACTCTACCTCTGCCATACACTGAGAAGGATAGTCACAATCTTCATCCCTAAGTATTCCATTTCCATGTTTAAGGACTCTTAAAAGTCCTTTATCTGATCGTAATTTTTTTAATCATTCCATCTCTCCTCTGACTATTCTTCTTCTTCCTCCACCAGCCCATTGATGAACCAATGACCTTGTGAACTTTGGAAGGCCATAAGAGTTGGTGTTCCCATTGGCTTCTATAGTGCAGTCCAGTGCAGGTTGAAGCAATGCTCCTGAGGACTGCAGCAGTTGACAGCTTCATGGGAGCTGAGAGACATCTGAGGAAAGGCCCCCACAGGATTGTAACAGCAGTGACCCTAGAAGCTCTGCAGAGAACTACATTTAAGGGACTCTCACAAGGTCTGGTAACCAGGGGCTGAGAGTACCCTTGAGCCACAAGGCACCCTCAAGTGTGAGCTCATTTTCCCCGACCTGGTGTACTAGGGAGGAGTATAGACCCATTTGGGAGGGATCTTTCTGTAACAACCATCCTTGCCATACCAGCTGAGTAAATAACCTTTCTAAAAGCTAATTAAGTCTGGTTTATAATCACTGGGAAGTGCGCTGGGGAGAGCTCCTGAAAGTACTACAAGTCTCAGTCCCTCAGGGTTACCTTTACAACCCTGAGGGGAGAAGTAGTCAGCTGTCCCCTAGGGAACCTGTCCGCCAAGGAGTGAGGAAGTAGCCCTGGAGGGTGTACTATATATCATCAGAAAATTCGTTTTAATCACTACTGACACAGCTCCCAGCCTAGCTCAGATACCCCCTACCTGAACTACTGTAATAACTTTCTTATTCCTGCCTCAATTCTCTGCCCTCTTTAATCTATCCTCAAAAACGACCGCCAAAACGACTTTCCTAGAGGGCAGAAGCTGATCACCTTACTCAAACGGCAGAGAGTTGAAAATGGCTGGAGTGAAAGAAACATTGTCTTAGAGTTCAGAATTGAGAGGCTACTTCACCACGATACTTTCCTAGAGGTCTTTCTTAAGATCCCTCCTCTGAGGGATGAAAGAGAAAAATAGTCTGATAGTACATCCCATGCTCTACACCCATAGTCCCCCACCTCTGCAAAGAAAGGAGGGGCTGCATGGTGTCTCCTCTTTCCTAGAAGAATGATTCTAATTACATAGCGATCAAGAATCAGAATTGTTCGAAGGTGGGAAGGCTCTTACATCCCAGAGTCTGAGTTCACAAGCCCACCAGGGATAATCTAGTTTTCCTTCTCTTTTTAGACTCAATAAACATTTATAAAACAACTACAGTGTGCCAGACTAAGGGAATACAAAGACACAAAGGAAAGTCCCTGTTTTGAGGGCTCTAACATTCCACGGAGGGAGCTAATCATACCCAACACTCATGGTGCTTTAAGGTTTGCAAAGGTCTATTATCTCATTATCTCTCATCTCATCAGATCTCCCCAACCCTGGGAGGTATATACTCCCATGAACCCCATTTTTTCACATGAGGCCGCACACCTCCAGGGACTTTCCCAGGGCTCCCAGAGCCAGTCCAAGGATTCGAGGCCGGCATTCAGATGCCAGGTAAATGCCAAGTATCACTGGCTTCTCCAGGAGTGTAAGCCCCTTGGGCACCCCCAGGCCTGGCCCGGGGCGGGGGCCCTGAAGGCCTATCTTCCGGACTCGTTTAGTGTAACTTGGCTGCGCGTTTGCCCAGCATTCTTCCATTTTACAGATCGGAGAAACCGAGGCACATCAAGTCCGAGAATTAATTTTTCGAAAAACCCGACAAAATTAAAAACTCTCATTTAACAGAAGTGGAAGAAAAAGAGGCCGGAGGAAGGGAGGTAACCTTTCCGAGGTGTCATAGCCGGGACTCCAATCCCGGGCCTCCGATCCCCTCCCCTCCCCCACATCGCAGCTCAGCCTGGGGGGGCGCCTGGTCCGAAGTCACGCGGCCAGGCCGGGGAGGGCCCGAGTCCGCTACAGCCCCTCCGAGGCCGGACCTCGCTCTCCCCAGCTGAAAAATGGGGAGAGCGCGGTGGTTCCGGGAGGCGCCCCGAGCCCCCTTCTCCCTCCTCCGCCGCATGCGTTGCGGACGGAAGTCGCGGGAGCGCGCAGATCCTTGCGGGGCTCGGGCGGGCGCGCACTTCCCGAAGCCCTCCCCACAAGCTCCCCCGCCCCTCGGGCCGCGGCGGCGGCGGCGGCGGCGGGAGAGTCCTCCACATTCCCACAATCCCGAGAGGCCACGCCCCGGGAGCTCTGGCCTGCGCGCTGCCCCTTCCCCTCCTCGCTGAGGCGCAACCAAACGCGCCCGCCCGCCTGCCTCCGCGGCCGGCCCCTCCCTCCTCCTCCCCTCCGTTCCCCTCCCTCCTCCTCCCCTCCGTTCCCCTCCCTCCCCCTCCCGCGCGCCGCTGCCGCTGCCGCTGCCGCTGCCCCTGCCGCTACCGCGGCCACTCTCGTCGTCGCGGCCGCCGGCGCCCCGCCCCACTGGTCACCTCCCGCCGAAGTCCCGCCCCCCGCCCGGCGGCTGGGGGGCGCCCCTGGCTTCCCATTGGCCGCAGCAGCTGCCCGTTCGCGACGAGGTTGTTTTCGGCGCCGCGGGGTTAGGTTGTCCGGCCCTGGTCGCTCGGTCTCGGCGGCGGCGGCGGTTGGCCTGAGGGAGGGGGGAGGAGGACGGTGGCCGGTGAGGGGACGGCGCCCGGGGTGGGGGGGAGGGAGGGGACTTCGGCTGGCCTGAGGCGGCGGCGGCAGCGGCGGCGCTCGGCCTGAGGCGGCAGCGGCGGAGGCCGTGGGGCTCCCGGCTGAGGCGGGCGCAGGGTCCCCCCTCCCGGGCTCGGGCTTAGGCGGCCGCGGCGGCGGCGGCGGCGGCGGCGGCGCGGGGCCCGGCCAGGCCAGGCCTCGGCTCAGGCCCAGGCCCCGGCTCGGGCTCGGTGAGGCGGGAGGGGGGCGCCGCCGGCGGCGGGGGCGGCCCCGCGGGCCTCGGGACGATGACTCTGGAGTCCATGATGGCGTGTTGCCTCAGCGACGAGGTGAAGGAATCCAAGCGGATCAACGCCGAGATCGAGAAGCAGCTGCGGCGGGACAAGCGGGACGCCCGGCGGGAGCTCAAGCTGCTGCTCCTCGGTGAGCCTCGCCCGGCCCCTCCCTGCCTCAGTTTCCCCACGCGCCCCCTCCAGCCGTCGATCACCCGCTACTGGGAGGGGAAATGCGCGCCTCGGGCCCAGCCGGGCCAGGGCCTGGGCTCCGCCTGGCGCTGGGGGGGTCTGGCCCGGGCTGCCCCGAGGTCCCCGGACCCACCCTCCCTCCCCGCGAATGCCGCGAGGGTCCTGGTGAGAGCCCCGGGGCCGGAGCCCCCTCCCGTGCCCCACAGCCCCTTCCGGCCTGCCCCCCTCTCTAGGCACACCTGTTGCAGGTACCTAGGTATTGCCACCTGCCCGGGACTTGTTGTCACTGAAAATAAGGGCGGGTTGAAGGACTTCACCCCCTCCCCCGAGATGCGTGGAGGTCATTTGCGGAGCAGCGGGGGCCCCGTCCCTCGGATTCGGGGGGTATTTTGTGGCGAGTCCACTGGGCAGGCAGGGGCCGAATCCGGAGAGTCCATCTCCGCGGGCAGAGTCCCACCCCTCCAAACAATCTGGCCCCTGTGGCCGGGGGAGGACAGGAAGCCGAGTGTGGCTCGAGCCTTCGGGGGAAGTGTCCCCAGGCTGGCTGGGCTTTGATTCCAGCCAGCCCAGCCCCGGGGAGCCTTCCTAGAGGTGAGCAGGGTCCCCTTGTGCCTCTACGGGTGGTAGAGATACACTTCGGTCCTAGCAGTAGGTCTGGAAATCAAAGAATATCTGTGGAAAGAGACCTTTAGAGCAGGGAATGCCAGCGCTGCGGGGACTTTAGAAGTCATCTAGCCTAACCCCCTCATTTTGCCAAGGAGGAAAAGGAGTGCCTCCCCTGTCCCTGGTGCTAGATGGGAGCCTTGGGCAAATACCTTCCCTAGGTTTCCAGCCCTCCCCCACCCCCTCCCCCCTCCTTTGCCTTTCAGATGTGGCTGGGAACAGTCTGTGTTTAGGAGGAGAGGTGCAAACTTGGGTGTTTGAGGATACTTCTCAGATGTACTTACTTCTTTGGGGCATCAGACCTGGAGGAAACTCATAATGGCTTGCAGTGTTTACAAAGGCTGACAAAAGGTTTTGTTATGTTGTTAGTCACCGAGAGGAGGTAGTTTCTGAGCCTTGGGAAAGTGAGACGCTTTGAATTGCTGCTATCAGAGTAATGCTGGCTATCGGCACCCAAGTAGGGTTCCCGTGAGACTGAGGAAGTGTGGGATGTGTGGTTTTGTGTGAATTTACTAGTGTTTCTTGCATGTGCTTTTGGCTCAAAATGGAAGTCAGGTTCAAGGATGCAGGTCAACCACTCACTTGTGCAGCCTTGGTGGTTGGCTAATGATTGGTCTGCATTTGAATTGAAGAGCCTCATAGAAAAGCTGGAGGGCTTCAGTAAGTAGAGAACACCATGGTATCTTGAGGGATCTTTTGGAGTTGAGTGTGGCCGGCAGTGCCACTTCCTAGGAGTGGAAGCCAGCATTTCAGTTTTCTTGGCATCCCCTCCCAGGCAAATAGTGAGGCATTTAGGACCTGTTAAAAAAGCTAGTGGCAGCATCTTAGGCATTGGGGTTTCAATCTTGATGCCTTAATACTATTATTACTAATATTACTCCCTCGTTTCCGGTAGTCTGTAAGGTCTCTTCATTTCCTCTCCTGAGCTGAGTGGTCTGAGTGGCAGAGCTGCTGCTCTTTGCGCTCCAGGGGGTTGCATTAGTGGTTAGTGGGTGTTGTTTTGCTGTGCATTTTCAAGTCCCTATTCTTGAGAGGAAAAGGATTATAGAAATGCATGAGGTTAAGTGTAGAATTTATGGTGACCAGTTTTGAGAACAAATTGAACAGATTAATGCAACTTAAAGCCATAGACTTTCCCTTCACTCAGAAGCAGTTGGGCTGGGAAAGGAAGTGACCAGCAGAGTACTGGGTTTAGAATCAGAAGAAGATCCTTAGTGCCAACACTAATTGTGGGATTTAGGGTAAGGCTTAGCTTCTCTCCTGTGGAATGATAGTACTAGTATTACCAATAACGTTTAGACCGTGCTTGCTGTGTGTGGGCTAATCATTGCATCCTGGCCGCAGCCTAGGAGACAGCTATTATTACCCCCTATTAAACGGAGGGTTTTAGGGACTTGCCTGAGGTCGTCCTAGTTAGTGTGAGGCTGGATTTGATCTCAGGTCTTTCAGACTCTTGGCCCATCCCTCCATCCGCTCTGTCACCAAGCTGCCTGAGGCGCCTTGTGGTTAGATATTCAAATGAGATAATATATGTAAAGTGCCTCAGGGAAGATAAAGACTGGGACTGTGATTTTGTTAGTGTAGGTTATTCCCAGGTGAGGAAACTTCCTCTATCTGTGCAAATTAGATCCTTCTCTGTAACTTCAAGGGTTGCCTAGAGCTCTGAGAGATTAAGTGATGTCTAGGGTCTGGGTTCGAAGCCAGACTTGAACCTATCCTTCCTCCCTTCAAGGCTGCCTCTCTCTCCACCATGCCATGATACCTGGGTATAAATGAGCTTTAATTCTTTCCTGTGGAGTTGTTTATGGTTTGAGGGTCCATAGACAGGGTTTTCTTTAGACCTTACAAAGTGTTTTCATCAACTCTGTGAGACAGGTAATACAAATTCAGTTCTGTCATTTTTCAGTTGTATTTGAGTTTTTATGACCCCATTTGGAGTTTTCTTGGCAAAGATACTGGAGTGGTTTGCCCTTTTCCTTCTCCAGCTCATGTTATAGATTAGCAACTGAGGGAAACAGGTTAAGTGACTTGTCCAGGGTCACACAGCTACTGAATGTCTAAGACTGGATTTGAATTCAGAGGAGTCTTCTTGACTCCAGTGCCAGCACTATTCACTGCACCATTTAGCTGCCCTGGTAATATAAATGCTATTTCTGTTGAGAAATCTAAAGCTCATAGGTAGGGACTCAATAGAGTAGTTATTGTCAGAAGTAGAGCTTTAATTCAGTACTCTGAGTCTCTGTCCAGTACTTTTACCATACCCCTGTACCCTGCTGCCTGAAGTGACCTAGGAAAGATTAAAACCCCTCATTGTCATTGTTAGTGATTCTCTGTTTTATAACTTGATTATATTTTTACGTCATCAATCATGATGAACTTGACATTAGTATTCAGTAGGTAAAGAATGCTGTTTTTAGGTTTCTGCTAGTGTGGAGGAATGCTGGGTTCAAGTAACTCTTTGATCATTAAATGAAGTACTGTCGCTAGTCTTCTTCAGGTTTCTTGCATAACTTTCTGGGTTCTTCCTGAATACTTAAAAAAGTATGAAATTCAGCATGGGGTGTGGTTGGCTTAATAGGAAGGATGTGTACCATAGTGATGTTTTGGAGCATAGTGGGGCTACAGCCTTCTGCAAAAGAAGCCATACTCTTTGAGTATTTTACTAAAGTGGTCTTCTTTTGTCATTGTAGTCACTGTGAGTGCTACAGAAGTGTATGTAAGCTACTTTCTGACTGTCTGTCTTCAGTTTTTAGGCAAATTATTTTTTCATTGATCATTTTCCCCATTGGTAGTTGCAGTGGGAAAACAGACCCTTAAACTTATTAGCAAAACACTCCATAAATACTGTTTTTTCTTGGATCCATTCTAGGACTCATGGGCTGATTAGCTGAAATGACTCCTTTTTGCCCTCCATTGTCATTTAAAATATAGTTCTGACCCTTAGAGTTTGAAACTCCTACCCACAGCAACCAATATTTACCGGAGTCAATATGTGTATTATAGCAGGGCATTTAAAATGTTGCTTTGGGTTTTTATTTAGAACTCAGAGTCCAGTGACCCAGCCCCAAAATTAATTTCCGTGAATTATCCAAGCACTTTGGAGCTCTTGGCCTGTTCTTTGCGTTTGCTTTTCTTATTCTGAGGTGGTTTTTGTGGTGAGCACGTGAGGAAGTGTGTGCCACTAGATATTTAACCACAGAAGGTTTCATTTTCTGATTTTTGTGGTGTAGCTGTTCCCTGTAAGAGACCAGAATCATCAGCAGTGCTGAAAAGACTTTTTAATTACTTTTAATCACTGTTTCTAGTACTGAGAATTTGGAGCAGTGCACAGTGAAGTATAAATAAGTTTTCTTGGTTGATGGAGCCTTCAGAGTGATCTTTTGGTATTTTCTGTATATACAGAAAACTTTGTTTGGAATTGAATTTCAGATGTATTAGTTATGCATAAAAATCAGAGAGGTTTGGCTGTGTTGGGGTGACAGAAAATCAGTTCAATTAAAACAAAGTTCAGTTCAGGCAAGTGTTTATTAAACCCCTACTGTATTCCAGGCAATCAATATGTTAGCTACTGAGGATACAAAACTTGGGGAGGGAATGGGATATGGAGGAAACTTTATTTTGTCAAATAGTTTACATTCTGTTACTGGCCAAGAAAAACACTTAGAGAGAAAATTAAATACAAAATATATTTAAATAATTTACTTGGGATAGAGCGCCAGCCCCTGGGTTGAATCAGGATAGGCTTCCTGTAGAAGATGGTACTTAACCTGAGCTTTGAAGGAAGCTAGGGGTTCTAAGAGGGAATTGATTTCAGGAATGGGAGGTCAGTATGTACAAAGGTACACAGGTAAGAATATGGGGAAGACCAAGAAAGCCCATTTGACTGGAATATAGTGTTCAAAGGATATATATTAAGCCTTGAAAGCTAAACTGGAACCTGTTGGTGAAAGACCTTACAAAGGCTGAATAGAAAAATTTGTATTTGATCTCAGAAGCAAAAAAGAGGAGCCACTGGAGTTTCTTGAGCAGAGGCTGAATGAGCACTTGTGTGGGGGTATGTTATAGAGAGGACTGCTTTGTGTTTCCTATCCCATCTGGTCCAACCCATGTGTCTGGATTGGACAAGATGGTCACTGAACTTCTCTCCCAGCTCTCAAATTTTGTGCTTCTGTAGTGACATAGTTGAACCTGGACTTTAGGAATATTGTTGAGAATGGATTGGAGAGGGGAAATATTTGAGCCGGGGAAATCGGTGGGGAGTTTTAATTTATAATACTAGGTAGGAAGTGATGAGGGTTTGGACTAGACAAGTAGCTATGTGAATAGAGAGGAAAGGATGGATATATTGTGAAGGTAGACTTGACAGCTGACATGCTCTGAGGGCTGAGGGGGAGAGAAGAGTCCGGATGATTTGGAGCTTTGACACCTGGGTGCAGTACCTTCAACAGAAATTCTAAAAGTGTTAGCCTTTCTTGAATATGTAAGCATTCCCATTTTGTTTATAAGTATTCATTGAATACTTTTCCTCCTGATTTGGGGATCTTTTTCCTTCTTTATGAATTATCTCCAGAGTTGGATGGTCTTTCAGTACTTATTCTCTTAAGTTGTCCATCCTGACCCACCTCCATCACAAAGTTGTTAGTTGTTAGCTTGCCTTCACACATTTGGTTATCCTTTCTCCTAGATCCAACAGTTCTTAGATGTTTATTAAATTTGAGCCCCATCCAAGTTTCTTTAATTCCCAAACATTTATTGCCTTTTAAAAATATTTTATTTAAAAATATTTATTTATTGAAGCAATAGCCTAGAGTCACACAGCTAGTAAGTGTCGCCTTGTCTGAGGTCACTTTTGAATTCAGGCCCTCCTGAGTCTAGGACTGTTGCTCTATCCACTGTGCCACCTAACTGTTCCTTCCCAAACATTTGTGGGGCATCTTTGGTGTACTGGAAAGTGCTTTGCATTAAGAGTTTGAGACCTAGGTTTTAGTTAAATCATCAAATATTAAGTGACTACTGTGTGCCAAGCACTGTGCTGAATTCAAGGTATACAAAAAAAGGCAAAGATTTCACAATTGCTCTCAGAGGAGTCACAATTGAACAGGAAAAGACAACATACAAAAGACTATTTACAAATGGGATTTATACAAGATAAATTGGAGATGTTTTCAAAGGAAAGCCACTGGCATTCATGGGTACTGAGAAAGGCATCTTGCATAAAATGGGATTTTGACTGAGACTTGAAAGCTTCCCCAAAAGCCAAGGGGCAGAAATGAGTAGGGAGAGCATTCCAGGTGTGGGGAACAGCCAGGGAAAATGCCTGGAGTCTGGAGATGTGCCAGAGTCACTATGTCGTAGGACACCGAGAAGGGTAAGGGGAAAGAAGCCTGGAAAGGTGGGAGTGGGCAGGTTAGAAAGGGCTGCAAGAGGTGGACAGAGGGTTTTATGTTTGGTCTTTGGAGGTAATAGAGGTCACTGGAATTTATCTGAGTAGGGGATGTCAGCTGCCTTTAGGAAGGGCACTTGAGCTGTGGCTGAAGTGGAGGAAGAGAGGAGGCTTTAGTCCTTGTCCTGCTGTGTCCCTAGGCAAATCATCTAAACTCTTTGAACCTCTGTTTCCTTCCCTGTAAAATGGGGTTCATAACCCTTACCTACAAGTGTGATTGTTAAATGGGAGAATCTGTGTGAGGCATTTTATAAATGTGAAGGATTGTTATTGCTGAATACAATGCATACAATAGAGTAAAACAAACCTCATTCTCCAGTTTTTGCACTGTTTGCCAGCATAGTGGCTGTTCATTATAATAGTAGTTTGGGGAGCTGTTTACAATGCTTTTGACTTAGACTTGAAAGGAACCTTAGCACGTAGAATTTACTGTCAGGGTTAGAAGCAGGCCTTCAAAGGCCAGTGCAGCTCCCCAACTTTGTTGGTGATTATTGGTAATAATAGTTAAGGTTTATATAGTCAGAAAACACCTACCATGTGCCAAACCATGTGCCTTAGTGTTTTGAATACAAAGGTGAAAGATGGTCCCTGTTCTCAATGAACTCAGAGTCTAATGGGAGAGACAACATGCAGACAGTATGTACAGCTATGCTATATACAGAATATGTTGGAAAAATCAACTAAAATTAAGGGGGATTGGGATTTTTTACTTGGAATTTGAAAGAAACTAGGGAAGCCAGTCAGTGGAGATGAGGAGGGAGAGTATTTCAGATATGGGAGCCCCTAGGGTTTGAGCCAGTTCTTGAGCTTAGGTAGGTAGATCACTTTGGCAGCAGAGTGGGGAGGGGGAAGAAGGGGAAAGGAAACAAGTGCTTATTAAGCTCCCACTGTGGGCTAAACTCTTTTATCTGATCCTCCTACCTGGGAGATAGTTGAGGCAGAGGTTAAATGACTTGCCCAGGGTTGTATTGATTAGTATCTGAGGCAGGATTCCAATTCAGGCCTTTATGACTCCAGGCCTAGTACTCCATCCGCTATGCTACCTCTCAGTCTCTGAGTGGAGGATAGATTGTAATTGGAAGAGTTCTGACAGGCAGACCCACTGGCAGCTGTTACAATAGTGTATGAGGGGATGAAAGCCTATGCCAGGGTAGTGGCAGTATCTGAGGAGAGAGGGGGTGGGGCGGGTGGGTCTGTGTATATGTGTGTTTTTAAGGAGCTTAAAAGTATTCCATAAATAAATGCAAAGTAGTTTGAGGAAGAGACCTTGCTCTGGGAGTTTCAGGAGTGGCTTAGTGTGGAAGATATGAGCAGAGTGTTGAAGAAAGCTAAATATTCTAAGTTGAGGGAGTAGGCTATGCTAAGCAAAGTAGGGAGACAACGAACTAAGTTTGGAGAATAGTTGGTGGACCAGAGTTTGCGGTATAGGTATGAAAGATATATCAAAGTGTCCGCTATATGTCAGGCAATATGCTAGATGCTTTACAAATATTATCTCAGGTAGATGCTATTATGACCTTTCTTATGCAGATGAGAACACTGAGGCAAACAGGTTAAGTGACTTGCCTAGGGTCACATAGCTAATTAGTATCTGAGCTCACATTTGAACTCAGGTCTTTCTGACTCCCACCCCAGCACTTTTCCCACCATACCACGTAGAAATGTAGATATAACAATGTAGATTGGTTACAGTAAGAAATTATGAATATGAAGAATTCAGAAAAGCATAGGAAGACATGAACTGGGTGAATTACTTAGGATCAAGAAGACAATATAAATGAGAAACAATATAAATGACAACAATATAAATGAGAAAACAATAGAGCAAAACTGAAAACTATGTAATTTATTATTACTTGAACCCAGAGAAGAGTTGTGAAAATGTTGCAGAGGTGGGGGCTTATGAATATGGAATATTGCATATAACCATCAGACACAGTCTGTTAGGGAGTTTGCTGATCTGCTTTTCATCTTTTTAAAATCTTTATTATAAGGGGAGGCTCATTGGAGTTTGATGGAGAAGGAATATACTAGCCATATGTAATTACGCCCTTTAGAAATGAATGTATTAGAACATAGGCATCACTACATTTTTTTAAAAGGTAGATTAGCATTAGATTTTGATGTATTTTATCTTTGGAGCATAAGAATGACCGGATCACAGATTCACAGACCTGATGCTGAAAGGGACCTTCTGTGTCATCTAATTCAATTCTCTCTCTCTCTCTCTCTATTTGCTGAAGGAGGGCAGCTAGGTCATGCAGGGAATAGGACCACCAGTGCAGGAGTCAGGAGGAGCTGAGTTCAAATCTCACCTCAGACACTTGACACTCACTAGCTGTGTGACTTTGGACAAGTCACTTAACCCTAGTTGCCTCCTCCTGGGTCATCTCCAGTCATCCTGATGAATATCTGGTCACTGGATTCAGATGGCTCTGGAGGAGAAGTGAGGCTGGTGACCTGCACAACCCTCCCTCACTCAAAACAAACTTAAGTGCAAGTCATGTCATTATTTCTCTTGATGGCATGATCTTCTTTGGTAACAAAGGAGAAAATCCACACCCACACCCCCCACACTTGTTTAAGGTCATATAGTTAGTAAATGTCAGACTCATGATTTGAATTCAGTACCAATGCTCTTTTCACTGTACACATGATACCTCCCACGATTAGACCTGTGTTTTAAGAAGATTTCTTTGGCAGCCATGTAGAAGATGGATTCATAGAGGTAGAGACTGGAGGCAGGGAGATCAATTAAAAGGCTAACACAACAGCTGTAAAACCAGTTTTGGAATCCAGGTTTCTTGATACTCAGGCCAAGGACTTTTCTGCTATACCCCACTGCCAAATTGAATGCTGTAGTGAATTTCATGATACTTTGACTTATTTAAAGTTTTTGACCTCCCTCTCTTGAAAAGGGATCTGATAGTATTATTGATTGGTATATTGGTTAGGTAGGTGACACGGTAGAGTGCCATGCTTGGAATCAGGAAGATTTGAGTTCAGATTCGGTCTCAGACACTTACCAGCTGTGTGACCCTGGGCAAGTCACTTGATCCTGTCTACTTCAATTTCTTTGTTGCTAAAATGAGCTGGAGAAGGAAAATGGCAAATCCCTGAAGCATCTTTGCCAAGAAAACCCCAAATGAGGTCATAAAGAGTTGGACACAGCTGATAGGACTGACTTACAACACAAATATCCCAACTGTCTTAAACTCTTAAGAATGTTAAACTGGGACAATTCCTAAGAATGGAGTATCCTAAGACAGTAGCAGAAAGTGTAAAGTGTTGAAAAGGAGGCTTGTAGGGCAGTATAGAACTTACTGAGCTTTTGACTTCATTAGAAATATAGGGAGGAGAGACCTGAAACTCCATGCCTTGGCAGATTGACACTGCCCTAGGTGGTAAGATTTATAGAGGTCAGAGGTACATTCCTTATCATTGGTCCTTTACCCTTGACTTTCACTTCACCTGGAGGGCAGTTCCTAACTTGATTCTTTCTTATAACTTATCAGTTTCATCTCTAAGACTCCTGTTAGACAGGATTTATCTTCCCTGAACCTGCTTAGAGGGTGACTGGAAATCACTTAGTGACTGGCAGATTCCTAACAAAAGTATTTTTTGTTTTCTTGGAAATGCTAAGAAGAATAGTCTCAAATGAGAGTATGCAGAAGCTTCCCAAAAGGCAACAGCCTTGTGGAAGAGTGTATATGTAGCATCTGAATATTGTATGTTCTATCAGCCTGCAAAGCAGGCCTACTTCTTTGATGGTCACGGTGTTGAAACATTCATTTTCTTAGAAGTTTTAGACTTCTGAGTTTTGCATGTAAGGGCTGAAATCACTGAGAACATTCTACCTACGAGGTTAGTCCTTATTAATTCTGGCCAGAATTGTCTCATTAAAGCTTAGCCCTCATCACATCCTTCCCTGCTTAGCCATCTTTGAAGGACTTCCTGTTGCTTACAGGAGAAAGTCCAAACTCTTGAACCTAATGCTCAAGGTCTTCCAGTTTGGTTTCAGCCTGTTTTGCAAGCCTTACCTTCTGTTACTTCCTCTCAAATATTCAGTGCTTGGGCTCGACTGCCTTCTGTTGCTAGCCCCCTTATTGCAAATCCCGTAGAGTTACCCCTCTGCCTTTGGTTATCCTTCCTTCTTCCCACCTCTGATTTAGTAAGCTCTCAGTTTAGGGGGAGAGTTAGAAGAAAGAACTTCCAACCAAACAGTTGGAGATGAACATCAGTGTGATGGGCCACATGGTGTGGTGTAGTGAGCTCCCCATCACTGGAGAAGTTCAAGTAGGGAAGTTTTGGGGTTCTGAAGAAGGGATTCCTGCTTCAGGTTGGAATTAGACCAGATGACCTTTGAAGTACTTGTTGGTTTTGAGATTGTTAGTCTTATTTCTTAGAATATCTTTGTATCTTTAAGGATTAGAACTGTGTAGTGATCCAATGAATGGTGTTCTGAGAAAGGGAATATGTTACAAATGCAAAGCATAAGACACAGTAATCCATTTTTACCTAATTAGTTAATTATTTCTTGTTGTTCACTATGTGCGTGACTCAATGTTAGTCTTAGTAAGGGACCCAGAAATGAGCGCCCCTATCCCACGGAGCTGTACTAGGCCAGTAAAACATGTTGTACAGTTCAGTGTCCTTTAGACTTTCCTCTGCCTCCACCCTTCCTGCTCCTCCCATTTTCTCTTGTAACACATTAGGAAGGTGTTTACCAGGAGCTCTAGACTTTGACTTCATTCCTTCTGGTTAGCTTGCTTTGATTTTGACTCAGTGGTGTAGATTCTGATAATTTCTCTCTTTCTTCCAAAGTTCTGTGTGTTTTATTTTCACTGGTAGAAATGAACTTTTAAGAGGAAGAATATGGGAAACAGATTAGACTTTTGCCTCTCCTAGCTGTTGAATTTCATTAGTAGTATAACTACCCTTCCTTAAATATTTAATGAGTGAGTGCATAGAGAATATATGACACTGTACTGAGCAGTTATATTACTTAACTAGTTCAAGTGAGATGTATCCCAACTATCAGTGCAGTTATTCTTATAAGGAGGGGCAGTTTGTGTAGTGGAGAGAGCTAGGGTTTTATAGTCAGAGTAGCTTGGTTCATATCCTTGTTTAGCCACTTTTTAGCTGTTTAACCTTGGACAAGTGATTTTTGTCTTCTCTGAAATGAGGGTTATGATAACAGGATTGTTGCGAGGATTGTTTTTGAATGAGAATATTTAGAAATGAAGGCGTCTTAGACCTTTTTATTGTCATACTTAAAAGGGAGTTAGAGACCATCTAGTACAAACTACTCATTAAAAATTAAAATCTTCTGTTTTTATATCCCCATTTCTAAATATATCTCCCTCCTTCTCTATCCAGTGAGCTATTCCTTATAAAAAAGAATCAAAAAGAATATATGCAGAAGGTGGGGAGAAGAGTTCAGTGGACTGAGTCTGATGGTGTATGCAGTATTCCATACTACAGGCTACTACCTCTGCAAAGAAGGTATGGGGCTGGCCTTGGTCACTGTAATTACACAACATTTAGTATCAAGATTTTGTTGTTGTTTTTATTTACATTGTTATAGTCTTGTATATTGTTTTCTTGGTTTTGTGTATTTCATGTTGCATCATTTCAAGTCTTCCTGTACATCTGAGTTCTTCATATTTAACTCTAATAGTGCAGTGATATACCATAGTTTGCTCAACCATTCCTGAAATGACTTTGTTTCCTATTCTTTGCTACCATGAAAAAGTGCTCAAGTGATTTTTGGGGGTACATAGGGTCTTTCTTCTTGTCATTGACGATCGTTTTGGGGGTATATGCTTAGTAGCGAGGGCTCTGTTTCAAAGGGTAGATCATTTTAGCTTCATTCCAAATTACTTTCCACAATAGTTGGACCAACTCCCAGTCAGTTTTTTCATTTTTAAGGACTAGTACCAGCTACATACTCAGTCAGTGTTTCACTCAGTCAGTGTGCAAGAGAGCACAGTTGTCTTGATTTGCAGTCCAGTTTTCTTCCCTCTACATTAGGCTGCCTCACATCAAATGAGATAATGTGAAAGTTCTTTGTGAATAGAAAGTACTTAATAAAAGTTATTCATTGCAAAAAGACAAAACGAATTTAGTACAGTAACATACAGGCCTCATAGAATTTGTAGATAGTACAGATCACACACACATATATAAGGAAGTGAGGGGTAGGTGCTAACTACACAAGGTATGTATGCATTTGGTGAGGGGACTCGGCACTATGCCACATGAAGACTGAAAGAACTGGGGATTATCTTGGAAAAGAGAACTTGGGGGAATATGATTTCAGTCTTCAAATGTTAGAAGGGTTTACATGCGAGAGGAGTATACTTGTTTTACATGGTTCCAGAGGGTAGAAGTAGGATCTGTATACGTATAAGCTGCAGGGAGATATCTCAGTTGGCATTAGAACACATTTTCTACTTTTCAGAGCCAACCAAAGAAATGATTTCCTTGGGAGAAAGCAAGTTCCTGGTCACTGCAAGTGTTCAAGTGGAGGCTAGATGATCTTTGGTCAGAGAGGATAGAAGCTGTTCATCTTAGGTTTGGATTGGAATAGATTCTATAAAAAGGAAAAGCTTCCTGGAGAGTAGGAATTTAAGGGAAATTACACTCTTAGATGGGAAGAGGAATGCCTGGGATTTGTTTTAGCATCCATCCACTTGGGACCTTTCACGTGAATAGGCTTTCGAGGTTAGGAGAATACCAACAAAATATTCTCAAGCCTTAACAGTTACCCAGCTTATTGGTACACATGAACGTACGTGTATGAGCATGCATGAAAACCATACGATCACTGTCAGCTCCCTCAGGGCTTGACCTTTGTAGGGTCCCAAGGACTAGTAGAGAGTTAGTTCCTGGATCAAAGAAGAGAAAGAGGTCACATACTTGAGCTCACATGGGAATCTGCTACTAATCATGGGACTTGGCCTAAATTTGGGGCCTCAGTTTTCCTATTGTAAAATGAGGGGAGTGGAACTAATGAGGCTGTGAGATACACCGGAAAAAAAGCCATACATTTAGAGTCAACTGGGGTTGAAATCTCAGCTTGGCTATTTCTACCTGTGTGACCTTGGGCAGTCACTTCCTTTCTCTGGGCTTTAGTCCCTTCATCTGTAAAATAACAGGATTGGTCCACAGGGGTGGAGGACCCACCACTGGACTAGACAGATGACTTCATAAGACTCTTTCAATTTTAAATCTGATCCTATTTTGGATTTCTTTTCTTGGAGAAAATTATTTAATTTTTTAAAACTCTCCATCCCAGATGAGGTGTATTCTTTTGCCTGAAGACAGGAGGATGTGGATGAGGTGACTTCAGGCTCTTTGATACATAGACATTTCAAGGTGGATAGAATCTTTATTTTTAAAATAAATTTTTGGTGATATTTTTGTTTTTACATCACTTGTATTTCCCACTATAGTGGGCTCCTCCTCAGCCCTTCCCAGAAAGTCACTCTTTATAGTAAAAAAATTTTAAAAGAGGAAGACAGAAGAAAAGATTTTTCAAAATTTACCAACATATCAAAAAGTCTGACATTGTATGTAATACCCTCACTTCCTGTCCCTAATTTCTTTAAAGAAGCAGGAGAGGTGTTCTTTCTTGTCTCTTCTGTAGGGCCAAGTTTCTTGTCTTTCTAATTTTTCAACATTTGGTTTTGATTGTTTTGTTGTTTCCACTCACATTGTGATAGCCATGTTTTCTTGCATTCGCTTCACTGAGCATCACTTCATAAATATCTTTCCATCTTTCTTTATATTCATCATATCATTGTTTTTTCCAGAATAGCAATGTTATATTACTACAGCTTCTTTAACCATTCTCCTATTAATAGATACCTTTGTTTCTGTTTCTTTGCCACCATGCAAAGGGAAGCTCTAAATATTTGGTGTATGTGGGGCTTTTCTGTTTTCACTGACTTCCTTCTTCAGTATATATACCCTCCAGTGGAGTGTCTGTGTTGAGGCATTTGGGTGGTGCGGTAGATAGAGCCTTGGACCTGGAGTCAGGAAGACCTGAGTTCAAATCCACCTCAGACTCTAACTTATGAGATACTCTAGGCAAATCATTTACCTCTGTCAGCCTCAGCTTCATCAGCTGCAGAATGGGGATAACATCATCTACTTCCTCCAAATATGATAGTGTTTGTAAAGTAGTTAGCATAGTACCTGGAACATAGTAGGTGATTAATAAATGCTTGTTCCCCTTCCCCTCCCTGGGAGTCACATGAACATTTTATTAACTATGTACAAATAATTCTGGATTGTTTCCCGAAGGGGGAATCCTAATCAGGTTCGTTGCTCTCATTTTATAGAAGAGAAAACTAAAGCTCATCGAGCAGTGACTTGCCTAAGGTCACATAGCTGGTATGTAACAGAACTGAGATGCCCCATGGCTTTACTGCAGCTCTTTTTATCTTAAGAAATCTGAACATATTAAAAGGTGTCCATTCTTCTGTCTTCTGGTGATACTAATCAGTATATTTCATTAAAGTGATAACTTGTAAAATTACAATTGAACTTTTCTTCCAGTGAGCTCCAAATGTACTCTTGTTTTTTTATCTTCATGAAATCCTTATGATGAAAAAGGCAAATTTTTTTTTTCATTTTACAGATGTAGATACTGGGGCATTGTGAAATTAGACAGTGGTGATTAGCCAAGTATAATAACAGAAATTTGTTAATCTAGTGAAATTGTATAGTTTTTTTTTAACTTAATGGTTTAATGTGTTGATCTGAAGGGTTCCTTCTAGTTCTGGTGTTTATAACTTCATAATGTGATGATGTATATCATCCTAGGTTTCTTTTAAATACTAACTAAAATCCCATCTTTTACTGGAATCCTTCCTCATCCCCTCTTAATTGTAGAGCTTTCTCTCTGTTGTTTCCTATTTATCTTATATAAAGCTTGTGTGTATATATGTGTTTGTTTGTTGTCTCTTTCCATTAAGTAAGCTCCCTGAGGGCAGGGACTCTGTTTTGCTTCCTTTTGTATCCCCAGGGTTTAGTATAGTACCTGTCATATACATAGTTAATACATGTGTGTTGATTTTTGATGGCTCTGAATTTTAGAAGCCCAAAGGCCTAGGCTATATTTTCATCTTGATAGAACTCTTTTATTGGCATGCTTCATTCTAATATTTTCTCCCTTTGTTTTAGAAAACTAAGTGCTAGAAAAAATTGAACTATAGAGCTTTTGGATTCAGGAAAATTACAGTAGTCATGGAAAATGAATATATTACAGAACTGGAATTGGGAGGTCCTGGTTGTGTTTGCAGCAAAAGTCCAGTGTGACCTTGGGCAAATCTCTTCACTGTAAAGCAGAGGTGAGGAACCTGTGGCCTTGAGGCCACATGTGACCCTATAGGTCCTCATGTGTGGCCCTTTGACTGAATCCAAACTTCAGAGAACAAATCCCCTTAATAAAATGATTTGTTCTATAAAACTTGGACTCAGTCAAAAAGTCGCACCCAAAGACCTAGAAAACCACATGTGACCTTGATGCTGCTGGTTGCCTACCTCTATTTTAGAGCTTTAGTCTTGAAATTCTGAAGACTTGAGTTCAGATCCTGCCCCAAACACTTAATTAGCCATGTGACTTTGGGAAAGACTCTTAATCTCTCAGCCGCAGTTTCCTCATCTATAAGATGGGGATTGTAATAGCAACTCCTTCATAAGATTGTTGTGAGGATCAATAGACAACATGTAAACAAAATGACCCTTAAATATTTCAAGGAGTATTCTATGATTTTTAAAAAAATAAATTACTATTTTCAAAACTAACTAGCATTCTCTCTTCCACACCATTGAACAACGGAAAAGAAAACTCATAACAATAATTCATAGTTAAGCAAAGCAAATTCCTGCAGTGATTTTGTCCAGAATTGTATGTCTCATTTTTTATCAATTGGGGAGTAACTTTATTCTTTTATTTTTGAATCAGTTCCTCATATATCTTGAGACTTTTATCAGAGAAACTTGGCAAAGATTTTTTTCCCCCCAGTTGCCCATTTCTCTTCTAATCCTAGCTGTGTTAGGTTTGGTATAATTCACTTCTGCTCCCCCTCCTCTCTTTTCTTTCCTTCTCCCAATGCCTAACCACAGATTCTTTTTCTTTTTGTTTTTCTTAGGACAGATCTCTCCCTTAATCTACCATCTCTCTAATTCCCCCCTCTCTTCTCTTCTTTACCTCTTGTTTCCCTGTTGAGTGAAATGTATTTTTGCACCTCCTTGTATGCATGTGTGTATGCACATACGTGTATACCTGTGTATATTCTTCCTTTTTTTGACTATTTCATATTAAAGTGAGCTTCAAGTGTCTTTCTCTTTCCAAACTGTGTCCCTTCTGCTTTCTTTTCTCCAGTTCTTATTTGTAAAGGGTTTTCCAAAAGTCTTAGTGCAGTTTTGAAGATATTAAAGCTTAAACTTGCTCTAAGACTTTTGGAACATACTATATAGTCTTCTACTTGTACACCCTGATTATGTGTGGTAACATCTCCCCACATTCCTCTCTATTCCTCCACCAAGTGTATTCCTTTCCCCCTCCTTTTGAGATCATTAAAACAAAAAGAAACATTCCCAGATTCTCTGTCTTATTTGACTTCCTCTGTGATGCCTGATGATGGTATACAATTCGGAGGGGACATGTATTATATTCCCATTTTAGAATATAAACAGTTCATTCTTGTTTAATCCCATAATGACTGCTTATTCATATTTGCTTTTTAATGTTTCACTGTTGTGACTACTATGTTTGTATTTCAGAGTTTCTATGCAGTTCTGATCTTTCATCAGGAATGCTTAGAGGCCTCTTTTTTTTTTTTTTTCCATTTTTTTATTTGACCTGAAAACACTGGACTTTTGCCATAATGTTTTGGGGACTTCTTTTAGGAGAATCACTAGTGGGTTTTGGACAGCTTTATGATTTTTTTTTTGGAAATATGATATCTTTTCTTTTTCTGGGGTGTTGGTCCTGTTTCAAGTAGTCTAGTGGTTCTTAAGTTATCTTTCCTTGGTCTGTTTTCCAGGTCACTTGTTTTCATATCATACTTCTATTTTTTCTATATAATTCTGTTAGGTATATGCTAGTTTTCAAGGAATCTGTTGCTTGGGTAAGGTTTTGTACTTTTTGTGCAGAGATGTTATGACCTTTCCAGTTCTTCTAAAACTTTCATTTCTTTTCTAGTTTTTTTCCCCCTTTTACTAGTTTCTTTTTTAGTTGATTTCTGTAGTGCTTTCATTTCATTTATGAAACCATTATTAGTTCTTTTTTCAAACTGTCTCTCCCAAGAATTCTGGTTTAATTTGTGTCTATGCTGTGTTTTTTTTTCCTTTGAATCTTTGCTGGCCCATATTTTGGAGTCATTCTTTTTTTCTGAGTTTATGTCTTGAGGCATCCCTGTCACCATAATAGTTCTTTATTGAGGAATTCTTTTTTGTGTTTTCTTATTTTTCAGTTCTGAAGTGAAATGTCTGTGTTTTACTTGGTTCCATTTTGTGTTCTCTTAGGTACTGCTGCTGCTTTATTGGAATATAGAGTGTAGTGTCTGTTATTCCAGGATCTCAGAGACAGCTCAGGGTGGATGGAGTGCTTCAAGTTTTCTGTGCACATAGATATCAGTCTGAATGCTGACCAGAAACTCTGCAAGTTCCTAACCTAGATTAGGATGTGACCAACTGTGGGCTTGTCTTTGTGTGGATTTCCAGTAGACTGTTGCAGGACTCAGCAAAGGTCAGCCAGGTGGAAAGCTCTGTGTGTTCATAGTGACAGAACTGCCAGTTCCACTTTGATCAGAGCTTCTGGCCCTGGTTATTCAACTGCAGGCTTCAGAGCAGCCTAAGGACTCTTACGTGAGATTCTAGTCCCCTCCTTCTAGGCCCAGCCTTGCTGCTTGCTCTTTGCTTAATACAAGACCCACCATTGCTTAGGGCCCTGGACCAGTTATTCAACAAATATTTGTTAAATGAATTTTTGTCAAGATTTAGCTCTCTTTTATATATTCACACTTTCAAGAAGCTTTTAGCTCTTTCTAGGTTAGCTGTATTATTTTTCTTCATGTATAGGCACAAGTACCTTCCTTAGGCAGTATTGGATCTGTGCACTGGGGATTGATCAGCAGAGCTGATATTTGATGCCTGTTCCTGCTACCTACATGAAGTTTGGCCTCTCTGGGAGTCTGGGATCTGTTCGTGTCCTGGTACAGCCTTTAGCAAGGCTTCTTTCAACCTGGAAAGGCTGAGAGCTTGACCTCTCCTGACTAGATCCTGTCCCCGGTGTCTGCAGACCTCTCTGTCTCCCTATGCTGGAAAAACTGAATTGCTGATTTTTTTTTCTTGGATTTTCCAGTTAGTGCTTGATCTTGGTGCATTTTCTAACTCTCTGAGGTTTAGTCGCGGCAGAGGTCTTCTCTCTACTACTTCCTTCAACTTTGCCATTTTGGCTGGTAATTTGTTCTCTTCTAAGTTTAACTGCATTGGTTTTGTTTGTGCAAAAGTTTTAAATATTAGATAATCAAAATTATTTTATCATTTGTGATCCTCTCTGACCTTTGTGTGGATATCAATTCTTCGCCAGTCCATACATCTGAAAGGTAATTTTTTTTCCTTGTGCCTCTTATTTGCTTATGATGTCACTTAAAAAATAAACTAAGTCATATATCCATTTGGAGCTTATGTGCTATAAGGTGTTTTTCTATATCTACTTTTTATCAGACTGCTTTCTATTTTTCCCAGCAGTTTTTATTGAATAGTCCTCATCCCAGTAGAATGGGGTATTTGGGTTTATTAAACACTATGGTACTGTGTTTGTTGACTTTTGTATGTTCTATCTTACCTGTTTCTTTGTTCATTCTTCCTATTTTTTAACTGGTAGTAAGTTGTTTTCATGATTATTGCTTTGTAGTATACATTGAGATCTGGTACTGCTAAGACTCCCTTTTTTCCCCCCACTTTTTTTTTTTTTTACTGTTTTCCTTGAGATTCTTGACCTTTTATTCCTCCCAATAAATATATTGGGGTTTTTTTTCTAGCTCCCTAATACCTTTGGTAGCAAATTCATTTTTGGTAGTATTATCATTTTTATTATAGTGACATGAGCCTCACACAGGCAGGGAATATATCTCAAATTATTTTGGTTTGCCTTTATTCTTATAAAGTGTCTTTTGTGGTTGGATTCACATTGGTAGATGAATTCTCAAGTATTTTTATACATTCTGTTAATTATTATAAATTGGACTTCCCAATCTGTCTCATTCTTCTATGATTTGTTGGTAATATATAGGAATGCTGATGATTTACGTGTTTTTTATCTTGCAACATTATTAATTTGTTTTTCATAACTTTATAGATGATTCTAGAGGGTAGACCATCATATAATCTGCAAAAAACAGTGTTTCCTCTTTGCTTGTGTTTCTTCTCTTGATTTCTTTTTCTTGTCTTATTGCTATAGGTGACATTTCTAGTGCTATCTTAAATAGTAGTGATGATTGCGGGCATCTTTGAGTTAGCCCTGATCTTATTAGAAAAGCCTCCAACTTTTCTCCTTTACATAAAACGTTTGCTCTTGGTTTTTGTGTGTGTGTGTGTGTGTATGTGTGTGTGTGTGTGTGTGTGTGTAAAAAAGAAAACAACTTGGTAGAGACACCATTAAACGTTACTCCTTGGAATAAAATGCTTTTTTATAGTTAACAAATAAATACAGTGAAATCTTTTATCCTTAGCACCCTTTGATCAGTTGTATCTGTAAAGATAAATTTTGTTGTAGAATGTTGTTTGTAGAAACCTACCTGTTCTGTTCTCATAAGATACATTCTTAATGCGTATAAAAATTATTTTCCTAAAGATATTATAGAAATTAGAAAATATGCATATGAGTCAATCTTTTGTTTTTCTTTATGACATTCCTTTGGCAATAATAAAGTCTTCCCCCCCCTTTTTTAGCCCCCTATGTTTTGACTGTCTTTAGAATTGATCCTTCCATAGTCCTCAAAATTGTATTTCCTTCAGCATTAACTTATTTATTTTATATATGAGGGGTTGAACAGTTGGTCTCCATGAGTACTAGAATCTTTCATATTCTTTTATATCTTCCTCACTACTGAACACTAGGTACCAAATTCAACCATGAATTTCCATTTCCATAAAAAAAAAACCTGTTAAATACATTGTTTTCAAAGCTACCCTGTTTTTCTGAGCTTCTAAGTTTTCTTTTGTTCTTTGCTGTGCACTTTTTTCTCCCTTCACTCTGCCCCAGAGAAGGCCACCATTAGACACAAATGTGTGTGTGTGTGTGTGTGTATGTAAGACCATACTACACCTATTTCTGTTTATCAGTTCTTTCTCTGGATGTGGATGGCATCTTTCTTTATAGGCCCTTTGTAGTTGATTTGAGTATTTATAATACTTGAAATGACTTAGTTGTTCAAAGTGTTCTTAGAACAGTATTGCTGTTAATGTACAATGTTCTCTTGGTTCTGCTCATTTCACTCTTTGTTTCATACAAATCTTTCCATGTTTTTCTAACGTCAACCAGCTAATCATTTCTTATAGCATAATAGTATTCCATTGCAATCATATACCACAGCTTATTTACACATTCCTCAGCTGATGGGCATCCTCTCAATTTCCAGTTCTTTGTTACCACATAGAGAGTGGCTATAAGTATTTTAGAACATAAATTCTTTTCCTTTTTCCACAATCACCTTAGGAAACAAACATAATACTGGTATTGCTGGGTCAAAGGGTCTACAGTTTTTTACCTCTGGGTATAATTCCAGATTGCTTTCCAAGATGGTTAGATCAGTTCCACAGTTCTGCCAGTAGTGAACATGTCCCAATTTTTCCATAACCCCTCCAACATTTGTTGCTTTCCCTTTCCATCATTTTAACTAATGGGTGTAAGATGATACCTCAAAGTTTGTAAATGTCTCTAATCAATAGTGATTTAGAGAATTTTTTCATGTGACTATACATGTAGTTTAGATTTCTTCATAAAAAAACTGCCTGTTAATGTCCTTTGACCATTTATCAATTGGGGAATATGCCTATTAATTTCTTGAAGGTGATATCTTGTCTTTTGGATATCCACTTTGCTGAGTACCTTATCCATGGTGTAGTGCTGCTGGTGATTTGCTTTTTGTGAGAGAGATGTGTTTGAGGCTTTGGGGTAGGAATTTGACCTGTGGTGATTAGGAATGTGCTTCAGAGGAGGGTTTTTTGCTATATGTACTAAAATGGCTTTGATATTTATCAGAAGCATTTCCCAACCTTTCTTTCACAATACTTTAATCATGATAATGCCACATTGACATAGCATCGTATAGATAATAAAGTGCTTTGTATACATATATAATTGGATTCTCATAGCACCTTGAGATATGTAACATTTATTATCATTTGACAGATAAGGACATGAAGTTCAAAGAAATGAAAAAAGATTTGCCTAGGAACATTGGACCAAGAATTGATAGGTTTTGATTTTTAGTTCCAAGTGTTTGATTCCAGATACGTTGTCCTTAACTGCCAATTATTCTTCTATATTTTATTTTGAATCATGATTAATTACGTAGGTATCTTTTTTTTTGCTAGCTAGTGAACTCTTTGAGAACTTAGGGAGACTCTTTTCTCCCCTCCTCTCAGTTTAGCAAATAGTAAGTCTCAGGTGAATATTCATTTATTTTACAAACATTTGCTAAATTAATTTTTGCCAAGGCTGCTTATTTAGTTGTATTTAGTAGTTTACATTTTCAAATAGCTTTGAGCTCTTTATGGCTTAACTGTATCATTGCTGTTACTGTATATTTGTTTCATTCATTCAACATGAGACCTACCCTGTAAGAGTCTGCTAGTGGATATAAAGATGAATAAAACAGGGTTCCTGCCTTTACTAAGATCAATTTAATGGAATGGTGGAACATTTATGTAAATAGCTATGATACAGAATAAAACAATTATGTAAGAGGTATGATTGCAGAGAAACAGCGGTGGGTTCCCCATCTGGGTTTGGGGCTGGCAGTCACCAGAAGGCTTTCTGGCTGGTGTTTTAGCTAGTTCTTGAAAAATGGGCAGGATGTCAACAGGCAAAGGTACAGAGGCATTGGGGCAGTTATTCCAGGCATAGAGAGCTGGGCAAACAAGATAGGAAAACACACAAGTTTTAAAGCAAAGTCCCATTTTTCTGAAAGTAATGTGTAAGAAGGAAAGCAGCGTGAGTCAAGGTTGGATCCTGATTGTTTGAGACCTGAGTTTTGAACTACAGCTTTCAAGCATTTGTTCACAGTTTCAATTACTTCTGTCCCCTTCCTCTGACTCGTTCCTAGGCTTCCAAACTTTTCCTGTCACTTGGCTTTTTGTTGTTGTCACTGTTGTTCATGCTTTGGTTCCATATTTTCCCACAAGCTTTAGTTGAGGCATCATATTTTTCTTTGGTTCCCTTTTCATTTTTATTATGGTTACTGCTTTATCCCCATGATTTTTAGAGTATCTTTTTGTGAAGTCATATGTTTTCAAGGGGTTTTAGCTTTCAGCATTCTTCTGAAGAAAAATGGTTTGTTCTACTTTAAATATGGCTCACCATATTCCTGTGGCCCCATGGACTCTATCCTTTATATATCAAACTTAATAGATTCTCCTCCTCAAACACCTTAATTTCTCTCTCTGTGGAGAAGCATTTTGTTTTACTAGTCAAGAATATGCACACATAAACTAGATACAGCATGGTGTACTTGACAGAGCCCTGGATTGTGAATAATGAGAGCTGGGTTCTAGTCCCATTAATTTGCTATTGAACTTTGATCAAGTCACTTCCTAATTCTGAGCATTCGTTTCTTCTTTTCAAAAATGAAAAGTTAGATTAGATGATCTCTGAAGTCCCTCAGCTGTCATTGTGTGATTTATATGTTTCTTGTTTGTTTAAAAATTTAAAAGCTCTGAAATTTAGCATTTTTTTTTTATTTCTTATCCCCTTACGGGAAGAGGGGAGCAAAACTCAAGCAAAACAAATTCCCACGTTGGCTGTGTCCAGAAAATGTATACTTCATTCAATGTAGCTGTCCATAACCTCTCGGTCAGGAGGTATGAGGTGAAGGTGAATAGTGATTGTGTGGTATATCTAAGTTTTGTTTAACTTATGCAACCACTGAAGATGATCATCAATCCTAGCTCTTTAAGTAAAATGACAGAAGATAGCTATGTGGATTAACTGTCTTCATTATGTTTCAAGTTAATAATAGCTAGCATTTATATTGTGTCTTAAAGTTTGCAAAACACATTGCATGTTATCTCATTTAGTCCTTACAACTCTGTGAGGTGGGTGCTATTATTATATCCATTTTAGAGATGAGGAAATGGAGACTCAGAGAAGTTAGTTGCCCAGGGTCACACAGCTAAGAGACTGTCTGAGGTAGGATTCAAAGTCAGGTCTTCCTGTCTGAAGTCTAGCTCTCTATCCCACTGTGCTACCTAGTTACCTATAATTACTAAAATGCTTTTTTAGTAATCTGTCTTGTATAGTATGATGACCAACGAATCTCTCTGATTTTGTGAAAAGTGATTGGATGAAAAGCAACCAGAAGTTCCAGGTTCTAATCTCAGCCCTTTGTGATGAGGGGCAAATATCTCTGGTCCCTTTCCCCTCATCTGTTAACTGGGAATAATACTATCTGCCCTTTTTATAGAGCTGTTACAGGAATCACATGAATTCATAGATGTGAAGATGCCACAAAATGCAAGGTACTTGTATTGTTGTTATATAATATTTCATGGATTTCTGGATCATGGTATCTCGTTTAGCCTCACAGCATCAGCCAGTTTCTTTTAAGTAATAGTTTTTCTTGATTTCCCATTTGAATCTTAAAACTATTGAGGTGGATTTTTGAAGCCACAGCCTTGTAAACTTTTGAACATTTCATGAACGTGAGTAACTGTTTACTAACTAGTGATAGTTGGCTGCGTGCTTTTTCTAAGCTATTAGTTCTGTTCAATATTTTTTTTTAAAAAAATTTTGGCCTTTTATTTTGACCAGTTATTTATTTATTTATTTTTATTTTATTTATTTATAAATGTTCTACAATCACTTCCTTAAAATTAAGATTTTATACCCCCACTATTTTTTTTTTAAAGAAGATTTGGCCTTGCTTATTGGGAATAATTTTGCTGTACAAAAATCTTTGTAGTAAAAAGCTGATTTTTTTATAGCACTTTATTGTCTTAAGCTCTCCTCTCCATTCTATTTAATCTTTACCACAATCTTGTGAGGGAGTCAAGAAAGGGCTTATTATTTCTCTGTTACAGATGAGGAAACTGAGGTGCAGGGAAGGGAAAGTGATTTGTCCAAAGTAATTTACAGCTTTCTTATTTCTAGTAAGTGTCTAGAAGCCAGGCTTTTTGGATAATTCACTGCGCAGTGCTTGTTCCACATGACCATTGCCTCTCTCCTTGCTGTCATTTGTCACTTTCTTTAGATCTGGCACAATTTGTAAGACCCAATGTGGAGTTGTCTTGCCTTTTGTGTTTATATATATTAATATAAAGGCACAGATTTCTTTATCTTATCTTAGTAGAGTAGGTTCAAGTCTTTGTTAATTTTAGTGCCTGGTGCATCATGGATACTTAATATGACCTAATATTTGTCATCCAGGAGGCATCTGGATAACTGGAATTGGAGCAGCCTTGATGTTTGTGACTTAGGGTACAGTGAATTTGTAGCCAAAATGAGATACCCAGTTCCTTTTTTCATCCAGATTGAGTCTCCCATCTAGATCAGATTGCTTTCCACCTCTCTTCTCTCCTCCCACCCCCATATCTTGTGGCTGGTGCTGTTTAAATATTTATGTTGTCCACACTCAGCCTTGTCCAGGGCCCGTGTTTATGATGCTGCTACTTTCACTCTTATTTTCTGATACTGGAGTCCTCATTTCCATTTTTACCATTGGACACAGATTCTGTCTAATTACAATTGAATTGAAAATCTTGTCATCTCTCAATCTGTTCCTACTTTTTTTCTTTGGAAATATTTTATCTATAGAACTGATCCTTTCATATTTGGCTGCACCATATGTCAGTCTTTTCTCAATGGACGTGTTTCTTTGTTGCCTTCTGTTCATTTCAATAGGAAAAAAGATGAGATTTCCCCAAAGCTGGCTAGTCCCACAATCATAGATTTGGAGTTGAAAAGGATGTTTAAAGTTGTCTAATACAGCTCTTTCATTTTGCAAATGAGGAACTTGGGTACTCACAAAGATGAAGTGACTTGCTCAGGGTCACCTAGGTCTTCTGACTCCAGATTCATTGTTTTTTCCATTGTACCATGCAGCCCCATAAGCAATAACATTCTGTATAATTCATTTGTACTCCAGCATGCAAAACTCTTGTGACCACATAAATTCTTGTCATTCATTTATTAAACAAATACATCTATAGTGTATGATGTATATACTATACTCGGCACTGGAGGGGTGCAAAGGTAAGCCCAAGTTCTTGTCCTCAGGGAGCTCATAGGCAACTGGGGGAGAAAAGAAAACATGTTCTCATGTAATTGTAATCAAATCTAGAATGTATTCTATATGTAAGAGGAGTACATAATAATATGAGATCCAGATTTGAGGATAAAGACTGGTTTCATGGAGGGTAAATTGGTAGGTAAATTGTAGACAAACCTACAATCTTGGCCTTTCCAACAGACTCTACCTGATTTTTTAGTCCATGTTTACCAAATGTTATGTTACAAAATTGTTCTTTTCCCTTAACTTCTGTCTTACATGCTGGTACTCACTCATGGATTGTTTCCTTTCAGTGTAGGTTCATAATTTTCATTCGTTTAATAAGCTTGATAAAATATCTGCTATGTATAAAGTACTCTGCTTACCATTGAGGTAGTAGGCTTCAAGAGAAATAAGAACTATTCCCTGGTTGAGGGGGAGGATGAGTAAAACATACACAAATTAACAGTAATATTGCTTAGAAATAGAAAATATGAGATCAGTCCATAAATATTTATTGATTACTCAGTGAGGATAGTATTAGTATGTCTATTTCCATAGATGAGGAAATCGAGATGAGAGATTTCTGAGTGGCTTGCTTATGACAATACACCCATTAAATGTTTTAAGGAGAGAGAGAGAGAGCGGTAAATTCGTTTCCTCACTGAGTCTAGCATAATGATACTATTATATATTCCTAGTATAGGCAGTCTAAACTCTGTGAATTATCTCCTATTTATCCTGTATATGCTTGCTTTGTTCTCCCCCAATGAATTGTAAACTTCTTGAGAGTAGAGTTTAGTGTCTTTTGCCACTTAGTGTAAAGCCTGGCACAGTGGGAGCTTAAAAAAATGTTTCTTGGTTGATTTTAACAAGGGAAAAATACTCGGAACACTCAATGAGAAATTTCAAAGGGAGTCACCTGCATGTGTATCTTTTATTCATTTTCTGCTTCTAAATGTATGTAATTATATTTCTAACTTGATAGGAATTTTGTTTTTGTTGGTGGCTTGGGCTTTTGTTTAGATTATGGAGGATTTGAGGTTGGATTATAGGCCCTTATTTTTGGAAGGTCATGGAGAATGGGAGAAGTACTGCCAGGACTAGAGAAGGGAAAATGAGGAGGAGACAGGAACAAACACTTATGGATCTATGCCAGATGCCAAGCCAAGCTTTCACAGATACCTCATCTGATCCTCACAACATTACTGTGAGGGTAGTACTATCATTGTTCCCATTTCACAAAAACTGAGCAAGTCAGAGGCCGTGAATTTGTCCAGTATCTAAGACCGCGTTTGAACTTAAATCTTTCTGACACTAGGCCTTAGCTTCTTGTCCACTGTACCACCAGCTATGATAAAGAATCTGAAGCTTGCAAACTGTAGCATTGTGATCTTGACTTTGATCCTTGACAGAATTCTAGATGATATTTATATCCTCAGCAATCAGCACAGTGTTATTTGGCATATAATATGCGCTTGTTGATTGATTTCTTGAGAGCAGGGATATATAATTCACTTTTTTGAAGGATTAACTAATTTAATTTACTAATTTATTCTTCTGTACAGATAACAGCTGTTTTCTTTTTTAAAATTTATTTATTTTCAGTTTTCTATAATCAATTTCATATATCTTAGATTCTCCCCTCCCTTCCCTCTCTTTCCCCCCTCCCTCCCTGAGACAGGGTGCAATCTTACATAGGTTCTGCACATACATTCTTATTAAATACATTTTTACCTTAGGTTGCACAGAAGAATTAAAATGAATGGGAGAAACCATGAAAAACAACAAAATATAACACAAGAGAAAATAGTCTGCTTCACTCTGTGATCCATTTCTATAGTTCTTTCTCTGCATGTGGAAGGCATTTTTCCTCAACTGTGTATTGGA
>CM053773.1:192820946-192833718 GCA_028658325.1 Potorous gilbertii
CCTTGTTTAGCCATTCCCCAATTGATGGTCATCTCCTTGATTTCCAGTTCTTGGCTACCACAAAGAGTGCTGCTATAAATATTTTTGCACATGTGGGACCCTTTCCCATTTTTATGATCTCTTTGGGATACAGTCCTGGAAGTGATATTGCTGGGTCAAAGGGTATGCACATTTTGGTAGCCCTTTGGGCATAGTTCCAAATTGCTCTCCAGAGTGGTTGGATCAGCTCACAGCTCCACTAACAGTGAATTAGTGTTCCAATTCTCCCACATCTTTTCCAGCTTTATCATCTTTCTGTTTTGTCATGTTAGCCAATCGGATAGGTGTGATGTGGTACCTCAGAGATGTTTTGATTTGCATCTCTCTAATCAATAGTGATTTAGAGCCTTTTTTCATATGACTATAGATAGCTTTAATTTCTTCTTCTGGAAACTGCCTACTCATATCTTTTGACCATTTATCAATTGGGGAATGGCTTATATTCTTGTACACTTGACTCAGTTCTCTATATATGTTAGAGATGAGGCCTTTATCACAGACACTAGTTGCAAAAATTTTTTTCCGGTTTTCAGCTTCCCTCCTAATCTTGGTTGCATTGGGTTTGCTTGTGCAAAACCTTTTTTATTTAATGTAATCAAAATTATCCATTTTACACTTCATAATGTTCCCGATCTCTTGTTTGGTCAAAAATTTCTCCATTCTCTATAAATCTGATAAATTCACTATTCCTTACTTTCCTAATTTGTTTATAGTATCTAACTTTATACCTAAATCGTATACATATTTGGACTTTATTCTGGTATATGGTGTCATGCATTTTTATATACTCAGTTTCTGCCATACTGTTTTCCAGTTTTTCTAGCAGTTTTTGTCAAACAGTGAATTTTTATCCCCAGAAGCTGGGATTCTTGGGTTTATCAAGCAGTAGATTGCTATATTCATTGACTACTGTGTCATGAGTACCTAACCTATTCCACTGGGTCTACCCCTGTATTTATTAGCCAGTACCAAGTGGTTTTGATGATTGCAATATATTTCATTGTTAAATCTTTTGCTATCAGTATTGGATACTGCTTTGATTAGAATTCTTGTGTACTTCAGACGTAGATATTAAGTGTTATTTTTCCTTTATAATTTTATGGTCATTGTGTTAACTATAGAATGTATTACTAAAGAGATAATTAGTGAAGATCTGGAAAAGAAATGAGCCCAATATAGCTTCATCAAGAACAGACCAACTTTAGAACCTTTTTGACCAAGTTGCTAAACCAGGAAAATGACTATGTATATATTTTACCTTTATTTTAGCAAAACATTTTCCAGAGACTTTCATGTTGTTTTAGTGAAAAAGATTGAGGGATATGAACTAGGAAGCAATATAATTAGTCTGGCTCAGAGATAAGTTGAGTTGCAGGATCCAGAGAAAAGTCAATGATTTGATATCATCTTGCAAGAAGTCCTCTAGTTGAGTGCTCCAGGACCTATTTAACATTTTTATCAGGGACTTGATTAGAAGCAGAAATGATATACACATCAGATTTGCAGATGACCCAGAGTTGGGGGGATAGCTAACATACTCCATGACACTAAGGATTCAAAAAGATCTTGACAGATTAGAAAATTGGGCTGAATCTAAGAAGATCAAACTCAAAAGGAATAAATGTGACATCTTGTACTTGGGTTTGAGAAATAGTACACATGCAAAAGGGGGAAGACGTGGTTAGATAGAAACAAGTTTGCAAAAGATTCAAGGATTTTTATTGGACTATGAGCTCAATATTTATAGAAGCAATATAGATTGGATACTAGATTTGGAATCAGGAATCAACCAATGACCATTTATTACTGACTGTGTAAATTTTTTTTTTAATTTAAATTTTTTTTTTCAATGAACAAAAGTCAGTTCTCTCTCCTACTTCTCACTGGAAAAGAAACACCTGTATTCAACCTGCCCCCCCCCCCCCATTTTTTAAAACAAAAACTTTGTCAAGCAAAATAAATTCTTACATTGGCCATGTCCAGAGATATAATATTCTCATCTAGTCTAACTCTGTATCCCCCAAGTCCTTTGCCTCTCTTTTAGGAGGTGGATAACATGCTTTATCATCTGTCCTCTGGAATTATTGTTAGTCATTGTATCAGAGTTATCATGTTTCCAGGTTGTCTTTATAGTGTTTTTGTTATATAAATTATTCTCATTGTTTTTTCATTTTATTTTGCATCAGTTCATATAAGTCTTTCCAGATTCCTCTGAAACCATCCTTTTTTTTTCATTTCTTATAACATAATTTATTCTCCTATATTTATATACAAGAAATTATTCAGTTTTTTCTCAAGTTGGTCAACTCCTTAGTTTCCAGTTTTTTGCCACTACAAAGCTTCTATAAACATTTGTACATAGGTCCTTTTCCTCATCCTTTTGGGATATAGGCTTAGTAGTGGTATCACTGGGTTAAAGGGTGCACACAAGTTTGGTAAGTTTTGGTGCATTTTTCAAGCAGTTTGGGTTAAGTGGCTTGCCCAAGGTCACTCAACTACTAAGTGCCCAAATTCCACTCAATGGCTGCTTTTTGGACCCTCCTGGCTTAGAGTGAATGTCAGTAGTAACTGTTTCTCTTCCAAACAACAACCCCCTCCCCCCATTTATTTATTTTCTTTTCTATTTAAAGGGGCCGTCCCCTGACTACTTTTAAATGAGGCCTATTCACTGAGTGGGCATTACCTCACTTTAAGTGAGAACCTGAAAAGGCCTTGGCCTAAAAGACCAAGGTCTCCCATTGCATCCTGAGCCATCTCTGGGCATCCTGATGAATATCTGGTCACTGGATCCAGAAGGCTCAGGAGGAGAAAGTGAGGCAGGTGACCTTGCACAGCCCTCCCTCACTCACAACAAAGTCAAGTGTAAGTCATGTCTTCAAACATAACAAGTCTGAAGCGAGATTTGAGCTCAGATTCTCCTGACTTTAGGGCTGATGCTGTGTTCACTGCACCACCTAGCTGCCCTACAGTTCCAAATTGTGAAGCACTGACCATGTGTCAAACGCTGTGCTAGATGCAATGGATAAAGAAACAGAAATGAAGCAGCTCTTGCCTTTAGGAAACTCAGATTCTTTTGAGAGGGGAAGAAGACAATATATGCTTTTTTTTTCCCCTTTTCCTTCCTACACATATTTTGTATACATAAAAAATGTTGTTGGAACGAAAATAGGAATATTTGTGTTCAAATCCCATTTCTGACACTTCTTTTTGTGTGATGATGGGTAAGTAATTTAAACTTTCTAAACCTTGGTTTCCTTGTCTGTAAAAGGAACCAAAAATCACCTGGAGTACCCACCTCAAAGGGTTTGTAGTGAAGTTCAAATGCAATAATGTATTTAAATTGCTTTGCAAACTTTAAAGCAATGTATGAGTCTCATATAATAACATTTGAGTCAACTCTGATATGGCTGTCAGGAAGGCTAATTTTATTTTTATGCTATATTTAGAGAAGCATAATATCCAAGGACAAAGAAATGATAGTTCTACTGCCCTTATCAGAGTACATCTGGAGTTCCTTTAAGTGTGTTGCATTTTAGGAAGGATATTGACAAGCTGGGTATTATTGTACAGAGTAGAATAGCCTATATGGTGAAGCACCTCGAAATCAAGCCATGTGAGCATTAGTTGAGGGAAATGGGATATTTATCTCAAGAAGAGAAGACTAAGGGGAACCTGATGGCTAACTTCAAGTGAAAGGTCCTCATATGGAAGAGGAAGCAGACTTGATTTGCTTGACCTCAGAGTGCAGGACAAGAAGCAGTGGGTGGAAGTTGTAGACAGGAAATTTAGGCTTGATGTTAGGATAAACTTCCTTCCATTTAGAGTTATTAAAAAAATGGGATGGGTTCACCAGCTCCTTCAAGCCAGGAGATTTCCAAGTACAGACTGGATGACTACTTATGGATGATGTTATGGGGCAATTCTTGCTCAGGCACAGGTTGGACTAGAAGTCCCCTTAGGTCTTTTTCAACTCTGAAAATCCTGTTATACTGAATGCAGTGAAGTAGGGAGAACATCTGATGAAGAATTAGAAAACATGAGGCATAGGCGTGACGTACCTTGGGCAAAGCCTTTCTTCTTTGGTGTTTGTTTTTTTTTTAACTCTTTAAAATAAGTGTTGAACTAGTGACTACTAAGGCTCCTTCCCACACTAATATTTTTTGATTCTAAAGAAAGAGTGATATGGTAAGGCAATTGGTATTTGAGAGGGCATACATAGGGCCACACCTCCAGCTGCCATTAGTACATGTGTCGTCTAAACACGTCATCAGGGCTTGTGACTTCAGAACATATTTATATGAGATTTGTTGTTAGATAGAATCTGTTGTCTATCTGTCTGCTGATTTCTATAAATAGTTTGGTGGTAAAGAAACCTTTTGTTATTTCTGGTCCTAGGCATCAGGGAGTGTACAGGTAAGGTATGTCTACAGATAATCCCACACTTGATTCTTGATGAATTTACTTTTTTCTCTTACCCTTTCCCTTTCCTCCATTATCCCCAGGCTTTTTCCCAGAGCTACTTAAAAAGATCAGGTGACTTACTCTGTACTTTGACTTCTTAACTGTGTCACTTGGTTTCTTCTGTGGTTTCTGTTGAGTAGAGAAATCAACAAAAGTCCAGACAGAATTGGGGCACAGTTAAGTTAGAAAATATATTTTTTATTCTTAGACAAGCAAGAATAAACTCAAGTTTAGAGCCCAATTGCCAGTCATGGCCTTTTTCAGGGTGATTGGCATCTCATAAGGAGTAGTCCCCCTTAGGTAATCACTTGCACACCAAGGATTGACATATTGGTATTACCTTCATTGGGAATTCAACATATGGTACTTTACTGGGTTATATTGATAGGGTCATGTCTGATTGGGTGTGGGGGAGAGGAAGAGAGATTTGTTTTTTGGGGTCCATGAGAGTTTACTGTAACATGATATTGGGTCTGAATACCAGAACTGCTTTGGCCATTGGTGTAAACAGCAAATTCTTTCTGGAAAGGACTGGCTATTTCTTAGATTAGGAAGAGAAGCCCATAGAGGTCAGCTGGGAACCTCAACCAGATTATTTAATAGGGGAGGCAGGTGGCATATTTTTTCTCAATACAGCATCTTCATAAACTGTTTATATGCTCTTATCTAATTCCCCCTCCCCCTTTTTGTAGGCACTGGAGAAAGTGGAAAGAGTACATTCATTAAACAAATGAGGATAATCCATGGTTCAGGCTACTCTGAAGAAGACAAGAGGGGCTTCACCAAGTTGGTCTACCAGAACATCTTCACTGCCATGCAGTCCATGATCAGGGCTATGGAAACCCTGAAGATTCTTTACAAGTACGAGCAGAACAAGGTGAGCAGAGACCAGGCAATCCTCTCCTTCAGTAACTCCATTGTGGAGTTCTCTCTTTATACTAATGTTTCAGGAAGTGGGATTGTGAAGGGAATGTTTGGAGATTCTTCAGTGCCCTGGTTTCCTGGTAGTTAGCTCTTCTGGGTGATTTGATTTCCCCACTGTGAGAATAAATAACCACTCTTAAGTATGCCTTACAGAGTTGGGTAACCTTGTCGGTGCTTGTAGTGACACATGCCACATTCTATTTGAAAGTCCCAGTGTGAGCTCAGGCCCGTAGAGTAGACATAATGGCATAAGCAGGGCTGGAGGAATGCCATTTCCATTGTTAGGCAAGCTTCTAGGCCTGGAAATGTGGACAAAAGTTTGAAGGTTGGAGGCCAAGGGTTGTGGCCTGGAAATGTGGACAAAAGTTTAAGGGTTGGAGGCCGAGTGTTGTGGGATTCTGGAAGACCTGTTGAAAATCACAGCTGACCCGTCACCACTCTCTTTTGGCTGTTGCTTATTGGATTAATTTATGGGGGCTGGGGAATGTTAGGAAACTCCAGTGCTGCCTAAGTCTTAGGAAGTGAACTATTCAGCTGGCTCTGAATGAAGCCAGCTTACAGTGCTGGTGTCTGGCTCTGTTGGAACTTTCTCTTTCAACATGATGAACCATTGGATATGCAGAGTTCTCTGAGTTAGGAAAAGGATTTCTTTGGTATCTAGCTGGAACTAGCTCTTCTCAGACAGATAGAGGAAGCTGCCTGTGGGCCCAGAGCAACACCCACTTGTCTAGCTATATCTGAGGCTGTGCTCTTAGTGCTTTTATTGATCTGTTTTCAAGGGCTTATAACTCAACCACAAAAATTTGCTCTGGGCTGAAGCTTGGCATAGGAGGAATGAATTTTTTTGTACAAATATGGTTTAAATTAATCTAATTCACTTTAAGATTTAAGAATGCCAATAAGCTAGATTTCAGATATGTCATAACTTTAGGTCCTTCCCAGACCTCCAATGCAGACCAAAATTGTAATCCTAAACAAAAACATTGTCTCCCCGCTCCTTCTGTGCAGCTGTGGTTAGGCATTGGGCTGGGGATTTTAGGCAGAACACAGAACTTAAATCAAGTTCAGCTTTGTACTGGAAGAACAGGCATTATTGATATTCTCATTACCTCACCAGCATCCAACTTAGTCTTGGTGAAGTGAGTTTACTGTCTCAAGCTTCTGTTCATTTTGCCAGTTTACTTAGGAATACTCCATACCTTTTTGAGATTTGTTTATTCAGTCTGGACTATTGAGGAAGGAGAATGGTAGTCATAGATTGACATTTGTGCAAGCTACAGATGGGTCATGAAGAAAAAGAGCCTCTCACAGTGCAGTGAAGTTTAGACTGGCCTTTGAGCAAATTTCAAAGAGATCACATCAGATTCCTGAACTCATTTGAGACTCATCACTATTAGCAAAGTCCTGAGGCTCTTTGGTGTCCTGTCTCCCAGAACACATGCTTTGTGCTCTCAGTACTGCTGTGACTTGGCATTGTCAATTTGAGTAAAACCCCCCAGTGAACCAGAAAGCTAATTCCATCTTTAGGCCCCATTAAAAGTAATCTGAAGTCCAGAAGGAAGGTGAGTGACAGTTCTGGGCAGCATGATAGGGAGGGACTTGACCAAGGTGGAATACATCTGAAGGATCATGGCCAGTTTCGGGGGTGGGGTGGGGTGTGTGTGTGTGTGTGTGTGTGTGTGTAGCCATATAAATGGTCACATGACATGCGACTCCTTGACGTGAAAAAGATAAGATGGTTAATGTGGAAACTAGGTTTGGAATTGCAGAATATGTGTTGGAATATACTTGAGCAACCATCTAGTCTAATATTTTATATATTTGATTTATTTATAAGTTAGTACATGTGCTGCTGTACCAATAACCATTCACATTCTAAAACTTAAAAATGGAAAATTAAAAGAATGAGATCAAGGTGAAACAATATTTGATGCTAGAGGCAATAGAGAGTCACAGGATTTTTGGGGAAAGCAGCTAGGTGGAGCAGCTGAACTTGCAGTTAGGAAGACCTGACTAAAAATGTGGCTTCAGCCATACACTAGCTGTGTGACCCTGGGCAAGTCAGTTAACCTCTGCCTGCCTCAGTTTCCTCATCTGTAAAATAGGGATGATGATAATAACATCTTCCTCCCAGAACTGTTGTGAGGATCCAGTCAGATTATATCGTAAAGCTCTTAGCACAGTGCCCGGCATAGAGTAAGTCCTATAGAAATGTCATTTTTTGTTGTTACGATGTTGGATTTGGAATCAGGAAGACCTGACTTTGAATCTAGCTGTGTGACTCTGAGAAAGTCAACTTCTCTCGGCCTCAGTTTCCTCATCTATAAATTTGAGGACAATAACGTAACGTGTCCCTCATAGGGTTGTTGTGAGGATCTATTGAGGAAACATGTGAAGTGCTTTGCAAACCTTGACGTACTCATATAAATGCTCAACACCATGCTGTGAGTGGGGGTGACTTAGACTTAGACTTTGGGGAAATCGCTGTGGCACCTATATGGAGTGTAGATTAGAAAGGAAAGAGACTTTGAGTCATGGAAACCAGTAAGGAGGCTATCATAAGGTGACAGGTGATGAGATCCTGAATTGGAGTGATGCCTGTGACAGAAGAACACAGTTATGAGAGACATAGAGATAGAACTGACATTGGTGACTGATTGGATGTGAATTTAAGGTGAAGGTAGTTTGCCAGAGCCAGCTCTAGCCAGCTCTAGCCAGCTCTAGATGGTTAAATTTTCACTCTGAGCATTTATACACCAGAATGAGCAAATACTACAAATCAAGGCTTGATTTATTATTTTGTTGATTGTCTAGACCTCAAAAATGTAGATAAATTATTAATAATTCATATTAATATTTAAAAATGAGAGCTGATTGTTAAACATTTACCAGCATGCTCCTGAGGGAGAGTGAAGAGTGAAAAATAACAGTGAGATTGTGGAAGCCATAGATAATTAGAAATTTGATGGTACTCTCAACAGTATTAGGAAAATCTTTAAGGTGGTTAATCTGGAGGGAAAGATAATGTATATCTGTGATCCAAACCACAATCCATCCATACCTGGTCTTCCTATTGTGACTCACTTTTCCTCACCCAAAATGAAGTGGAGGTAGGTAAAACTCTTTATCAAGCCTTCATTTTCTTCCTCTATCTAGGAGCCTTCCCACAAGGCAACCTGGGGTCAGATAGTCTAGGTAGAATTTTCTCAATGGCACCTGTATAGTTATAGGGAGTTGTTAGTTTAGGTTACCTATCCTGAAGGGACAGACACCTACTTCAGAAGGAGGGAGATTGGAAGCTTGTGTTGCAAAGAGCAGGAGAGGGAATGGGGAAATATTGAGGTATGTTTAGAGGTGGTTTATGTAAGAGACAATTCCCGTGTTTGGCTATTTTGTTCAGGGTGACCTCCAATTTGACTTCCTTTTTCTGATTGATTCATCATATGCTTCCTTGGGGTGATGCCATGGCCCTTCAGGGAATCCCACCCTCCACTGTGGAAATGTTGGTCTAGTCTGTGTCTTTGTATGTAAGAATAGCCTGAGATATTTTATCAAATGATTGCTAAAAATCTAGTTAAATTATATATGCTGCATTTCCTTTCTTTACTAATTAAGTATCCCTGTTAAAAATGGAAATTTGGTTTAATTATCATCGTTTTTCCCCCCCTAACATTCCAATTTATTATTTATTTTTAGTTTTTTTCTTTTTAAATTTTGAGTTCCAAATTTACTCTCTCCCTCTGACACTCTCCCACACACACTGAGGGAAGGCAAGCAATATGTCTATTATACATATTAAGTCATGCAAAGCATATTTCCATATTAGCTATACATTTTGTAAAAGCAAGAAAAATAAAATTGAGAAAATTATACTTCAGTTTATACTCAATATATCAGTTCTCTGTAGAGGTGAATAACATTTTTTTGTTTCAAGTCCTTTGAAATTGTCTTAGATCATTGTACTGATTAGAGTAGCCAAGTTTTTAAAAAAATATATTTAAATATTTTATTTTTTTCCAATTACATGTAAAAGTAATTTTTAACATTCATTTTTTAGAATTTTATTTCCAAATTCCCTCCCTCCCCAGCTCCCCGTTGATAAGGCAAGCAGTTATGTACAGTCATGCAAAACATTTCCATATTAGTCATGTGAAAGAAAACACAAACCAAAAAAACAAAAAACCCTCAAGAAAAATAAAGTAAAAAGTATGCTTCAATCTTCATTTACACTCTGTCAGCTCTTTCTCTGGAGATGGATAGCACTTTTTCATCCTAAGACCTTCAGAAATTGCCTTGGATCATTGTATTGCTGAGAATAGCTAAATCATTCACATCTGATCATTGTACAGTGTTGCTGTTATAGTGTATATTCTCCTGGTTCTGCTCATTGCATTTTGCATCAGTTCATGTAAGTCTTCCCAGGTTTTTCTGAAAGCATCCAGCTTATCATTTCTTATTCTATAATATGATTTGATCAGATATGCAGCAACTTGTTCAGCCATTCCCTAATTTACGGGCTTCAGTTTTCTATTCTTTGCCACCATGAAAAGATTCGCTTTAAATATTTTTATATATATAGGTATTTTTTTATCTTTTTGGAATATAAATCTAATAGTGATATTGTTTGGTGAAAATCTATGTGTGGTTTTATAGCCCTTTGAGCATAGTTACAAATTGCTCTCTAGAATGATTGAATCAGTTTACAACTCCACCAACAGTGCTTTAGTGTCTCAATTTTCCCTTATCCCTTCCATCATTGGTCATTTTTCTTTTCTCTCATATTAGTCAATCTGATAGGTGTGAGGTGATCTTCAGAGTTGTTTTAACTTTTATTTCTCCAATAGTGATTTAGACCATATTTTCATGTAAATATAGACGGCTTTATTTCATCTAAAAACTGCCTTCATATCCTTTGATCATTTATCAATTAGGAAATTTTTTAAAATAAATTTGACTCAGTTCTCTATATTTGAGAAATGAGGCCATTGTCAGAGGAACTTGCTGTAAAATTTTTTTTCACAATTATGACTACTGTGTATTTCTCTTTATCCTATTCTCTCACTCTTCCTCTCTTTATCCTGCTGTCTCTTTTCTTTCATCCTGCCTGCCCTCAAGTGTATTGCTTCTGACTGCTCCCTCCCTCACTTTCTGTAAACTGAGCCCTTCCCTCTCTCCCCAATTCTCTTCCCCTCCTTCTTACCTGTAAGATAAGATAGTATATATCTTACATATATATAAGCTGAGTATATATTATATATGTAACATTATATATAATAATATATATGTTAGTCCCTCTTTGAACCAATTCTGATGAGAGTAAGGTTTCAAGTACTCCCTGCCATCCCTCATCTTCCCCTCTACTGCAAAAACTCTTTTGTTCTTCTATTACATGAGATAATTTGCCCCATTCTACCCTTCCCCTTTCCCTTTCGGTCTATCCCTCTTTCTCACTTCTTAATTTTATTTTTTTAATACATCATCCCACCATAGTCAACTCACACTCTCATGCCCTCTGTCTATGTATACTCCTAACTTCTCTAATAATGAGAAAATTCTTGGGAGTTAAAAGTATCATCTTTCCTTGTAGGAATATAAACAGTTTAACCTTATTGAATCCTTTGTGATTTCTCTTTTCTGTTTACCTTTTTATACTTCTCTTGAGTCTTCTGTTTGAATGTCAAATTTTCTATTCAGTTCTGGTCTTTTTGTCAGGAATGCTTGAAAGTCCTTTATTTCATTGAATGTTCATTTTTCCCTCTGAAAGAGTATACTGTTTCTCCTTAGCTTATTCTTGGCTATAATTCTAGCTCCTTTGCCCTTTGGAATATCATATTCCAATCCCTCCTGTCCTTCATTATAGAGCTTCTAAATTTTATGTAATCCTGACTGTGTTATTGATGTTCAGTTGTGTTATTGTGTCTGATTTTTCATGATTGCATTTGGAGTTTTTAGCAAAGATACTGGAGTTTGCCATTTCCCTTTCCAGCTCATTTTATGGATGATCGACTTAGGCAAAGAGGGTTAAATGGCCTGCCCAGGGTCCCGCAGCTGATCGATGTCTGAGGCCAGATTTGAACTCAGGAAGATCAGCCTTCCTGACCCCAGTCCTAGGCCTCACTTCACCGTGCCGCCCAGCTGCCCATGTTTTGGCTGCGGCTCTACTATATGTGAATTGTTTCTTTCTGGCTGCTTGCAGTATTTTCTCCTTTATCTTGGAGTGTTGGAATTTGGCTGTAATATTCCTGGGAGCTTTCATTTTGGGATCTCTTTTAGGTGATTGGTGTATTCTTTTAATTTCTATTTTACCTTATGATTCTAGGATGTTGGGTCAGTTTTCCTTGATAATTTCAAGAAATGGGATGTTTACGCAGTTTTTTTTGGCCTTCAGGCAGTCCAATAATTCTTAAATTATCTCTCCTTGATTTCCAGGTGAGCTATTTTTTCCATTGAGATAGTTCACATTTTCTTTCATTTTAAAAATTCTTTTGATTTTGTTTGAGTTATTCACATGGAGTTATTCACCTCCAGTCCAATTCTAATTTTTAAGGAATCATTTTCTTCAGTGAGTTATTCACATGGAGTTATTCACCTCCAGTCCAGTTGTAATTTTTAAGGAATCATTTTCATCAGTGAATTTTTGTATTTCCTTTTTCCATTTAACTAATTCTACTTTGAAGGAGTTCTTTTCTTTAGTGAGATTTTGTACGTCTTTTTCCATGTGGCCAATTCTGCTTTTTAAGGAGTTCTTCTCTTCAGTGGATTTTTGTGCCCCTTCAACCATGTGACTTACTCTGTTTTTCAGTTACTTTCTTAATATTTTTTTTGTGCCTCTTTTACCAAAATGTTGATTCCTTTTTCATTAATTTTTGCATTACTCTCATTTCTTCCAATTTTTCCTTTATCTCTCTTAATTGATTTTTAAAAGCCTTTTTGAGCTCTTCCAGGAATTCTTTTTCGGGCCTGAGACCAAATACACATTTTACTTTGAGACTTTGTATACAGCAATTTTAACTTTGTTGCCTTCTGCTTTTGTGTTTTGATTTTTCCTGTCACCATAGTAAATTTCTGTGATCTAGGTCTTTTGTTGTTTGCTCATTTTTCAATTTTATTTCTTAACTTCTAACTTGACTTTAAAGTTGGACTCTACTCTTGACCCAAGCTTCAGGTTTTTTGTGTATAACTGCTTTTAGAGCTGGTTCTGGGGAGTCTGCAAGTTTTGAGAGAAATGATTATTAATAATTAATGATTCTGAGACATTCAGAGTTCCCTGTTCTTTTCTGTTTTAAAGACCTCAGTCTCTGAAAGTATTTCAGAGACTTCTGTATCAAACCCAACCCTACAAGGAATC
>CM053773.1:192833818-192849108 GCA_028658325.1 Potorous gilbertii
CCCCCCCCCCCCCCCCCCCCGCCAAAAACAAACCCATACAAGCCCTGAGCCAGCTGTCATGATTGTCTTTGATCTAAGAGACAGATGGCCAAATGACCTTGCTTTTATTAATAATGTGCTGGCCTTATTAATAAAATGATTAAGTTACTCAGAAACTGTGTCTCTTGAACCTTTTTAATTGTCATAGTTTTTAGTTCTTTCAAGGTAGTGTGATCTAAGGAGAGATATGTTTACTACTTTTTCTACCTGTGCTCTGGTCTGTGAGTGACCACAAGCACTCTTTTCCACCCTGGAACAGGATCCCTGTTCCTTTGTGTGTCCACAAGCTCTAGTGTACTAGTCTTCCTCCTTGCCTTAAGATTATGACCCAGGACTTCAACCTGGGCAGTGCAATAGAGTTCTATACTCAGTGTCAGCAAAGTGACCCCTCTAATCTTCTTCTGATCTGTTGCCTGAACCCTTTACCGTCTGTGGGCTGAGAGCTCTAGCAGCTACTGCTGCCCATTCACTTGAGGTGTTATGTAAAGTTGTTTGAAGTGGAATTTGGGAGAACTCAGGAGAGTCCCTCTGTTTTCTCTGCCATCATGGCTCTGCTTATCCCCCAAGTCTTTCACAGTTGATAGTTATTACAACATTCCTGTTACTGTACACAATAATCTCTGTTCTTTTCACTTCACTTTGCATCAGCCATATAGTGCTTGCCATATTTTTCTGAAATCACCTCCCCTTGTCATTTTTTTACAGCATAGCATTGCTCCATCACAATCATAGGCCAGAGCTTGTTCAGTCATTCCCCAATTGATGAGCATTCCCTAATTTCTGATTCTTTGTCACCACAAAAGAGCTACTATAAATGTTTTTGTACATATAGGGCCTTTTCCTTTTCTTTAACCTATTACAGACCTAGTAGTGGTATTGTTGGGTTAAAGGGTATGTACAGTTTCCTAGCCCTTTGGACATAGTTCCAAATTATTCTCCAGAATGGCTGGACCAGTTCACTCTTCCACTAGCAATTCATTAATGTGCCTATTTTCCCCTCATTTTCTCCAGCATTTGTCATGTCTGATAGGCCTGAGGTTGTACCTCAGAGTTGTTTTAATTTGCATTTCTCTAATCTAAATGCAATTTAGAGCATTTTTTATATAACTTAGATAGCTTTAATTTCTTCTTCCAAAAACTGCTTTCTTATAGCCTTTGGCTGTTTTTCATTTGGGGAATGGGTCTTATTTTTATAAATTTGACTCGGTTCTGTCTTTGGTATATATTTAAGAAATAAGGCCTTTATTAGAGAAACTTGTAAAAAATTTTTGATATGACTTTGTTGTCTGTGGTTCCTTTTAGCATAATGTAGTTTCCCTGATTATCTCTTTTAATTAGATCTGCTTTTGCTTTTGCTTTGTCTGAGATTATCATTGCCATCACTGCTTTGTTTTAGTTTAACTGAAGCACATTAGATTCTGCTCCAGTCCTTGTGTGTGTGTGTCTTCTGTTTCAAGTGTGTCTCCTATAAACAACATATTTTTGGTTTCTGGTTTCTCATTCATTCTGCTGTCTGTTTCTGTTTTATGAGTGAGCTTATTTCATTCACATTCACAGTTATGATTACTACCTGTGTATTTCCTTCTATCCCATTTTCTTCTGTTTCTTCTCTCTCTCCTTCCCTCCCTCCCTCCCTTCCTCCCTCTCTCCTTCCCTTCATCTTTCTTTCTCTCTCTCTTTCTCTTTCTCCCTCCCTCTCTCCCTCCTTCCCCTCCTCAAAAGTCTATTTTGTTTCTAAATACTGCCTCCCTTAGTCAGTCTTCCCTTTAATGATTTTCCCTGTGGGGGGCCCCCCATTTCCCTAATGGGTAACTTAGATTTTTATACATGAGAATGTATTCTTTCTTCTTTGAAGCAATTCCAGTGGGAATGAAGTTCAAACATTGTTTACTTCCCCCACCATTAAAGCTCTTTCTTAGAACATGAGAAAATTTCCCCCATTCTACCTCTTCCTTCCCTCTTTTCCCAGTGCACCCCTCTTTTTCACCCCTTAATTTTTTTTGGAGATTATGATCAGCTTACACCCAAGCTCTCTGTCTATGTAAATGCCTTTTTACTGTCCTAATATTGATACAATTCTTAGGAGTTACATGTATTATCTTCCCACATAGGAATATTAATAGTTTAATTTTATTGAGTCCCACTGATTGTTTTTCCTGTTTATGCTTCTCGAGTCTTCTGTTTGAATGTCATATTTTCTATTCAGCTCTGCTCTTTTTATCAGGAATGCTTGAAAGTTCTCTGTTTCATTAACTATCCAGTTTTTTTTCACCCTGAAGTATTACACTCATTTTTCCCGGTTATTTTATTCTTGGTTGTAATCCTAGCTCTTTTGCCCTCTGAAATATCATATTTCAAGCCCTCTGCTCTTTTAACATGAAAGCTGCTAAATCTTGTGTGATTCTAATTGTGGCTCTACAATATTTGAATTTTTTCTTTCTGGCTGTTTGAAATATTTTCTCTTTGACCTGGGAGCTCCGAATTTTGGCTATAATATTTTTAGGAGTTTTTGTTTTGGGATCTCTTTCAGGAGGCCGTCAGTGAATTCTTTTTTTTTTTTAATTTTTTTTAAAATTTATTTATAAATGTTCTACAATCACTTCCTTAAAATTAAGATTTTTATCCCCCCACACCTTCCCCCCTGCTACCCCCCTCCCTTCCCATCCGTCAGTGAATTCTTTACATTTCTGTTTTATCCTCTAGATGTGAGATATCAGGGTAGTTTTCCGTAATAATTTCCTGAAATATTATTTCTAGGCTTTTCTCAGCAGAGGAGAGAAAAACAAGATAAGTGAGCAGCTCTTCCTCCTTTTGATCATTTATCCTTGTTGTAGCCATGCCAAACAGCAGCCCTAGTTTTACTCTGTATTTGTCTTTTTCTCCAATATGCTACAAAACAATTCCTTCCTGTTTTTAGCTTTGGTTAAACTGATTTTGAGCTTTAGCATTCCTGGCACTGTTAGAGCGTTATGCTCTTATTTTCATCTTCTTTTTACTGGATTTTGCTTCTGTCTCTTTTACATATCTTTTTTGAAATTTAATATAATTCTTTTTTAATCTTAGTGATTTACTGGTGTATCCACAATAGTCTCTTCAGAGAAATTCCACTTTTCTTCTTCAGAATCATTTCCCTTTGGGTTTTTAGAATTTTATTCTCAAGAGCTTCCTATCCTTCTTGGGCTGACTTCCTCTGTACAGTTTTAATCCTGAGAACTTATCCTTTCTCTGCACTCCTAGAATATGCTTTCCCCAAATCTAGGGAGCATACCAGACTATGCCCAGCTTTCTTGTCTGTCATAAACTCTAGAAGGGAAATGGTCATTTCCCATAATTTCTAACCTAGCAACCAGTTCCTTCCTGTTAGTTAGAATCAGATCCAGAATAGGCTTTCCCCTTGAGAGTTCCTTTCCCTTTTTAAGGATGAATTTTCATTATGGTAATTAAAGAAATGCCTAGCTGCTTTATTTTAAATATGTATATTTATATGTAAATATATTATTAACATTTCCCAATTCCATGTAAAAAAATTTAACCTTCATTTTAAAATTTCTGAATTCTAAATTCTCCTCTTTCCCTCCCATGCCCTCCCACAACCACTGAGAAAGCAAGGCAAAACATATTTGCGTATTAGCTTGTTGCAAAGGAAAACACAAAAACCAAGAAAAATAAGGAAAGTTAAAAAGGTATGCTTCGGTCTGGACTCAGAGTTCGTCGTTTCTCTCTGGAGGTAGAAAACATTTTTCTTCTTGGGTTCTTTGGAATTGTCTGGGATCATTCATTATCTTGATTAGAGTTCTTAGGTCTTTTACATTTGATCATCCTTACAATATTGCTGTGTATAATGCCCTCCTGATTCTGCTCACTTCACTTTGCTTCAATTAATATAAGCCTTCCCAAGTTTTTCTGAAACCATCCTGCTCATCATTTCTTATAACACAATAGTATTCCATAGCAATCATATACCACAACTTGTTCTGTTATTTCCCAATTGATGGGTATCCCCTCAGTTCCTATTTCTTTGTCACCACAAAAGAGCTAGCTGTTTTACTTTTGAGAGAGAAGAAAGCTCTAACAGTTGTCCAGATAATTGAAGTCCCCTCCACTACCATATTATCTCTGTCCCAGGCTTGTGATCTGTTTCTCACATTCCTTATTTATTTCCTCTTTCTATCTAGCTGGTTTATAGGCATAATTTCTTCTCTTTCTGTCTTCTTTGATCTTCAACAAAGTGCTTTCCACTCTGTGTTCTTCTGTCTCACTCCTGAATTTTCTTTCATTAGCATATACTTTCTTAATATACAGTGCTTCTCTACCCTTTGACTTACCCCATTTTTAAAAATGATTCTTTGTTTTAAATGAGATATATTCATTCAGAAGCATATTCCATTCATGGGTTTTTTTCTCACCAAATAAATCTGTGATACCTGTTGAATTTACCTCTTTGCATTAGGCTTGTTAAATAGGCTTTGAAGTTTATTTCTAGACATTTGAGGTCATGGGTTTAACTCCTGCAAATAACAGCATAAAAATGGAAAAGTAGATCATATATGAAATTAAACTTCTGTTATGTATAGTTGCTAAAAATTTATATTAAATCTGTAATAGCAAAGCTGCCCTGTTCATCTTTGTCCTCCTCTCAAAATCCTTCTGTTGTCTTCTCTGTATGTGATAAGTTTTCACTGACCCCCCTCCCCCTTTTCTTTCTTATTTACTTGTATTCCTTTCATTACACACAACTCTCTCCACATTTCCCCAAAAAGCCCTTACCTGTAACATAAGCAGTCAAGTGAAACAAATCAACATGTTGGTTGTGACTGAAAATATATATCTCATTCTGTACATCCATGAGTTCTCTGTGAGGTACTGGGAGGCATACTAATTCATCTGCTATCTGAAGGCAATAAATTCTTTCTGACCCTTGTTGGCCAAGAGTCTGTCTTTCTGTATTTTAAGCTATGATCTAGAGATCTAATTACCATTCTCAGACACCATTTTTCCTCATCTGTTATATTTACCAAATCAGTTTTTCTCTTCTCTGTACTTTTCCCTCAGTGGACATCAATAAGAAATATAAACTAGGGTTAGAAAAACCTGTTTTCATATCTTACCTCTGTCTTACTACCTTGTATGACCCTGGGAACTTAACCTCTCAGTTTCTCAGTTTCCTCTCAAGTAAAATGACTTCTGAAACTCCTTCAAGCTCTTATTCTATCGTCCTGTGACCTTGTGATCTGTTTCCCAAGCTATATTTCTATCGACTGTTTCTCCATTTACTCCAGACTATGGTCTGTAGTAAACTTGAATGACAAAATTGCCTCTTTCTCTGCTTAGATCTTCATACAAGAGCTTTTCATCTTACCATGGTATTTATTAAGCACCTAATATTACCAGGCGCTGGCTAAAAGTGTTGGGGATATAAAGAAAGGTAAAAGATAGCTCTGCCTTCAAGAAGTTTACTGTCTAATATTGGATACAATAGGCAAACAACTATTCACACAATATAGGCAGGATAAAGTGGAGATAATTTCAGAGGCAAGGCAGTAGAGTTAAAGGGAATTGGAAAAGGCTTTTTGTACAAGGGGCTATTTTAGCTGGGATATGAAAGAAACTTAAGGGTGGAAAAGAGGAAGGAGAGAATTCTAGGCTTGGAGGACAGCCAGAGAAAAGGCTTAGGATCAGGAGGCATATTATTGTGTTCAACAACAAAGATGCCAGGATCACGAGTTCAAGGAGTTAGTGGAGGGGAGTTCAAGACAGGATAAAAATCAAATAGTTGATTTTATATTTAATATTAGAGATAATAGGAATCACTGGAGTTGTGGTGTGGCCAAGAGTCTGTCATTTCTGTATTTTAAGCTATGATCTAGCTTATACTTTAGCTGACTTATACTTTAGGGGAGGACCAGTTTGACAGCCTAGTGGAGGATAGACTAGAGTGGGGAGAAATTTTGAGTCAGGGAGACCAATTGGAAGACTTTTACTATAGTCAAGGTATGAGGTAGTGAAAACCCTTACCCAAGTGGTGGTAATGTCAGAGAACAAAAGGAGACATATATGTTATAGAGCTGTTATAAAGGTAAAATCAATGGGACTTGGCAACTGATTGGATGTAGGGGGTAAGAGAGATTCAGAGTTGAGAATGACATCCAAGACTGTGAGCCAAGGTGATTGGGAGAATAGTGGTATCCTTGACATTAGAGAAATTAGGAAAACAGGGGAGGGTTTGGAGGAAAGATAATGAATAATGAAGCTTTGGATGTGTTGAGTTTAAAGTGCTTGCAGGAAATCCAGTCGGAGATATGTAATAGGCAATTAGAAATGCAAGATTGAAAGTTGGGGTAAAGTTATGTCTGAACAGATAGATTTGAGAATCTTTTAGCTTAAAGATGTTAATTGAGGGGTGGAGCCAAGATGGTGGGAGTGGAAGCAGAGACTTCTTAGAACTGTCCCCCCAAGCCCAGTCAAATAGCTGTAAAAAAATTACTCTAAATAAATTCTGGATCTGCAGAATCATCATAGAATGATGGTGTGAAGCAAATCTCTAGCCCAAGACATCCTGGAAGGTTGACGAGAAGAGTCTTGTGCGCCGTACTGGGAGCCGAGTGCAGTCCACCATGGGCCATGCTGACACAGATAGGACCTGAGCAGGCCTTGGGGGACTGAATCTCTGGCACTTGTGGAGTTTTCCAGCCTTCACAACCCCAGAATGCTGAGGACAAATTGGAAGGTCAGAGGCAAAAACCTGATGGACCTGTGAGGGAGAGTAGAGTGGTCTGACCTTGGCCCCAGCCCCGAGGTGGCAGAGGGGGTGTAGAAGCCCGTAGCAGCCTCAGTGGCAGGGGCAATGGCAACGGCTATTTTCTAGAACTCTAGGCTCACAGATTGTGGGGGAATTGAATGTGCACTCCCTAACCCCCACTGGAAGCAGAGAACTACCTTGACAAAGAGCTCCGAAGAGCTCATTTACTTAAGTAAATAGCTAGGGAAATGAGCAAAAATTGGAAAAAGAATCAGATTATAAAATCTTACTTTGGTAGTAAGGAAGACTAAAAAAAAAACCAAAACACCAGAAGATAACAAAGTCAAAGCTCCTCCATCCAAAGCTTCCAAGAAAAGTATGAATTGGTCTCAGACCATGGAAGAGCTCAAAAAGGATTTTGAAAATCAACTAAGAGAAGAGGAAAAATTGGGAAGAAAAACGAGAGTGATGCAAGAAAATCATGAAAAATGAGTCAATTGCTTACTAAAAGGGACCCCAAAAAATGCTGAAGAAAATAACACCTTAAAAAATAGACTAACATAAATGGCAAATGACATCCAAAAAGCCAATAAAGAGAAGAATCCCTTAAAAAGCAGAATTGATCAAATGGAAAAGGAGGTCCAAAAATTCACTGAAGAAAATAATTCCTTAAAGATTAGAATGGAACAGATAGAAACTAGTGACTTTATGAAAAATCAAAAAATTATAGAACAAAAGCAAAAGAATGAAAACATAGCAGACAGTGTGAAATATCTCATTGGAAAAACAACTGACCTGGAAAATAGATCCAGAAGAGACAATTTAAAAATTATTGGACTACCTGAAAGTCATGATCAAAAAATGAGGCTAGACATCATCTTTCAAGAAATGATTGAGGAAAACAGCCCTGATATTATTCTAGAAGCAGAGGGTAAAATAGATATTGAAAGAATCCACCGATCGCCTCTTGAGATCTCAAAAGGAAAACTTTTAGGAATATTGTAGCCAAATTCCAGAGTTCCCAGGTCAAGGAGAAAATATTACAAGCAGCCTGAAAGAAACAATTCAAGTATTGTAGAAACACAAACGGGATAACCCATGATCTAGTAGCTTCTATATTAAGGGATCGAAGGTCTTGGAATATGATATTCCAGAGATCCAAAGAGATAGGATTAAAAGCAACAATAACCTACCCAGCAAAACTGAGTGTAATACTTAAGAGGAAAAAATGGTTATTTAGTGATATAGAGGAGTTTCAAGGCCAGAGCTAAATAGAAAATTTGACTTTCAAACATAAAAATCAAGAGAATCATGAAAAGGTAAACAGGAAAGAGAAATTTTAAGGGGCTTACTGAAGTTGAACTATTTACATTCCTACATGGAAAGATAGTATTTGTAACTCTTGAGACTTTTCTCAGTATTAGGGTAGTTGCAGGGATTATATTGACAGAGGGTACAGGGTGAGTTGAATATGAAGGGATGATACCAAAAAAAATACAATTAAAGGTAAGAGAGGAATATATTGGGAGGAGAAAGAGAAAAATAGAATGGGGCAAATTTATCTCAGATAGAAGAGGTAAGAAAAAGCTTTTTCGATGGAGGGGAAAAAGGGGGAGGTAACAGGGAAAGAGTGAACCTTACTCTCATTGCATTTGGCTTAAGGAGGGAATAACCTACACACTGAATTTGGTATGAAAAGTCCATTTTACAATATAGGAAAGTAGGGGGAAGGGGAAAAGCAGCGGGGTGGGAAGGATGACAGAAGGGGAAAACAGATGGGAGGAGGGGGTAATTAGAAGTAAAGACTTTTGAGGAGGGACAGGGTCAAAGGAGAGAATAGAATAAATAGGGGGGTAGGATAGGATGGAGGGAAATACAGTTAGTCTTTCACAACATGACTGTTATGGAAATGTATTGCATGACTACACATATATAACCTATATCAAATTGCTTGCCTCCTCAGTGGGGATGGATGAGGAGGGAGGAAGAGAGGGAGAGAAGTTGGAAATCAAAGTTTTAAAAGGGAATGTTAATAGAAATCTATCTTGCCCTACAAGAAAATAGAAAGGAAGGGAATGAGAAAAGGGAGGGGTGTGATAGAAGTAGGGCAGATTTGGGGAAGGGGAATTCACAACATCTTGGGGTAGATGGAGAGGAGAGATGGGAGAAAATTTGGAACTCAATATCCTGTGGAAGTGAATGTTGAAAATTAAAAATAAATAAAATTTTAAAAAGATGATAGTTGAATGCAGGAGAGCTGATGATGTCACCAAATCAACTAATATAGAGAGAAAAGAGAAAAGGGCCCAGAATGGGTGATACCTACAATTAGCCTGCTGGACCAAGATTCAGCCAAGGATTATGAGAGGAAGTGGTGAGACAGGTAGAAAAACCAGGAAAGAGCAATGTTATAAAAATGTAGAAAGAATCAAGGAAATGAGAAGGCTTGAACAGTGGTAAAATCTGCAGAGTATTCAAGAAGGAAGAGGATTGAGAAAAGACCACTGGATTTCACAATGAAGCGACGTTGTTAGCTTTGGATAATGCAGTTTCAATGGAATGATGAAGTCAGAAGCCAGGTTGTAGAGAGTTAAGAGAATGAAAGGAAAGGAAGTGGTAGCACAGACTATAGGCAGCTTTTTCAGGGAGTTTTGCTAGAAAAGGGAGGGGAGATATAGGATGATAGCTAGTGGGGATGGATGGATCCAGGTGTAGGTTTTTTGAGAATGGAGACCTATCAGCGTGTTTGTAGGCCTTAAGAAAGAAGCCAGTGGGCAGGGAGATAGTGAACATTAGTGAGAATGTGGAAGATATACAGGGGCCTTTTTACTGGAGAAGATGGTATGGGGTCATTTATACATGTAGAGAGGTTTGCCTTGGCAGGAAGGACTTTGTGTGAGAGAGGAATAAAGGAAGAGACACTGGAGGAATTTATCCAAATGATGTGGCATGAGGAGGAGAGAAGAGGGAGTTGTGGGTGAGTGGCCCCAATTGGTTCAGTTTAATAGGAGGCAGAGTTTTCTGCTGAGAAAACTGGGAGAGGGGATACCACTGGAATTTGAGGAGGGAAGAAAAAGTTTGGAAGACTTTGGTGAGTGAGATAGTGAATTGACGAGAAGGGTGTGAAAGGATTTCCTTGCCACGATGAGGGCCCAGCTGAGATTATATAATATAAATTTGTAATGGACCCCATTAGCATTTAAAACATTTTTTTTCTCCGACTTCTTTCATCACGTATGAGTGGAAACAAAAACCATGGATGGAAGGAGTAATCCAAGGCTGAAAAGCTTGGCAGGGCATGATAAGATGAGAGAGCCCAAGACATTGTAGAGTTAAATCTGCTCCCCAAAGGGTCAGGATGGGGAAGGGTGGAGAGTGTAGGTGTGTGGACTAGAAAAGAACTAATGGGTAGAAGAATTGGAGGTCATGATGAGGATAAAGAATAGGATTAGAGTTTGCAAAGCGAAGGGAGAGAGGTTGAATGTCAACAGTTTGTGATCAGATAAAGGAAATTTAAGAGTTTATGAACCTGGTTGAAGTGGGATGGAGAAGAGGGTCACAGGAAATGAGTAAGTTGATGAACTGGTTGGTTATAGTATTTGAGGGATTGTTAGTATGTTGAAGTCCCCTTGTATGTGAGGGCAGGAGCTGGGGAAAACAATGTGCCAGGCACTGAGGAAGGAATGAAAATGCCTGCATATTGGTTTATAAGAGCTACCAGAGTCTTGATTGGGTGATTAGATATGGATTGAATGAGCTTTCAAGAAAGGGGTTAATGAGAAATAGTAGAAGAAGGAGAGCTCTGGTAGTGGGGAGAAAAGAATATTTAAACTATTCATTGGTAAAAGTGGAGAAATTTGAATACTAAGAAAGAGGTTAAAGATGAAAGCAAATTAATTTCCTGTGGAGTAGGCATTCCAGAGAGCATAGTAGAAGGGGGTGGTAGATCCTGGAGTGAGAATGGAGGAAGAGATTGAATTCTAGGGAATGGGGTTAGTGGAGAATGGAGGGCTTGAAGGTTAATGGCTAGGAGTTCAGAATCACTGGGGTAGGGAAAGTTTAACAGGATGGAAGTATGTTAATCATTCAGCCTCTCAGGGTGGATCCTTTCTGGACTGTCAGAAAGTAGTGTATAGCTGGAGAGGGGAAAAAGGGATGAAGCACTGATGTGAAGTTGTAGGCTTCCTTGCAGAGGATCTTTACAATTAGCTCATTGAACTCAAGACTTGAATCATTTTTGTCTTAGTGTTTGCAGTACTTGTTACATAGCTGCTTAATACATGCATATTGAGTTAGCACTTCCCTTATCCTATCGCTTCTTCCTGCTAAATTGAGAACCCTTTTGGCCTACCATTAGCCCTACTCTCTGATGCCTTTCCCTTCCATTGTGCCTCTTAGAAAATCGGGTCTATTTTCAATACATTTTCTCCATCCTAAATTTTTTCCTCCTTTACTCTTCCCACGTTTTTGCATTTAAGGAAACTTGACTCCTTCCTAAAGACAGCGTTACAAACTCTAGTATTGGGTTCTGCTCTTATTATTCTGACACACTAGGTAGGCATACTTCTTGCTTCTTACTGCCTGCCTCTTCTAGAGGAGTATGGGTGCAGAAGTTTCTGTGTCATTTCCTTATTGCAGTTATGTATTAGTTTCTAGGTCACTCTCCTTTCTTAAGGAGTTTAGAACCTGGCTCACAGTCTTCCTCTTTACCTTAACCCCTGTCCTCATATTTGGAGCTTCCGGCATACACCATGATGTCTCCTCAAATATCTTAGTCTTTCAGTTCATCAAATTTCTTAGCTTCTTTGATCAGCATTTTTACCTTCTGGTCATACCTTCAATCTCACCATCACCTGTAACTAACTACATTGTCTTCATGACCCTTAACTCTGAAATTTTCATCTTAGACTGTAATGTCTCCTGTTTTTTCCTTTTTTATTGCTCTTAAACATGCCCTTCACCAATTTCTCTATTCCAACACTTTTCCTAGTACATTACTCCTACATGGGTCTCAACTTCCCTTTACAGTCTTGATCCCATAGTTGATTATTCCACTCTAACCTTTCTTCTGTCCATGAATCTCATATTGCTTATTTTATTGCCACTTCAATTATGCCAGATTCCTGAGTTATCTCCACCATATATCACATCAACTCACACTTAGAACTTTCATGAACTACTACTGAAGGTTACAGCTGTGCTAACTGGGTCCACTAAAAATTTGTTATCCAATGTCAGCTAGGCCCTATTGCTATTATTCTTCCCTGATTGGCTTTCTCTTTTAAAAGATTACTTTTGCTTTTAAAATTTTTATCAGTACGTTTTGTTTTTACATTCCCTTAATTTCCCAATATATCTCTCCTTTCTCTCTCCCTCAAAGAATCATCTTTAACAAGTTCTTTATTCAACTCACCCCTCCCTTTTAACTTTGTTTTTTACTACTAGAAGCCATCTGCTGTAAGTTCCGGTAGACTATAAACTCCTTGAGAGCAAGAGATTGTTTTTATTTTTGTCCAGCACCTAGTATAGTTCTGGCATTAGGTTTTTAATAAATATTTATTCATTTGAATTATGTTCCACATTCCCCAACCCCTCATCTACATCTATGGTCCCATTTCTGATGGCACATCTAGGGTCATGGAAGGATAATTCCCTGCTCTCTCCTTTCCACCTTTCTTTACATTGCCGACCTAAAGAACCTTTCCATGCTTTTGTTTTTTAGCTAACTAACTACATCAGCTATAGTCTTTCCTTCCTTTTCTTGACTCTCTAAGGTTTGGGTGACCTTTTTCCTTTCTAAAGCAAAGACTTCTCCTTATACCGTTATACCCTTAATCCCACGGCTAATCCTTTCTAAAGCAAAGACTTCTCCCTATACCCTGAATCCCACGGCTCTCCTGTCTCTTTTGGAAATTGCTTCTTTAGTCAGTGCATCTTTGTCTCTCATCTTCTGTCTTTTCCTATTTTCTGTCCCTTTTCCTGCTGCCTACAAATGTGTCCTTCAGAATATCAAGTTATTCTTGACTTCTGCCAGTTCATCTCTCAGATCCATTGCCTTATTTCACTTTCACATGACCTCTACCCTAGTTTGGGGCCATCATCACTTCTCTCTTGCTATTCCAGTAGCTGCCTAAAGGATTGTCCCTTTTCGAGTTGCTCTTCTCTTGAATCTATCTACCACATCCCTGCCAAAATAATTTTCCAAAGGCATAGGTCTGCTAGTGTCACTCCCCAGTTCAGAAATCTTCAGAGGCACTCCGTTGCTTCTAACATAAAGAGTTTTCTTCAGCCTCATGTTTAAAGCACCTACTTACTCATACTGTGTTCTGTCATGTGTTCTGTATTCCATCCAGACTGGTCTGCTGGCCTACTAGCCCACTAGCTGAAGTGGGCATTGCATCTTTAGTCATGGTACCTTTTTCTTTCTCTTTGTTTTTATTTAACATTCATTTTTTAAAATCTTGAGTTCCAAATTCTTTACCTCCCTCCAATTTTTCCCCTACCTACTGAGAAGGCAGGCAGTATGATCCCCATTTTACATGTGAAGTCATGCAAAACAAAGTTTCTTTATTAGTCATGTTGTTTTTTAAAAAAAACAAAAAAAGTGGAAAAAATATGCTTCACTTTGCACCCAGAGTTAATCAGTTCTCTCTATGGAGGTAGAGTTTTTCATCATGGGTCCTTTGAATTGTCTTGGATCGTTATCTTGATTAAGTTTTTCTCACAGTTGATCGTTGTTACAATATTGCTGTTAACTGTACTAAGTTCTCCTTTTTCTGCTCATTTCACTTTGCGTCAGTTCATGTAAGTCTTCCCAGGTTTTTCTGAAAGCATTCTATCCATCATTTTTTACAGCAAAATAGTGTTCTGTCACAATCACGTACCCCAACTTTTTCAGTCTTTCCCCAATTTTTGGGCATCCTCTTAATTTTCAATTCTTTGCCCCACAAAAAGAGCCACTATAAATATTTTTGTATGTATTGTGTACATCCTTTCCCTTTTTAATTTGATCTCTGTAATACAGACCTAATAGTGGTATTACTGGGTCAAAGAGTATGCACAGTTTTATAGCTCTTTGGGCATAATTCCAAATTGTAGCCCAGAATGGTTGGATCACTTCACAGTTCTACCAAGAGTGTATTAAATTTGCCTGTTTTTCCACCTCCCCTCCTTTTTTGGTCATTTTTCTTTTCTCTTACTTCAGCCAATCTGATAAGTTTGAGGTGATATGTCAGAGTTGTTTTAATATATATTTCTCTAATTATTAGTAATTTAGAGCGTATTTTCATATGAATATAGATAGCTTTGATTGTTTTTGTCTGAAAACTGCCTATTCATATCCTTTGACTATTTATCAGGTTGGAGAATAGCTCTTATTTTTATGAATTTGGCTCAGTTCCCTATGTATTTGAGAAATGAGACATTTATCAGAGAAACTTGCTGTAAAAATTCCCTGCTCCCTCATTTCTTGCTTTCCCTCTAATTTTGGCTGCATTGGTTTTGTTTGTTTAAAACCTTTTTAATTTCATGAAATTAGAATTTTTTCATTTTACCTCTTGTCGTCTTCTTGTTTGGTCATAAATGTCTTCCCTTATCCGTAGATCTAATAGATAATTTTTTTCCATGGTCCCCTAATTTGCTTATGACATCACCCTTCGTGTTGAAGTAATAATGCCCAATTTGACCTTACCTTGGTATATGGTGTGAGGTGTTGCTCTGTGCCTAGTATCTGCCTGGGTGTTTTCCAGTTTTCCTAGCACTTTTTGTTGAGTAGTAAGTTCTTCTCCCAAAAGCTTGGATTTTGGGGTTTTTTAAACACCAGATTGCAGTAATCATTTACTTCCATATTTTAGGTACTTAATTTGTTCCACTGCTCATCCACTGTATTTCTTAGCCAGTACCAGATTGCTTTGTTATATAGTTTTAAATCTGGTACTACTAGGTTGCCTTCCTTTACATTTTTTTCTTTAATTCCCTTGATATTCTTGACCTTTTGTTCTTCCAGATGAAGAAGATGAATTTTGTTATTTTTTTCTAGTTCTATGGAATAATTCTTTGGTAGTTTAATTAGCATGGCACTGAAGAAAGAAATTTTAGTTAGAATTGTCTTTATGTTGATTTGACTTACCTATGAGCAATTAATATTTCTCTTATTGTTTAAATCCATCTTTATTTGTGTGAAGTGTTATGTAATTATGTTAATAAAGTTCCTGGATGTGTCTTGGCAGATAGAATCCTAAGTATTTTATACTCTCAGCAGTTATTTCTTTTTTTTTTTAAATATATTTATTTATTTAACTTTTTAACATTCATTTTCACAAAATTTTGGGTTCCAAATTTCCTCCCCATTTGTCCCCTCCCCCCACCCCAATACACTGAGCATTCTAATTACCCCTATCACCAATCTGCTCTTTCTTCTAACATCCTTCCCTTCCCTTACCCCATCTTCTCTTTTGCCCTGTAGGGCCAGATAACTTTCTATTCCCCATTACTTGTATTTCTTATTTCCTAG
>CM053773.1:192849608-192871066 GCA_028658325.1 Potorous gilbertii
CCTTTTCCATTTGGCTACTTCTGCTTTTTAAAGTATTCTTCTCCTCATTGGCTTTTTGAACCTCTTTTGCCAATTGAGTTAGCCTATTTTTCAAGGTGTCATTTTCTTCAGCATTTTTTTGGGTCTCCTTTAGCAAGGTATTGACCCGTTTTTCATGCTTTCCTTGCATCTCTCATTTCTCTTCCCAGTTTTTCCTCCACCTGTTTAACTTGATTTTCAAAATCCTTTTTGAGCTCTTCCATGGCCTAAGCCCATTGAATATTTATTTTGAATGTTTGGGATACAGAGGCCTTGACTTCTATGTCTTTACCTGTGGGTAAGCATTGTTCTTCCTCATCAGAAAGGAAAGGAGGAAACATCTGGTCACCAAGAACGTAACCTTCTATGGTTTTATTTTTTTTTTTCCCTTTTCTGGGCATTTTCCCAGCCAGTTACTTGACTTCTGAGATTTTTTTGCACACCCACCTTGTCTCCAGATCCACCCAGCTAGTGCTTGGGGTGTGAGATTCAAATGCTGCACCTCAGCCTCAGGGCTTTCAATGGGGCAGGGCTGCTATTCAATATGAGCTTAAGGTCTGGTGCTCAGGTCAGGGTAGGGCCACAACTAGGGGCTCAGTTCCCTCAGGGGGTTTATGCGGAGACCTTAACAATGGATCTCAGCTCCTGCCTGCTTTGGGAGCCACTCTCTACTGCTGTCTCCGCTGCTGCCTTCCGAAGGGGCCTGAGTTATGGAGACACCCCGCTCCCCCCTTGGCCCAGTCTCTCTCACTGACCTGTAGCACCTGTGGGTGGATGGACCTGTGTGGTCGCTGGAGATTCCTTCCCTGATGCCTTCTCGGATCTGCTCCTCTTGGTGCCATGCAGCCAAGGCAGGGCTGGGCTCTGCTCTGGGTCCGGTGCGCGATGGACCTTTGGTGTCAGTTTTTCAAGTCTTTCTGGAACAGAAATCTCCTCCACTCCATTGTTCTGTGGCTTCCATGGCTCCAGAATTTGTTAGGAGTTCTTCTTTACCGATATTTTATAGGCTGTGGTTTCGGAGCTAGCGTATGTGTGTCTTTCTGCTCCACCATCTTGGCTCCTCCCCCTCAGCAGTTATTTCAAATGGATTTTCTCTTTCTATCTCTTCCTGCTGGATTTTATTGGTAATATTATAGGAATGCTAATGATTTAAATGGGTTCATTTTATATCCTACAACTTTGTTAAAGTTGACTGTATCTGATAGTTTTTTGGCTGATTCTCTAGGGTTCTTTAAGTATGCCATCATATAGTCTTCAGAGAGCATTAGTTTTGTTTCTCATTGCCTATTCTTATTCTTTCAATTTTGTTTTCATTTTTTAAAATATATAATTTATTTATTTTCAGTTCTTAACATTAACTTCCACAAGAATTTGAATTCAAAGTTTTTTTCCCCATATCTCTCCACCCCCCACCCCGGGACAGCATGCACCCTATCCACCCCTTCCTCCAGTTTGTCCCTCCTTCTATTACCCATCCTTCTTCCATCCCCCTTTCCCTCTGTCTTCCTGTAGGGAAAAATGGATTTCTATATTCCATTGCCTATATAGCTTAATTTCCAGTTGCATGCTAAAACAACTTTCAGCATTCATTCCCAAAGCACTGATTTCCACACTGTCTCTCTCCCTCCCTCCCTCCCCACCCTCATTAAGAAAACAAACAATTCAATGTAGGTCATACATGTGCAGCAATGAAAAGCACTTCCATAATAGTTATGTTGTAAAAGACTAACCACATTTCCCTCTGTCCTATCCTGCCCTTCATTTATTCCATTCTCTCCCTTTATCTGTCCTCCCACAATAGTGTTTACTTCTGATTATCCCTTTCCCCAATTTGCTGTCCCTTCTATTATCTTCCTTCTCCCATCCTCTTCCCTCTTTCTGCAGGGTAGAATAGACTTCCATATCCAATTGAGCATGTTATTCCCCCCTTAAGCCAAATCCCATGAGAGTAACGCTCAATTATTTCCTTTCATCTCTCCCCTCTTTCCCCTCCACTGTAAAAGCTCTTTCTTTCCACTTTTATGTGAGATGATTTGTTACATTTTACCTCTCCCTTTCTCTTACTCCTAGTACATTCCATTCAACAGTAAAATTTATTTTTTTTAGGTATTCTCTCTTCATATTCAGCTCACCTTGTGCCCTCTTTGTGTGTGTATATATATATATATAAATATATATATATATATATATATATATATATATATATATATATATATATTTATATATACACACACATACACCCGTGTACATATACATATCTATACCTATATAATATACACATACATACGTGCCCATGTACACCTACATATATATATATTCCTTCTAACCACCCTAATACTGAAAAAAGGTGTCTCATGAGTTACAAATAACATCTTTCCATGTAAGAATGTAAACAATTCAACTTTAATGAGTTCCTTAAGGCTTCTCTTTCCTGTTTACCTTTTCATGTGTCTCTTGATGGTTGTATTTGAAAGTCAGATTTTCTATTCAGCTCTGGTCTTTTCAACAAGAATGCTTGGAAGCCCTCTATTTAATTGAAATTCCATTTTTCCTCCTGAAGTATCATACTCAGTTTTGCTGGGTAGGTGATTCTTGGTTTTAATCCTATCTCCTTTGACCTCTGGAATATCATATTCCAAGCCCTTCAGTCTCCTAGCGTAAAAGCTTCTAAGTTCTGTGGTATCCTGATTGTTTCTGTTTCTATGATACTTGAATTGTTTCTTTCTGGCTACTTGTAATATTTTCTCCTTGACCAGGGAACTCTGGAATTTGGCTATAATATTCCTAGAAGTTTTCCTTTTGGGATCTCTTTCAGGAGGTGATTGGTGAATTCTTTCCATTTCTATTTTACTCTCTGGGTCTATATTATTAGGGCAGTTTTCCTTGATAATTTCTTGGAAGATGGTGTCTCTTTCTTTAATTGGTCTCTTTTCAGGTAGACCAATAATTTTTATATTATCTCTCCTAGATCTGTTTTCCAGGTGAGTTGCTTTTTCAGTGAGATATTTCACATTGTCTTCTATTTTTTCATCCTTTTGGTTTTGTTTTGTAATTTCTTACTTTCTTATAAAGTCATTAGCCTCCATTTGCTCCATTCTAGTTTTTAAATAAGTTTTCTTCAGTGAGCATTTGAACCTCCTTTTCCATTTGGGAAATTCTGCTTTTTAAAGCATTCTTCTCCTCATTGTCTTTTTTGGATCTTTTTTTGCCATTTGGGTTAGTCTATTTTTAAGTGTGTTACTTAAACATTTTTGGGGGGTCTCTTTTAGCAAGCAGTTGACTCACTTTTCATGATTTTCTTGTATCACTTTCATTTCTCTTCCCAATTTTTCCTTCACCTCTCTTACTTGATTTTCAATATCCTTTTTGAGCTCTTCCATGACCTGAGACCATTGCATTTTTTTTTTTTGGAGGTTTTGGTTGTAGAAGCCTTGACTTTTATGTCTTCCTCTGATGGTATGCTTTATTCTTCCTCATCTGAAAGGATGGAAGAAAATACCTGTTTACCAAGAAAGTAACCTTTTTTAGTCTTACTTTTTCCCCCTTTTTTGGGCATTTTCTTGACTTTTGAGTCCTTTGTCAAGTGGAGGGTATATTCTAGGGACCTGTAAGTTCTCAGTTCCTCCAAAGTGGCACAATCAAGGGACAGGAGTTTACCCCTCTTCTGATCTGAGCTCTGGTGTGTAAGCAACCACAGGCACTAGTTTTTGCCCAGGATCTGGGAATAAGGTTCCCTCTCTACAGCCACAATTAGCTCCACCATGCCAGCACTCCTTCTCACCCCAGGACCATCACTCAGAACTGAATCTCAGAGCAGCTGCTCTATTCCCCCTGGGTCTTTAGGCTGAGAGTGCACTCCCCTCTCACCCAGGTGAAAGAGTTTTCTCACTAACCTTTGGCCGTTGAGGGTTGAGAAATCTGGGAACCGAAGCTGCTACCCATGTTTTCAAGCCCTGAAGCCTGCTTCAGTCCTGCCTGAGCTGTGCTGCACCACAACTGGGCTGTGCTCTGCTCTGAGTGTGGTGCAATGGACCTTTCCTGTCAGCCTTCCAGGCTGTCTGGGGCTGAAAATCTTTTTAACTCTGTCGTTTTGTGGCTTCTGCTGTTCTAGAATTTGTTTAGAGTCATTTTTTACAGGCATTTTATGGGCTGTGGGAGGAGAATTAGAGCAAGTCTGTCCTTCTACTCTGCCATCTTGGCTCCGCCCCTCTTCTTTTTATTTTCTTACTGCTATAGTTAGCATTTTAAGTACAGTATTGAATAATAATGGTGATAGTGGACTTCCTTGCTTCACTCCGATCACATTGGGAAGCCTTCTGGTTTATCCGCATTGTAGATAATGTTCATTTTTTGTGTTAATAAAATCTTCGTTTATTCTAGTATTTTTAATAGGAATGGGTTTATCTGCATTATAGATAATGTTCATTTTTTGTGTTAAGAAAATCTTCGTTTATTCTAGTATTTTTAATAGGAATGTGTATTATATTTTCCCAAGCCCTTTCTGTATCGATATAATCGTATGATTTTTATTGTTTCTGTTATTGATATTACCGATTATGCTTATAGTTTTCCTAATACTTAATTTTTCCTGGTATAAATCCACCTTTTCACAGGATGTCTCAGATGCCTAGAATGTACTCCTTTTCTGCTTCTTCCTCTTAACAGCCTTAACTTCCTTCAAGACTTAATTCAGGAGCCATGATCTCTGTAAAGCCTTCCTTGATTTATCTATACCCTTCTTTAATTGTCAGTGTTCTTTCCCTGCTCAAACACTTTGTTTTTGTTTATCTCTGTAGCTATTCTGTCTCCTTAATAGAGTATAAGCTCTTTGATGACAGGAAATGTTTTATTTTTGTCTTCGGCACCAAGGACATTGTCTTTCACATACTGGATGTTTAGTACGTATTTATGCTAAGTATTTGTGCTTATAATTTTATGACTACATGAAAGAGGGACCAGGTTTATTTTATGTGGCACCAGAAGGCAAAACTAAAATTGAGTAGAAGTTAAAGTAAAGAAGATTTTGGCTCCATAGCAGAAAGAATTTTCTAGCTATTTTCTACCTGTTCATTCAGTGAATGTTTGCTGTCTGCTATGTAAGTAGAGGACTGAGTGTTGCAAATACAAAGACAGAACAGAAAGCAATCATTGCCCTCCCAGAACTTACATTCTCCTGTTGGCTTACAGTGGAGCAGGCTATCTTGTGAGATGCTGCATTCTTGTCACTGAAAGATTCCACATGGAGGCTCTGTTAGGAACCTTAGAATGGGGATCTTGAAAAGGGGTGGGAGCTTCATCTTGGTGATGACCTTCTGTGGCTCCTGTTTCTGGTAGGGACTGGCCTAGATGACTCTTAAATCCCTTTCAACTCAGAGGGTTTTTTTGAGAAATCATAAATCGATCAGATTAGGACTGAACAGGTCTAAGAAAGGGAATTGAATGTTATCGCTAGTCAAAATGCCATCTAGTTCCACCCTATTGAATTAGGGCAGAAATTTCATTTAGGTCTCTCTTTGGGTTTTTTGGAAAGTGTGCATGTGTGTGAGAACAAAAAAAACCTCCTCATGTGAAGCAAAAGAAAAAGAAAACTGGGTAAAAGTGTCCTTTCCTATGGGCTATGCTAATTCCTGGATATATTCATCTCAGTGGGGGAGGCATTGTGGGTATGTTTTTGGGAAAACCTTATTGATGTAATTGCATCTAAGATCATGTAGGAATAAACTTTCTTTTCTAAGCTAGTGAATACTCAAGTTAAAATTAAGTGATTTTGGAAATCCTCATTTTTTAAATTGCTTCTTTGTGTCACCAAAGCTAGTCATATTCACAGCTTGTCTGGTGAACTGACTGTGAGATTTAATACCTGGGTGATAAAAGAGCACAGATTGACCAGACCTAGAACCAGTAAACCCTCTCTTTTTTTTCCTCTTGCTTTAGGCCAATGCACTGCTGATTCGAGAAGTCGATGTTGAAAAGGTCACAACATTTGAGCATCAATATGTAAGTGCAATTAAGACTTTGTGGAATGACCCTGGAATCCAGGAGTGTTATGACAGGAGGCGAGAATATCAGCTCTCCGACTCAGCCAAATAGTAAGTATGGGATCTGTCTGACACTTAGTAGAAAAACAGAAACTGTGACAAATGAGACTGTGTCTGAGTTGCCCATAGATTCTGTGCTTGGCTGGATTTTTCTGAAAATTCAAGTAATTGTCCTACTTTAATTCTGTTAAAACAGGATTTTGCCACATCAGGACAGCCCCTAATCATGTCTCAGCTCTCTTTTATTTGTGAAATGACCAGAACAGGTCAATTCCTGTAAGACTCCCAAAGTGGTAGAATGATTGCAGTTTTGGGTTTTATTGGTAGTCTTTCATTTTCTGAAATAAAATACCCAAAACTAACGGTGCCTATGTAAGTTGGTGGTTACTAATATGTCAATATCTTTCTGCTTATGTATTCTTAAATACAGACTGAATTCTGCCTGGGACTGGTCAGCTTAGGTATCTCAGAATTCCTGGCATTCCCCTCGGTCCCTTCTCCCAGCTGCCTGCTGAGTGTGCAGCTGCCTTCATTTAGGAGACAGTGGGTAGCTTTAACTGTAGGATAGACACATGGCACCATTTCCTTTGGAAGTGATTCTAGGTGGCTCTTGTCCACTGGTAGCCAAATGAGAACATCAGAGAGGCTAGGTTGGAGAACAAAAAAAGCTGTTTGGTCACTTTGACCATCGCTCAAATCATTGCATGTTTTTGTATTAGTCTACTTGGTAAATTATCTTAGGTGCTAAGGGTTTTTCTTTATATGGGAAAATAAGATGACTGACTTCTTTGAAGCCATGTTTCTAAGGCAGTAATGCAGAAGACTGCCTCCTGCTCATGTGCTTGAAAGGCTTGAACTTCAGGAGTGAATAGGTTTTTTTTTTTCCTGAGGTCCCAAAGCTCCAGTACTTCATAGAGCCACTGATACCTTCCTCCTGCCACTTCTCAAATAACATATTGGTAGTATCTGCCCTTAGATAGGACAGGAGAAGGTATGAAGTGTGTATATTCATTCTCTGTCTTTTCCACATTTAGTTAAAAATATTTAGGAAGCATAGAACTCCTAGCCTAGCACTGTGTGAGCCTACAAGAGAGAAGAATCATTGCTATCAGGGAAGAAAAGACTAGTGTTTGTGGAGGAGGCAGCATCTGAGCAAGGCCTAAAAGCCAGGCTTTCATCAGGTGGAGATGGACAGGGAGGCTGCAGTATCCTGAGAAGGTGGGATTGGTTTGTAGAGAGGAAAGCATGAAATCACATGATAGGGGGCAGCAAAGAGTCTAGTTTGGATGGGAAGTAGAGTACATGGTGGCAAGGAGAGAAAGAAAAATAAAGGTAGGGAGGAGCTGAATTGTGGATGACCTAGAATACTGAACTTGGGAATTTGGACTTTCTCCTTTAACCATTAGGGAGCTAGTGAAGGCTTTGAGCAGAGGAATGTCAGAACCAGAATAGTTCTTTAAGGAAGAGCGATTTGTCAACGTATGAAGGATGATTTAGAGGAAGGGGAGATGGCCAGAAGGTGGGTCAAGGAGTGCTATACTAGTCTTGGTTGGGCAGTTAGATGAGTCCGTATGGGGTAATAGCTGTGGGGGTAGAAGGAAGGAAGGGGGTAGAAAGTATTACAGAGATAGAATGGTGGAGCTTAGTGACTGAAGGTTAGAAATGAGATACAGGGAAAAGTGTCTATATTAATAACTGAGATTTTGAGCCTAGGTGTTCTCAACAAAACACTCCCATTTTTGATGGCATATCCTGGGCTTAAAGGAGCATTAAAAGTTATAGAGAATAACTCCCTACTCTCCCCCTTCCCTGCTTCTTCATGTTGCTGACCTAAAGAATCCTCCTTCCTGTACTTTTATTTTTTTTTAGCTACCTAACTGATGTTGACCGTATTGCCACCACTGGGTACTTACCCACCCAACAGGATGTGCTTCGAGTTCGAGTCCCCACAACTGGGATAATAGAATACCCTTTCGACCTGGAGAATATCATCTTCAGGTACCTAGATTCCACCTGCTGGGTGGGTTGACGGTTCTTGGGTTGAACCATGTACAGGGTACTTCCAGACACTGGTGGAGGTGCTACTCCTAGACTTAGAACTGCAAGGCTATGAGCATCCCATTCTAAGCAAGATCAGTGAGACTTTAAAGTGGAAAACTAGGCTGGACCTTAGTCATTAGCATCAGTGCCTAGCAGATACCCCTTCTTCCCCTCACCCCCACCAGAGTATAGCCTATTGACCACAGAGAGGACAACTGGAGAGTTCTAATTCAGTTTACTTGTCACGTAGAGGTACTTCTCTGATCTGCAGTGCCACCAGTTTTAGGGAATTGAAGAAGAGACCTATAGTGGAGTAAGCCCTTCTTTAACCGAAATTTCAATTGACCCACAGATCAGCTCCTTTAAAATGGCTTCTCCTTGCTCCCTTACTGCAGATATTCCTTTGTACTTCCTGTTCTGTGAGTGATGCCTCTTCATGGCTGGTTATCTCAACCTGGCCACATGTCCCTCCAGAGGGCTCAGCTGCTGGCACAGTAGACATCCATCACCATGTAGCTCACAGTGTATTTCTACTCACAGGTTTGGAGCATAGAGTTTAGTAGGGAACTTCAATGTAGGGAAGCTTAATGAAATTGGTTGAGACTACTTTCAAAAACGTTTTCTCTTTGGGTACAGGGCTCCAATACATCACTATGACATAGGCTGACTAGCTAGGGGAAAATTTTAAGCTGTTATGCAGGCTGTGACCTGAACCTGGTGCTTCCTTTATTAACCATATAACAGATTGTAAGTATTGATAAGCTCGCCTAGGATTCTAGAAAGGTGTGTGGTAGAGGACCAGGTCTGCTATTGCTGTAGTCCAGTGCCTGGGGCTCATTACAAGGGTCTTCAATGGGGCTGTGTAGAAGAGACAGTGTTATTAAACTGGTCCCCTTCATTTAAGTTAGTATAGCAACAGTGTTGAGTGCCATACTTTGGGGAAGTACCCCATTCACACTTTAAAATGGATTAGCTTGGGTGGTTGATTTAATTGACTTGGCACTTACTCAGAGTTCCTGAAATCAGAATTTTACAATGCAAAGTACTTTTAAAAAGACATCTAATCCCACCCCTGCCTGAAGCATGAATTCCCTCTCCAGGGTCCTGGGCAAGTGGTTGTTTAGTCTGTTGAATAGCTCTGAGTTCTGCTGGACCAACGTTGAAGGAACATGTACCTCCTTCTTTGGGAGATAGCATACCAATTATTGATCTGAACTATTGTTTATGAACCATTGTTTATGAGCTCACAATGGGAAGACCTGGGAACAAACCTTCCGAGAAGTTACTGACCACTCTCTGGTGTGTGTTTTCCTTTCTCAGAATGGTGGATGTTGGTGGACAGAGATCAGAGCGGAGGAAGTGGATACACTGCTTTGAAAATGTGACATCCATCATGTTTTTAGTTGCTCTTAGTGAATATGACCAAGTTCTAGTGGAGTCTGACAATGAGGTAAGTGAACCTTTGGAACAAGGGAATAGGGGTGGGGAGAGGGCAAGATAAGAGAGTTCTATCCCCTTATAACTTATAAAGGATAATGAAATTGGAAGAATCCTTAAATGACATTATGTCCAGCTTCTGCCATTATGTGTTACACACTGTTTTCCTTACATCAATCTTATGGGTGGGGAACAAATAGTGAAAGTAATACTTTCCAGATTCGTAGACACATGGAGAACTTGAGACTGAAAAGTAAAATTACTTACTCCAAAACACATATCTAGTAAGTAACAGATTAAAACCCATTTCTCCTGAAACCAAATTTGTACTCTTTCTACAAAACCAGGCATTCTTAACATGGGGTCTATAAAAAGTTTTTTTAATGTTTTGATAACTAGGTTTCAATGTAATTGTTTTTCTATGTAGTCATAAATTCTATTTATGCATTTAAAAACATTCTGAGCGGGTTCATAGGTTTCAAGGATTCTATGACAGAAAAGGTTAAGAAACCCCGCTCTAAAACTTTCATGTCTTTCCAGATCCTGGAGATGGTGACTTTTGAGAAATAAGCCCTATTTTGTTAATGAATTTTTCCATTTGGGTTCAAACACCGGGAAAAAAGTACTATAGGACTAAGTTATCTGTCTGTGTGAGAATGCAGGGTTTGGAGAGTGTTATGAAGTCTTTCTGAGAGCAGTGTTACTGTGTTCTTGTGATGGGTTTGTAGTTTTTCTTGCCCTTGGGGGAATCTGCCTAGCTTGCTTGACCCTTGCCCTGCCTCACCCACTTTCCCTTTAACTGACCCCTGGTGCTGAGATGGCTTTCTCTTGGTGACCAGTGGCTATAGCAGTTCTGCTATTAAACCAGAAAAACCAGGATACAGGTTTTAATTCCTATGGGCACGTTTTAGAGCTCTGGTTCCTCTGAGTTGTGAAAAGAACATGCTGATGGGAAAGGCGGCTATTTGGTTGGACACTTGCTGTTCTGTGGGCTTGTTCTTAGGAATTCCTAAAGGATGGAGAGAGAGACCTTTGTAGTTGAATGTATATATAAGTGACCAAGTGATTGACTGCTTTATTAAAGTGTTTCCAAACTCGGTCCATTAGGCATTTACTAAGTCCCTGCTTTGTGACAGGCACTATGAGAAGTGCTAGGAGTACAAATAAAAGCCAGAACAACAAGGGTCTTTTAACAAAGTGTGCTCTTCCTTTTCCTCTTTTTCTCCTTCCCTGGTTAGAACCGAATGGAGGAGAGTAAAGCCCTTTTCCGGACCATCATCACTTATCCCTGGTTCCAGAATTCCTCTGTAATCCTCTTCCTCAACAAGAAGGATCTGCTGGAAGATAAGATCTTGTACTCCCACCTCGTGGACTATTTCCCAGAGTTTGATGGTGAGATTCTCTAGTAGGGAGCAGATTTTAAAGGGGAAGAAGAGTTCATTGGGCTTACCATGTAATTAGAAAAATCTTCTCATTAAGACTGACCTTCCCTTTGACCCTGAGTAGAAGTTGTGTTTTCTAGAGCAAGCAGTGTTCTAGCTGAACATCCTCATGAAGCCTCTTGGGAAACAGTGATGCCATCTGGCATCAGTTGATTGTTAAATGGGAAGATGTGATAGAAACACATTGATCTGACCTCAGGCAATTTGAAACAGAAATGTACATTAGGTAGGAATGGCAGACTGGCCAGACTGACTAGAAGGACACGATGAATTGCATGGGTCATGTCAGCTCTGCCCATTTTGGGGCAGACAGATGAGGGTAGGAGTGGGCAAAAGGGACAGTGTTGTAGTGAGGGCTCCCTCTGCTGGCTGCTATTAGCCAGCTACAAGGCCATCACACATTATGCCAGTCAGGGAGTGCCAGGCTTGGTGTTTGAGTGAATTCCTATCACTCAGTAGTTTGCCTGCTTCCATGAGGAAGAACGTGGCTTTGATTCATTGTGGATGAGAGGGTGCCATTAATGTGCAGCCCTCCAGCAGCATCTAAGAGAGGAAGAGAGTATCTGATGTCAGAGAAACTGCCTTCAGTCCTCTCATCTGGAGCATGGTTATGCTGATAGGAGAACGCAAAGAGGATTCAAAGGCCGTTTGCTTTTGAATTTCTTCATCAACCAACCTTTTTTTTTTAACCAACACTAAGAATTAGTAAAAAGGAGAGGTCCATGTGTTCTTAACCTTTCTTTTATCAGAGAATCTAGTAACTGAATAGGGAACTAGCCCAGGAACATTTGGAAAAGGGAGAGAAAAGAAGCAAAGACAGAGCACTAATTACAATGTCAGGAGCTGGCTTTGGATCACTGCTGCCTCATCCTGTGTGCATCTGTTCAGGAATGTGAAATCCAGTTCTGCTGAGAAGAATTGACTTGATTCTAGAGACAGATGTCTTGGTTCCCAGCTTTTCTAGGCAGACTGCCTTGATGGAGTGTAAAAGCAGCGTGAAGGGTTTATAGGCTTAATGTGGCATGGGGTTAGATAATTAGAATAACAACAATACCTAATGTTTCCCTTTTGAAAAAATCATAAATTGCTTAATCACTTAACTTCCCTCTGAGGTAGGGAATGCTAACTCTCTGGCCTTTTTTTGAGGTAAAGGAGAAGGAGATAGGTGGCTGGACATTTCTTAGCCTTGTTCTTGGTGACATGAAGTTCACCAGAGATGGTGCTTAATTTTTTATTGTCCTTTTAAGATCAATTTTTTTACTGCTATCGTTTGGTTTTGTATCACCTTCATTTCTGTATTCATTCTTCACCTCATACTGCCTTCTCCTGGAAGTGGAGGAGAAAAAAGCTGTCCCGCTGAACAAGGGAACCCTTGTAAAGAGCTCCGGTGGTACGTGCACTCCCGGAACGCTGAGAGCCCCTACAGAGCCAGGAGAGGGACAGGTTTTCAATTTCCTCCAGGGCCCGTTTTGGCCATTATAAATATACACAGGCTTGATATTGTTGTTTCTTTTTTTGAACCAAGAAAATAGGTTTTGTAACCTTGTGACCAGCCTTTCTGTCTGTAGTGGCCAGTCACCTCTCAGGTTGAACAAACGTTTATTAAGTACCTGCTTTCTCCCAAACACCGGGCTCAGTATTGGGCATCCAAAGACAAAAAGCTTCATAAATAGTCCCTGGCTTCAGAGTGTACATGTTCTTTCTTGAGGTTGGGACTGCATCTGACAAGCTAGTGGTAAACTAGTACTCTGAGGAGGAAGGCCTGTTTTACCTTGTTTTTTTAATCTCTCCCTTTTGTCCTTTTTTTTAAAAACAGAAAGTTTTACTTGGCTATAGCAGACCCTTTGTCCTTTCTTGACCCACCTTCTGCATTCCTTCCCCTGGGCCAAACCCCTGTAACACGGTTGCTTCCAGAGGATTTGACCTGCCAGTGAGTTTCTTGTTCCCATGGAGTCTCTTGCCCCCTGGTGGCAGGAGTGAAAGGAGCTTTGTGATCTGTCTGACACATATGTCCTGACTTGTAGCAGGAGAGTGGCAGCTAGAGAATGAGGCCTCCCATGTTTTGTTCAGCAGAGTTTGATCTTGACTCACAGAAAACGAGAGTTGCAGGGGATCTCAGAGACCATCTAGTCTAATTAATGCCCGAATAACAACCTCCTGTCATATACTCAACAAGGGGTCAGAGCAGAAGACCTCTGATAAGGGAGATTCCCTCTGAAGGGAGCCTCTTCCTCCTAGGGAGCGTTCCAGTTACTGAGGGCCTTGATCCTGACTTCAAGTGTAAATAAATGTACAGCTTCTCTCTTTTGCTCTTCCTCCTCCTGTTTGTCATGCAAGTGGCAACCCTTCACATGCATGAAAATAGCTGGTCATGATTGGCCTTCTCTTCTCTGCAGTTCCTCCAGCTGATCCTCATACGATATGGGCTTTGCCACCGTCCCTGTCCTCCTCTGGACCCTCTCAGGCTTATCAGTGTTCTTCTAAACAGTAATTACGATGTGTTGGATCAGAGCAGAAGGCAGTGATGCTGTAGTAGTAGTCAGATACTCTCATTTGCTTTCTTGTCTTCTGTATTGTATTACTGACTTAACAGTTTCATACAAACTGCTCCTTAGTCACACTTTCCCCATATTGTATTTGTTAAAATGATTTTTGAATCTGATCATGAGACTTCACATTTATCACTGAAACTTCCTGATGATTTTTGTCTTCCAGTATTCTAGCCTATCAGGAGCTTTTGAGGTCCTGATTCTGTCACCCAGTGTGTTAGCTGTCTTTTCTGATTTCTGCCAGTGCATGTCATTTAGGCCTTTATCTAATTCATTGGCAAAAATGTTCAGTAGCACAGGCCCTGCTCAGATTCCCTGGGGTGTTCCACCGTCCAAGGTGGCATCAGACAAAAAGCATTACTACTCTTTGGGTCTGGACATTCCGCAAATTCCAAATCTATCTAATTGTTGAGTTATCTAGTCCACAGCATATCTTCCACAAGAACAGCATGGAAGTTTTTGTCATGGGCTTTCCTAATATGTAGGTTAAAAAGTATGTGCGTGCACACACAGACAGCACAGACTCTCTCTCTCTCTCTGTCTCTCTCTCTCTCTCTCTCCCTCTCTCCCTCCCTCCCTCCCTCTCTCTCTCTCTCTCCTCTCCCTCTCCCTCTCCCTCTCCTCTCCCTCTCCCTCTCCCTCTCCTCTCCCTCTCCCTCTCCCTCTCCCTCTCCCTCCCTCTTCTCCCTCTCCCTCCCTTCTCCCCGCCCCCCCCTCCCTCCTGATCTACCTGTCCAGGAACTATGTCCAAAAAATAAACTAAGGATTGCCTGGTACGACCTGTTCTTGATGAAGACATACTGAATCTTACTGATTCATACTTACTTTTAGTAAGATGTTCACTTGCCATCTTTTTAAATGATATGTTCCAGAATCTTGCCAGGAGTCAAAAATAAGTTCATTGACTTCAAGTTTGCTGACTCTATCTTGTTCCCCCTTTTGAAAACTGAGACATTTCCCCTTCTCCAATACTGTGATATCTGGCTTTCCAGACCTTTCCAGAAGCCACTGACAGTAACAGCACAGTCTCATGTCAGTTCTGTCAGTCTCCAAGGATGTGGTTCCTCTGCCCCCAAGGCCTTGGAGAGAATCTCCCATCTGTCATCTCTGTGCCTTTGCACCCACTTTCTCGTGCACCTGGTTTTTACTTTCACTCATTAGATTCCTGTTTTTTTCCAAGCTCAGGGCAAGTGTGACTCATAGGAATGAGGTCCAACCTGATTCCTGTATTTATCAATATTCTCCTGCAATTTTTTGAGTTTATTAATCTGAGTTCATGTTGTTTATGTCTCCTCCTGGGCATGTACCACACCCCCAGTGTGGTATAAACTACTTGTTTTTTTATTTTGTCTTTGTATCCCAATGCCTAGCCAAAACCCTGTCCTATAGCAAATGCTTACTACATGCTTAATGGGTAAATTAAAGACAGTTAGATGTTCTTTTAATATTTCCTTCTTTATCTTGGATGTCAAATCCCTGTTGCCGGTTTGTTTTGTCCTTTCCCATGCAAAGAATTCTACTTGGAAGGCAGAACAAACACCATAAGACTTATGCAGCCTAGCCTTTTCCCTTTCATGAGTTATCACTGTCCTTACCCTATTGAGCCATGGTTCTATTCCTTCTCTGATCTTTTCTCCATGATACCTAAAAATACTCCCTTTCTACTCCCCCATCTAACAACACTATTTTGTCTTCCTCCCTACCCTTTTTTCTCATAACAAAACTCCTTTAGCCAATATTCAGGGTCAAGCAGAGCTAGTTCCTGCATTGACCAAGTCTCCTTTTGCCCCTTGAGTCCATTACTCCTCTGTCAGAAGGGGTGAGATGTTCTGTCTTTGCTCCTCCTCCCAGCCTCTACTCAGTCTCAGCTTTTAGTTCTCTTAACACTGCTCTGTTGGGATCACATCGCACTTTTGGTGTTCATCCCTGTTCATCTTTGTTTCCTGCCTTTGCTTCCAGCTTCTGTGTGTATTTTTTAAAAATCTAGGTTTTTGGTGAGTTCTTTGTTCGTCAGTATCATTCTTTAGACAACTCGCCTTTTTCTCCTTCATTGCACTTGTTTCTGTTGAGCCTCAAACTTCCTTGTGAAGTCTGAGTCCAGGAGATCCTACTGATTTTCTCTTTGATCTTTTATCTCCCCACATCCAGGAATCACATAAGACTATGTCCTACTTTCCTTCTCTACTACAAATTCTGAGATGGAATGGTCACTTCCCCTAAAGTTCTTACTATATCTGCCCAGTAATTAATTTTTCCTTTCATGAAAATCCAGAATGTAATTTTCTTCTACTTTTTCAAGGATGAAATTATCATTAATGCAAATCAATAATTTTATTACCTGCTCTATTTTGTGGGGGATTATTCTTCACCAGTTGCCATTTCCCATCATTTGTAAGTCATACCTGTGTGTCAGAGTTAAAATTTGTTTTCCAAATCCTTCATGTTATTTCCTACTTCTAGCTCAGTGGTCTCCAATACACTGTAGTGATAAAAGTGCTTCTGCTTTTGCATCCATTGAGCTTCGCCCAATGTCCTTGGATTTCCTTGTAAAGAATATCTTCCTATTATATGGTCCTAATCTTCCCTCTCCTCTGCCCCACTTTTTAACCTTTCCTGTTTTATTTGAATAAGGGATATCCTTCCAATTCCATAATCTAGTCATGGGTCTCATTTAACTTGAGTCTCAGTGAAATTTATTTGTGACGTCATCTTGCTTCCCTGCGATCAGATTTCTAGGTCACTTTGCTTGTTTCCCATACTTTAAAACCTTTTATTTTCAGTGCTGTTACTGAAAAGGCCCAAAGAAGGGAGGAAATGGATCAGAAAAGCGAGTCCCAGAGAGCTGACCTGAGACCAGGACCTAGCTGGACAAAACCCCTCATAATAGTAATGTCAAGATGAGATGGTTTGTTGGGAGAGAAGTGAATTGGGCTGGTTAGAGGCAGAGACAGAATATTGGTGCTTGGAATAAGCTGGAGGAGATTCATAAAGTTCAGTTTTTATGGAGTGTGGGAGTTTTGGGGTTGTTGTTTAGGAATTAGTACTGACCACTATGGAGCTAGATTTTTGAGAGAATTACTTTGATGGAAGACTCAAAAAATGTCAGTTTCACTAGAATTTCATAGAATCATAGACCAAGACAGTTTTGGAGAGATCCTAAAACATAGAATGTTTGTACTCAAAGATGTTTCCAAACATGGGTTCTTAATGAGGGATTCATGTAAGGGATCTATGGATAGAGTTCAGGGGATCTGTGAACTCAAATGGGGAAAAAATTACATCTTCATTTTCATTAACCTCTAACTTAAATTTAGCATTCTCTTTTGAAAATTTTGTTCTGAGAGGGGTTCAGCAGACTGCCAAAGGGGTGGGTCCAAGGCATACACACATATACATGCACACAAATGTGCATGAGCACATGTGCTGCATGCTCCCTTCCCCAACATAGTTAAGAAGCCCTGCCCTAGAAGAAGGAATTTAGAACGTTAGAGGCGAAAGGAATCATAGAGATACTAAATCCCATTCCCTCATTTTCTGGAGGGGGGAATCGAATCCCAGGATGGTTAAATGACAATCCCATTTAGTGGTGCAACCAGGACTAACCCCCCACATGTTCTGTACCTAGAACAGTGTTCTGAATATGTGTCTTTTGAATTGAATTCTTAATACATTGATGTTCCAGAGGGACTTGATCCTTTCTTCTCCTGGGTCCTTTTGGATGGCCTACACTGTCACCTAGAGAGGCATAATTGAATATGTTTTCTGAAGACTTTTGGGTTGTGAATATAACTGACTGCTTTACTCTCTGTTTTATTCTTGTTTCAGGACCACAGAGGGATGCCCAGGCAGCCAGGGAGTTTATCCTCAAGATGTTTGTGGATTTAAACCCCGACAGCGACAAAATCATCTACTCTCACTTTACGTGTGCCACAGACACAGAGAACATCCGCTTCGTCTTTGCTGCTGTCAAAGACACCATCCTGCAGCTTAATCTGAAAGAGTATAACTTGGTCTGACCCTGCTTTCTCCCCGAAGAGGCCTCAGCGTGAAGAAAAGACCAAAAAAAGTTTTTGTTTTTGTTTTTTGAAAAAAATTACAGGAAAAATATCTTTACTTTTTAATGATGTAATGATTGCCAATTGTCTGATCTGTGGAGTGGCGAATTTTGCTCAGTGTTACCTTGGATCTCATGTCTCTGTCCACAGGAGTAGTTGATTTTTTTTCCTATTTTTAACAAATGGCTTTTATTTCACAGTTATCAGGGGATACACTTCACTCTTCTCCACACCTTGTGCACCTCTTCACCTTTTGCCAACAGCAAAGGCGGCCTTCTCGTGGGCTCAATTTTTTGTCGCTCGCTTTTTTTAAAAAAACAACAAAACAGAAACTAAGCAAAAAACTCTACCCTATTTTCGGTTACAAGTTCCCACCTCTTGGCCAAGTTTTATGGACTCACTGAACTTATTGGGGGGTGGAGGGAGCCAGTACTCCCCCTCCCTGAGCTCCAGGGGGCCTCTGTCAAGATTGCCATACCTGCTTGCTTCCCTCTTCCCTGCTTGGTCCAGGCTCCACAGCCCATGGTGATGATGCTGGGATTGCGGAGTGGTGTTCCTCCCAAGAATGGAAGCAAAAGCCCCCACCCATCCAATGACCAACAGACCCCAAAAGCTGTCCCCCTGCCTCCTTCAGTGCATCATATAATATAGTCTGGGTTTTTAAAAGTTTTTTTCCTTTCTTCTTGAATATAAAAGATATGGAGACTGTGATTTTTCTTCTTTTTTTAAGTTATTGATGTTCTATATATATAGTTTGCTACAGGCTGTATTTTCATTCAGTGGGCTCCGAAAGGTGGGAGCTTGGCCAAGCAACAGCTGCCAACCCTTGGGAAGTGCCTGACTGTATCTTTTTTGGGTGGATGGGGGTGAGTGGGGGGAATACTCATATATGCTCTGTTGATGGAAAAGAATCTCCCAAGCTGTGCCCTTCTCCTTTGTAAGTGGGTAACAGCCTCTTTCCCCAGGCTTCCCCTTTCTTGGTGTGGTGAAGATGTTCCAGTGTACCGAGTGATTCAGCACACGCATCTAACACCAAAGTCTTGTGGTTGATTTGGAGGTTTTCTTGGGGTTCCTGAGCTCCCACCTCTGCTTCTGGCTTTTTAGCATGCTGCTGCCCCTGGCAGGAGAATCAGGTTATTCACATGCAGCTCTGCGGACATCTCCTGCTCTGCCCAGGCCTGGGGTCCCTCAGAAGGGCCCAGTGTCAGACCATGCAGCCATACAGATCCCAGGGATTTGGTCTGGTCCATCGAGGGGGACAAGCAGGAGGAGCATTCCTTTTAAGTGATCTCAAGGGACAGAGGAAGGAATTGTCTCCCTTTTTGTTGGAAGGAAAGAAGACCTCTTCAGAAGCTTCTCAGGCCTGTACTTGAGAGTCCTGTGTGGCTGCTCAGTAGTTGTTGGTGACTCCTTGTCAAAGCACCTGCACAGATTGCTGTCCACAGCTGCCCATGCCTGGGGGTCGGGGGTGGGGTGGGGTGGGGGGGAGGGTTGGGGGTTGCAGCACAGGCACTTTTTTTTTTCCAGGGGAGGTGGGTCTACAGGCATTGCCAAAGTCAGAATCAGGCTGTTTAGGCAAGAAGGCCAGGTGCCTTAGAACCTTAATGGACATCCAGGGCTTGCAAATTAGCCTGAATCCCAGGTGCCAAAGGAAACGAGTGTTTCACTTGGGTCCTTTTGAAGCTGAGGCCAATAGAGGTGCCAAATGCCAATGCCTCCCTAGGTTTCCACTGAGGAAGACAGCAACACCCAGTAGCTGAGGGACATCTCCACTGGAAGCAGCAGGAATTCCGGCCCCTTGTTGCCGGCAGGATTGTGCCCTGCCCTTCCCCAGCCCTGCTTCAGTAGCACTTAGGACGGACCCTGGTGGATGGAGCATGAAGAACCCCTTCCCCCAAAGCAGACTGTTTGAAAGAAGGCATCCCAGTTTGGGTTTCTTTCTCTCTTCTCTTTTTTTCCCCTAGGGGGAGGGAAGGGGAGACTGGTTTTATCGTTTTATTGTAGACTGAACACTATTTCAGTGTTTTTTGCACAAAACGTAACGGGAAATGAACCGCCGGAGATGCCTTTGATCCATAACACTAAGTCTGGAGCTTACACTTCAAGTAGTCTGTTATGTGGTTTGTTTCATTTCTTTTGGCTGTCATGTTTTCCCCCACTTCCTCCCTCCTCCACCCTCTTCATCCCTTCAGTCCTCTCTCCTGCGTTTTGGTATATATGAGGCAAGGGACATCAATGTTGTATCTCAGAAAGCACTGTGGGGGCAGCATGCTATCTGAGCCTGCCCAGAAGCACTTGGCCTCCTGGTTAGGTAGGCCAAGAAGGCCGGCATCTGAGACAACAGCTACATTCCGAATTGTCTAGTTGTAATCCTATATGGGGGTGACTAGCTGCTTGGAACCAGTTTTCCTCTCGTGTCTATGCCAAAAAAGGTCTTTTTGTAGCATGAAATCATATAAAAGGATTTTTACCAGAAACCTAAACCATACACCAAACAAACCCAACTTCTTGGGGTGAGTCCAAATAGCTTCCTTAGGGAGCAGATGGTGCTAAACCCCATTCCTTTTTGCACCCTTTTGTACCAGTGGCTGGCATGGGGTCCATTGCTGGCGGTGGACCTACACCAGGAAACTCAGGACCCCAAAAGTAGAAGGATAGCAAATAGGACAGGTTGCCCTAACCCTCAGGTTCCTGAGTGACTCCAGAGAGGGACCTTTTGATGCAGTAGAGATTACATGATTCTTGATGGAATTGGATGAATTTTATCTGATAGGGAATGTTGTGTGTTATTTTAATACTAATTGCCATCTAGAGACATGATCTAAAATATTATGAGGACCCTGCCACCCAAGAAAAGAAAGGGGTAAGTGTTTAGTTGTGGTTTAGATCATCTGTGGCTGGGGATTCTCCAAGCATATCCTCAAGACCCAAGTCTGCCTGGTTGGTGAACACTCTTACCCCACTGGTGAGGCCCCTTGTTTGAGTTGTTGGATTTCCCAATATGCCCACTCATTAGAAAGTGCCAAACTCAAAACAAGACGCCTGTTCCTTTCCAAGCAAGAGGAGGTGGAGAGTTATGAAGGGAGGAGTGGGGATGTGAAAGACAGTCGTAGAGCAGGAGCAGGTGACCCACCTCCCAAATCCTACCTTCCATTTGCTGGATTCTTTCCCAATAGCTCTTTTGCCCTGCTGAAGACATGCAGTTTAGCTGGCCACCAATATTAGCATGCCAACCTGATCAGGGAGAGAGGCAGGAAAGAAGGTGACCCACTGTGAGGCCAATCTGTTTTTCCACATCATTCCATAAAAATCCAGTGCCCGAGGCTCCAGATTATCCATCTCTGTCAGCTACTTTTTTTCTCCTCTTGCCCAAGCCAAACCTTTTGACTTTTTTGCTTCTCAATGATGTTGGCTTTGCTTTTAGCTGGGTGGGGCACCACTCTGCCATACTGCCCCTCCCAGGTCCCCCTCGTGTGTGTGTGTGTGTGTGTGTGTGTGTGTGTGTGTGTGTGTATGTTTTTTTTTTTAATCATCACTTGATAAACTGCATTTTTCTCCAATGCTTCTGGAGTGTGCTGACCATTTTATTCTGTCATTGCTGAATCCAGGTGTTCCAAGTTCCCCAACAAAGATAAAATCTACTGCAGCACCCCCTCTTTTTTCTAAAGAAGTATAGTTGTGCCAATGCCCCGCCCCCCATAGTAGTGCACGAGATTCTTTAAAAGTGCCAATGTGGTGGAAATTATTTGGTAATACTTGTATATTCTACAATCCTGATTTAAGACAATTTAAACATTAACCTATTTAAAAAGATACTATATAAGATGCTGTTTTTTAAACCTTGTCATTTGAAATGCATGTATTGTTGTGAGTGTTGGG
>CM053773.1:192871566-192944518 GCA_028658325.1 Potorous gilbertii
GGCTTTTTGAACCTCTTTTGCCAATTGAGTTAGCCTATTTTTCAAGGTGTTATTTTCTTCAGCATTTTTTTGGGTCTCCTTTAGCAAGGTATTGACCTGCTTTTCATACTTTTCTTGCATCTCTCTCATTTCTCTTTCCAGTCATTTCCTTGGTGTAGTGAGCACTTAGTGAAGGGTTTGAGGGACTTCCTCTGCCAATGCAGAATGGCACCTTCTCTACAGCTTACTGTTTTAGAAGCTGGAATTTTTTGCTTTGCATTTTTGCTTAGCTCAGTACCAGGGACCTAATCATTGTTAATTTTCCCAGAGAACTGAGTGGTTGTGATTTGCCCAGAGTTAGGTAGTCAAAATGTGTCAGAAGTGGGACTTGTACTCAGGCCCTCCTGACTCCTACACCAGCTCCCTTCCCCCCATAAGCTACTGTTTTCAGTTATATTTCTTCATAAACTATGAGATCATTGGTGAGTTCCATGTGCATCCACAACTCTGTCTTCAGATATCCCATTTCTCCCTCTTCACTGAAATGGTTGTTCTCAGAATTTCATTCCCTCCTGTGCTGACCCTCCCCTGTAGAATTTTAGCCTTTGGAATCCTAAGTCTCCTTTAAACTGGATATCTTATTTCTCAAAATCTAGAGGCAGATCTTCTCTATTCTATTACAAACTCAAGGAGGAAGTATCTCTCCTGCCAAGAGTCCTATCATTTCCCTTCTATCCATGTTGGGGGCCTAACATAGAGCACTGTTTGGGGATGGTGAGTGGAGGGGGAACCAAAACAAAGTCAGATATTTTTTCCCAAATCTGAAAGGGTGTGTGTGTGTGTGTGTGTGTGTGTGTGTGTGTGTTTGTGTGTGTGTGTGTAGGTCTCTACTGTAAATAATCTACTTCTCTCTCTCTCTTCTGTAGTGAAAAGAACACTGGATGTGGAGTCATGGGATTCCTTAGGATTGGAGGCCTTTGAGTCACAGAGCAGTGAGGCCAAGCTAGTAGCTCTCAGTTAATGGGGCATCTATGCCAGGTCCAGTACAGAGCATCCTAGGCCCAGGCTATGGCTGTGTCATACAGAACAGATTTCAATGCAATATACACTCATCAAGTACCTACTGTGTACTCTATGAGGGGAATACAAATATGAAAAATTAATAATAACAACATCTGCCCTTAAAGAACATACAATTTAATAGGAGGAGGATGACAATTTGGTAAAGTAAAAGCAACATTGAGTTTGATTTCAGATGACCTGGGTTTGAATCTGAGTTCTTTCACTTATCAACTGCATGATCTTGGGCAAGTCCCAGCCTTGAAGTCTTGGTTTTGCAAAGTTTGGATGATGGTGGGGTTTGCCCAGATGCTCTCTAAGTACTCTTCTAGTTAAGAACACTCTGTGATACTGAAAATCACAGGCGACTCTTTCCTGAAGGCTCTTGTTGCCTGGCCTGGGTTGTAACTCAGACCTGGTCTCCCAGCTTGGAGCTCTGGGAAGCTGGGTCTCCCAGCTCTAAGTTGGTTGTAGTTTCAGGTAGTTTGGCCTTGGGCTCTTTCAGTTTTTCTCAGCTTGGGTTTCCAGTTAGGGAGTTGCAAAGCCCCACAGGACAGGGCTTGTGTGAGTCTGTGTTTGAGGGGGAGTTCTCCTCAGGGAGGAGGGTGGTCTGAATAGGGAAAAGGCAAGGACCCAGAATTCCCATGGCTCACACTAGTGAACAGGCGTGAACTGCTTCCCAATGCTACTAGTTTCTTTTATGAGTTGAGGACTTTCATCCTAGGATCCAAGGAGTGAATGAGGGCCTCCAGAACTACACTTACAGGTACTGAGCATGAGTACTGGCTCTGGGTCTGAGGAGGGGGATGGGGTAAGGGGAGAAGGCACAGAAAGTTGAAATATCTGAATTTTAATGAAGTTCACTTCCTCCTACCTGTCATGGAAGCCATACAGTATTTATTGAAGATAAAGACCTCGTCTGGGAAGGGTCCCTCATACCAGGGCCTAGCCCCTAAGCCCTTCACACCAGGAGGACCTCATGTCTCTTCTTTCTCCCCTTGGTCTCCAGAAAAGCAAAGACGACACCCTGTTTCCCTTCCGGAAATGGTGTGTTCCTTCATTGGGCGGAGAGTTTTTTTGTTTTTTGGGTTTTTTTTTTTTTGAGAGAGCACGCATGGTGGTTGGTGGTTGGATAGTTGGGTGAGGGGGAAGGCCTGTGGCTAAGGGCCTGAGAGAAAGGAGGAGCTTTAGTGAGGGGGTGCTGAACCCTGTCTCCTCCCAGTCAGAGGGGCCAGGGAACCCCAGCCAAGGAGGGGTGCGGTACCCTGAGGCAAAGGAGAGAGCTTAAGCACACCCTAGTTTTGGAATGAGGAAGGAGCTCCCCACTGGGTGACAGCCAGGGGCAGACCTGTGGTTGAGACTTCTTCCTCTGCACGCCTTCTGCCTAAGGGACACCCAACTCAGTCTCAGAGTCTGAGCTTATTCCTCCACACAGAGAAGAAGGGGGAATTGGGACAGCTGGTTCTTACCTCTCCTTGGCTTGCCTGCCACCCTGGTGAGATTGGTCTAGAACTTGGTGACTCCATCCTCTTCCTCTTCTTTTCCCTATCTCCTGAGTTGAAACATAAGCCAAGACTTATAGGAGACCCAGGCAGGAGAGGGCACAGAAGAGATCAACCCCCTTTTCCCTTGGATTCCATCATCTTTTCCTGGACAGAGCAGAACCAGAAACTGCACCAAAGAGCTGTGTTGGTCTTTGGGGAGAGCTGGGAATGGTAGGATCTTCCTGCTAGGAAATCTGCTTGCGGGGATCCAAGACGCTCAACATGCTGCTTTAGCCCTGTGACAACTCCAACCCTAGGTGATCCAAGGCTATGGCCCGTTCCCTCAGCTGGCACTGCTGCCCCTGGTGCCTGACAGAGGATGAGAAGATGGCCTTAAGGATTGACCAAGAAATCAATAAGATCCTCATGGAACAGAAGAAGAGGGACCGAGGAGAACTTAAACTGCTACTGTTGGGTGAGTGTCTCTGTCTGCTTGGTCCTGCCCTGCCTCAGAGGAGCCTCTGACCCAGGGGGAGCAGTGACCTTCAGAGGAGGATCCAGAGGCAAGAATTCTTGACTCTCTTGGGCTCATAGAGGAAGGAAGGACCTTAGAGACCATATATTCATTTTAGAAAGGTCTAGTGAAAGGAAAGGAATGACCCAATGTCCTACAGAGAGAACCCCAGGCTCCCAATAGTCAGCAAATGAAGTGATAGCTATGAAATGGTGAAACTATTTGAAAGAATCAAGCATCACCCACATGGTATTGTTGATAAGGCCATGAATCACTCCTGTCTTAGTAATTGCCAGATTTATGTCTCTTTCCTACTAGGTTGTCTGGCTTTCCTCTCCTTGATTCCCTTGTTTCTGGGAGGTTCAAGTTTTGTTCCCCTCAAAGATCCAGGGAGGACGTAGAGTCTGAAGTGGTCATTCATTCAGTGCAGTGGGGACAGAGGTAAATGAACTGAGATCTAGATGGAAACTTAGAGGTCATTTACAGATGAGGAATCTGAGGCCAGAGAGGGTAGGAGACATTCCTAAGGTCACATCTTCTAAGGTAGGAAGGGACAGCATGAAGATTTAAACTCAAGGGCTCAGAGTTCAAATCCCATGAACCAGTAGATCTTGATGCCCTGAAGGGCCCTGTCATCAACCTGTCAGACCAGGCTGGTCCTGTTCCTCAGGATAACCATATGTACCTCTCCTGCTCCCTATTTTTCCTTCCCCACCCCAACTCCCAGGACAGCTAAGCCTTGCACTGCTGGCATGGGGAGTGTCTCCACTTATGTTTCTATCAGCATGGCTTTTGTTCATTTCTATGCAGACTTGGAGGGATTTCTCCCACTGATATTTTCTCAAAGTTGTCTTTTCTTAATATTTGTTTTCTCTCTTCCTTCTCACCTTAGGCTAGAATTGCAGGGGTAAGGATCAAAAAATGAGGATGGGCCAGATATATGGAGGGCCAGAATGGACCCAAAGACCTTCCTTAAAAATACTCACTTACATGTAAGGTCAGTGGGAGATGGTGACCCTAGTTTTTAATTCTTAACGGAGTCAGTGGCTCCTATAACTTTCCTCCTTCCTTCTCTCCTCACACTGAGAGAGCTTCTACCCCTCTTCCTGCCCAGGGGCCTTTGCCTTCTGGCAGGATCTCCCTGGAGTAGTCCCAGATCAACAATCTCTGCCTCATTTTGCTGTCCTATTTCAAATCTTCTGGTTCCATGGAGACCCAGGCTTGGGGATTGGGGACCTATATTCAAGGAATAACACACTGAATATCAAAACTGAATGATTGGCTTGTCCTTCCAGCTTTGACTTTCCAGGATTTTCTGCTGGGGTCAGAAAATGTCTAGGGTTTTTGAACAAGGGAGAAGTATCAGAGATAAACTTTGGGGGGAAATGTGAAGGTTGGGTTAGAGTAGGGGAAGACTGGAAGTTATTAAAAGAGTTCAGACATAAAGGATGAAGGATGTGGCCTCAGAGCTCATGGCCCAAGATGTCAGAACCAGAAAGAACCTTCAGATCATGAAATATTAGGTCTGGAAGGGAGAGATGGACTTTCCAGGTCCAAGGACCTCTCCAGCTTTGATGTTGTATGACTCCCTAGAGTTCTATGATCTCTAGTCATCCCTGTTAGGACTTAGGGACCCTTCCTGCAAAAAAAGTGATACAGAAAGGCCTCTAAACACCAAGTTTTGAAGCCTTCTTTCCTGGTCATAGAGGATTACACATTTTTAGTCCTACTTTCTAGATGAATCTTCTTCCTTCACCATCCAAACCAGAGCCCGTGTGGTCAAAGAGGAAGCAGGCCCTTCCTATCTGAGCTCCAGGTGCCTGCTTAGCTCAGCAGACATTCCCTGAGGTCTCTGATGTGTCAGGCCCTGACAGAGTGAGGACAGGGATACATTAATATCTGGCTCTCCTTTCCTGGAGCTGGTAGTCTGGAAATGGGATGAAATAGAGCCCATATAATCGATAGTAGGATAGGATAAAGGCCATAAGTGAGAGAAAATCAATGTTCTAAGGACCAAGAAAACAATCACTATGGGCTTGGGGGTGGGGTGGGAAATTAGTCAGGGGAGTCTGGGGGAAGCAGCATACATGTGGGGCCTTGTAGGATGGGTAGGATTTCAAAGGACAGAGATGGTGTAGGTTGGGTCACATAAATAGAAGGAATGCCTAGGACAGGGGTGGGGAACTTATGGCTTTGAGGTCACATGTTGCCCTCTAGGTCCTCAAGTGTGGCCCTTTGGCTGAATACAAATTTCACAGAAAAAATCCCCTTAACAAAAGGATAAAAATAAATGTGTTTAGGAAAGAGTGTGCCATCCAATTTGGACAGATATGAAGGGAATTATGATTTTCATATTAATCAGTATGATATATATATATATATATATAAAATGAATATACTTATAATTTCAGTTTCTCAGAGCTGCCTCTTCTGACTTGGGAGCCAGAAGCTTACAATGCAACTTGTGGACTCATGGGCTTGTTGTGGGAAACTACTCAAGCCCTAGAAATACTTGTTTTATAATCCCCCTCCCATCTTCCTCACTGGTGGTTTATATACATAAGCTGTGCCTTTGCTCCAGTATGGGAAGCATTTCTCACTCTGAAAATTGTTAATTAGACACTTCTTGTTTCCTGACACTCCTGTCTCTGGCCTGCTTTGTGTGGCTTCAGGTGTTCACAGGTTAGAGACTGGTCCTGTCTGGATCAATATGGTAAAACTGTGTTAACACAGAACATCAAGAACATAAAGAGGAACAGGGGAAAGAATCTGGAAAGATTAGGTGGAGTTTGTTAGTGGGAGGCCTTGAATGCCAGAGTGAGGAGTCTGGATTTTCTGCTGGGGTCAGAAAATGTCTAGGGTTTTTGAATAGGGGAGAAGTATCAGAGATAAACTTTGGAGGGGAATGTGAATGTTGGGTTAGAGTAGGGGAAGACTGGAAGTTATTAAAAGAGTTCAGACATAAAGGATGAAGGATGTGGCCTCAGAGCTCATGGCCCAGGATGTCAGAACCAGAAAGAACCTTCAGATCATGAAATATTAGGTCTGGAAGGGAGAGATGGAATATACTATAACTGAGCACTCACAGTCCTGGTTCTCAAACCCAGTGCATTTTGTTACTGGAATGAAGGAAATGGGGGTGTTTGGTCTGAGGAAGTAAGACTGAGGGGGAATGTGACAGCTAACTGTTCCCTGGAAGAAGATCTGACTCTGTTCATACCAACAAATTTTCAGACAGGCAGATTTTTATCCCATGTAGACAAAAATTTCCTAGTGGGAGCTACCTCAGCTGCCCCAATAGGTAATGAGTCTGCCACTTCTGGAGGTTTTCCAACAGAAGTGACAACCTTCTGGGGATAGATTGAGCTCAAAGACCCTCAAAGACCCCTTTCCTATTCTGAGACTCTGGGATTCAATCCAACCTTAGAACAGAGAATGTTGGAGCAGGAAGGAGCCTGTATTCAGTCACTGTATGACTCAGGGCTCCCCCATCACTGCCTCTCTCTCCTGCTTCCTGCCCTCTCCTCCCAATTCCCTCTCTGTCTCCACCCATTTCCTCATTTGTGGTCTGCAACTTTTCCCTCCCTTGTGGTCCTTCCACCCCTACCCCTTTCACTCTCCTTTCAGTAGGGGGCCTAAGGAAAGGTGATCTGGTGGTGTTTTCTGGTACTGCCAGGTCAATACTCTCCCCATCCTAACCTGAGGTTTGATTCTACTTTCCATCCCCAAATTCCAGGCATGACTTCAGGCATGTGCCCTCAGAGCCTATAAAATTGGGAGAATTTGCCCAGTCTACAATCTGCAGGAGGAAGTTGGAAGCAAATGAGATCATACCCAAGGAGGCTTTGAGGAGGAGATGTAGGGGATGAGTCACAGAGTCATAGGATGGAAGAGTCTGAAGGAACCTTAGAGCTCAGAATACTTTTTATTATAAGCATACTATATGGGTTGCACATATAGTATGTTTGCTATGAATTACACAACATTCTGTATATTATAAACATGAGTGTCCACCTAGTGTAGTGGATAGAGAGCTGGCCTCAAAGCCAGGAAGACTTTGACCTTCCTGGCCATGTGACCCTAGGCAAGTCCCTTAGCTTTTCAGGGCTCTGGATGAGTCTTCGGGATAAGATGTGGAGAAGCCAACCACCATTTGGTAGAGTTAGTTTCCTACACCAATAAAATCACAAATGTAGTTCTTATGCCTCTCCCCAAAAGAATATAAATTTTGACAGATCTAGTGTTCTTGTGAATACATGAGCCTCTTCCCCATGGTCGAGGTAAGAATTTTGTCCACCCCTTCTCAACCTCTTTGACTTCAGTCTCCATTGGCCCTTGGTGAATTCTTTGCAGGAGACTCTGCCATCAATACGCTGGGTCCATCTCTCTGATACAGTGTGGGTACCAAGAGAGCAAGATGATGGGCTGTCATTTGCCAGTATCAATAAATGCAAATAAATAAAATGAAGAACAGCCCCTATCCCCAACCCCCCAAAGTCCTCAAATTACCTTTTCCTTTGAAATAATAAAAGAATAGGAAATTTAAAAAAAAAGAATAGTAAGTGGAGCTTTGTATTTATCCAACGTTGTGGCTGTTTACATGGTCATAATCACTGAGTATATTCTGCCAGCTCTGCTTTCTTTTATCTGCATCCTTTTTCTGTTTCTTTCCAAGTTTCATGCTATTCCTCATCTTCGTTGTGTTTTAAAAGAGACGTTGATTGCAGTGTGACCATTCCCCAATTTGTTTAGTTTCATTCTGCAAACACCAAATGCCTACTATGCGCCTGGCACTGCATCTTCAAGACTTGTTGTTGGGTTGTGGTCAACACTTGGAGACCCCACTTGGGGCTTTCTTGGCAAAGACACTGGAATGGTTTGCCATTTCCTTTTCCAGCTCATTTTACAGATGAGGAAACTGAGGCAAACATGGTTAAGTGACTTGCCCAGAGTCACACAACTAGAACATGTCAGAAAGCTGATATGCTCAAAATTGTCTGTTTCATTCTGAGTGATCCTGTCAATTAATTAATTGTGAACTTTTCATCCATAGAATCTCTTCAACTCTCCTTTAATTTCTTTGTCATGGGACCTTTTATAACTACATCATGTATCCATTCAGAGCTTGTCTTGTGTGTGAGATGTTGGTCTGAAACTGATTTCCACCAGACTGCCATCCATGTTTCCCATTCATTTTAATTAAATAGCGGGCCCTTTCTCAGGAACCAGGGTCTTTGGGTTTGCCAAACTGTGTTTGTTTTCCTCTGTATATTGTGTATCTAATCTGTTCTATTTATCAATCTCTTTCTTTTTTAACAAACATCAAAACATTTTAATGATTATTGCTTGGAAGTGTGGTTTGACATCTGATGTTAATAGACTCCCTTCCCTCCTACTTTTTTCATTATTATGCCTTAAACTCTTTACCTTTTTGCTCCTTCATATAAATTTCATTATTATTTTTCCTAGCTCTATAACATACTGTTTTGAGAGTTTGGTACAGCACTAAATACATCAGTTTAGGTAGTATTGTCACTTTTATTATGTTGACTTGACCTATTATTGTTCAACTGTATCTGACTCTACATGACATAGTCCATGTGGTTTTCTTGGCAAAGACACTTTGTGTGATTAACTATTTCCTTTTCCAATGTGTCCCCATTTTACAGATAAAGAACTGAAGCAAATAGGGGTTAAAAAACTTTCTCAGGGTCATGTAGCTAGCAAAAATCTGAGGCTGTATTTAAGCTCATCAGTGCTCTATCCACTGCACCTCTTAGCTGCCCTACCCATTAGCTTGACCGAATCATTAACAATTACTGTTTCTCCAGTTATTTAGGTCTGTCTTTATTTCTGTAAAGAGTGTTTTGTAGTTGAGTTCACATAATCACTGGGTGAATTTACTAGAAACATTCTGAAATATTTTCTAGTCTTCATAATTATTCTGAATGGAGTTTCTCGATCTAGCTCTTCTTGCTGGATTTTGTTGGTTATATATAAGAATGCTGACTATTTACATGGATATGTTTTATATCCTGTGATTTTGCTGAAGTTATTATTTCAATTAATTTTTTGTTGACTGTAGGGTTCTCTGAGTATACCATCATCTCATCTCAGAAAGTGGCAATTTTGTTTTCTCTTTATTTATGCTTATTTTTTTCATATTCAATTGCATTTCCAGCCCTGTGTAACAGTAGTGGTAACAATGGACATCCTTTCCTTACCCTTAATCTTGCTGGAAAGATCTCTTAAGTCTTCTTCATTACATATAATGCTTGCTCTTGGATTTAGATAAATACTATTTACTGAATTAAGGAAAGGTCCATTTATTCCTATGATTTCTATAGTTTTTAATAGAAATGAGTGTTGGATTTTGTCATATAATTATTGATACCTAGGATTTGTCAACATTTGTTAATATGATCATTTTTATTATTTATATGGTTTATTATATACACATCTTCCTTATTTTGAACTACCCTTTCATTCCTGGAGTAAACCTAACCTGGCATCATAGTGTATATTTGTAATGTGTTATTCTAGCCTATTTGCTAATATTTTATTTAAAATTTTTGCATCAATGTCCATTGGGGATATTGGTCTATAGTTTTCTTTCTCTGCTTTATTCCTCTCTGACTTAGATATCAAGATCATATTTGTATCATAGAAAGAGATTAAATGGTGTCTTTTTTAAAAATTGTAAACAGTTTATGTTGCATTAAAATAAATTTTTCTTTGAATGTTTGATAAAAATTCATTTGTGAGTCCACTGGATACTGAAGTGTTTTTTTCCTTTGAAAGGCCATTTATATCTTGTTCAATTTCTTTTTTGGATATTAGGTTATGTAAGCTAACTATTCCTTTTTTTTTCAAAAATCTAAGTGTCTTATATTTTTGTAAGTATTTACCTATTGCCCCAAAGTTATCATTTTTCCTGGCATGTAATTGGGCAAATTAGTCTGTGATAATTTCCTTGATTTCCTCTTTACTTGTTGCAAGTTCTCCTTTTTTGTTTTTGATATAAACAATTTGGTTTTCCTCTTTTTAAAAAAAATCAGGTTAGCTAACTGCTAATCTGTTTTATAAAATTTAAAAAACCAACTCCAAAATCAGTTTTGTTTATTAATCCAATAGCTTCATTTGTTTTCATTTTATTAATCTCTAATTTTCAGAATTTCTACTTGGTTATTTTTTTGAAGATTTCTGATTTGTTATTATTCAAATTTTAAAAATATCATTAATTCGTTCTTTCTCTCTTTCATTGATTAAAGCATGTAGAAATATAACATTTCCCCTAAGAACTGCTTTAGTTGCAGTTGATAAGTTTCAGTATATCGTCTCCTTACTGTCATTTTTTAAATGAAATTTTCTATTGTTTGTTCTTTGACAAAGATATAATTTGTTCTTTGACCCAGAAGTTCTTTAGAATTATGTCATCTAGTTTCTAATTACTTTATAAATTCTTTCTTTAATGACCCTTTATTGAATAGCCAGTTCCTTGTTTTATATATATATATGTGCATATATATGTGTATGTGTGTGCATATATATTATATGTGATATCTATGTCTAGAAAGATAGGTTGAGACCAGGTTATAAAGGGCTTTAAATGCTAAACTGAAGAGTTTATCCTTGACTGGATTACTGGAGTTTATGGAACAAGAGTGACATTGTTAGATGTGGGCTTTAGGAAAATCCCTTTGACAGGTTAGTAGAAGATCAATTGGAGAGGTGAGAGAGTCAGGGAGACTGATGAGACTATTACCATAGTCCCAGTTAGAGGTGATGAGGGCCTGGTGACTTTGTGAGAAGGGGATGTTTGGGAGAAAAGGCAAGACTTAGTGACTGATTGGGTATGGGCTTGGGGTAGGGGATGTGTGAGTGTAGTGGTGAAGGAGAGTGAGGATATGGCACCCAAGAAAACCAGTTCAATTTGGGGCCACATCAGGGAGGCAGTAATCACTGCCCTACCCTCTGCCCTAGTCAGTTTGCATACTGATAATCTGGTTTTTGGTTCTGATAATTTGGAGAATATTCCCAAGTGAGAAACTAGGACAGTGAAGGACCTTGAATTTATGCCATGAGAAGATGAATGAAAGGAATTGATGATGCTCAGCCTGGAGAAGGGAAGACTCAGTGGGGATGTGAATAACTACCTTCCAGTATTTAAAGGGCTATAATATTCTAGATGAGAGATCAGATGGATTCTGTGGATCTTAGAGGCCAAAACTAGGCCAGATGAGTAGAAGTTTCAAACAGGCAAATTGAAGACTGATCATAGGAAAGACTTCTTATCATTCGAGGAAAGACTCCATTCTTTGGAGGGTTTTGAGTATGATCCCTTGTTGGCTGTGTTGTAAAAGGAATGTTTTTGCAGATGTGTAGGCTGGTCATTAAGGTCTCTTTCCACTTTGAGACTGATTTTCTGAAGGTCCCAGACCTGACTCCACCACTCAAATGGGAGTCTCATGACTGCCCAATCCTGAGCCCTGTCTACTGAATAAAACTGTTTAAGTAAGTCTTCATTGTCAATGTCTGTCCAAGAGTTTCTTGGGAAGCAGGCAGAGGGTTCTAATCTTTAGATAAGTTGACAATATTGGGAATTCCTTCCCCGCCCCCCGCACCCCAGGAGGATAGGCTGGCAAAGTTCTAGGAACCCCCATGTGGGCCTGGGGGAGAGCTGGAGGCCATTCCTGATCATGATCTGGTCTCTTATCCACAGGTACTGGAGAGAGTGGAAAAAGCACCTTCATCAAACAGATGCGGATTATCCATGGGGCAGGCTACTCTGAGGAGGACAGAAAGGGCTTCACATCCCTGGTCTATCAGAACATCTTCACCTCTATGCAGGCCATGATTGAGGCCATGGATACCCTTCGCATCCCCTATAGCTGCTCTGAGAGCAGGGTGAGCCCGGCAAGGAGGAACCGATGTGGGGTCTAGGGGCAATGGGAAAGGGGGATAGTTGGTATACCTATGGCTGCTCTAGCCCACAGTCATCTCTCTTTCCACACATCCACCCCGCCCCCACTCCCAGACATGTGGGCCCCTATAAGATGAGAGGACTACAAGTTGAGGACTGCAAGGAACCTTAGAGGATCCTTTGTTGGACAGGTAGGAAAACAGGCCCAGAGAAGAGAGAGCGATTTGTCCAAGGTTACTCACCTCAGGACTATCTCTTGAAGTATGTGTGGGAGCAATCTTGGTGCAATGGGTTTGAAGTTAGAAGCTCTGGGTTTTAATTTTACTTTTGCCCTTTAATACTTGAGTGACTTTGGGCAAGGCATTCAACCTCCCTAGGCCTCAGTTTTCTAATCGGTAAAATGGGAGAATTGGGCTAAATCCCCAAGGTTCCCTGTTGTATAAACTAGTATTTCTCTGATCTGATTATGGAAAGATGAAGAGGATGACATGTGAGGGTGTGCTGTGGGTGACCAGGAGGCAAACTACAGAAGAAATTATTTTGGAAACCCAAAACCTGGCATCTCTCCTGTCTTAGAGGTACCCTTCTAGCTTGACTTGGGCTGATAGCCCCAGTGACCCTATGGGCTCTGACTTCTTGACCCCTTTACCTTCCAGCATCATGCTAACCTGATTATGAACACGGATGCCTACAAAGTGACAACTTTCGAGAAGCCCCATGCCCACGCCATTAAGTGTCTATGGAAAGATGCTGGCATCAGAACCTGCTATGATCGCCGTCGTGAGTTCCATCTGCTGGACTCTGCTGTGTAGTGAGTGCAGGGCAGATGCAGGGTCTGGTGTGTTCAATTGTGTGTGTGTGTGTGTGTGTGTGTGTGTGTGTGTGTGTGATCTGCCTGGAAGAAATCCAGTTTCTGCATTAGTGAGTTACCAGGCTTTCCTACTAAGCATGAAGACTGAGTCCTGGAAGCGTCTGGGTCACATCCATGGGAGGGATGCTGGATGAAACCCCAGAGACTCAGCTCAGGAGCCAGGGGACTCCTGGGGGGGAATTAGGAATCCAGAAATCCAGAGCTATCCCATAGTCATCTCTATACATGTATATGTTTGTGTTCTCAAATATACTTCACAACTCTAGGTTCTGGGGAGCAATGGATCACAAAAATGAACAAACACATGCCCCAGGGATGCTTATGTCTGGATCTAGAAATATTAGGTGCATGTGCATGCATCTGGGGAGAATGGGGTAGAGGGGTTTATGTGTTAGAGAGTGTGTGCCTGTGGACATGGGGTATATGTGTGTGTGAAAGAAAGGGTGGGCATCTGTGGGCAGTGTGTGTGTCTGAAGAAATAAAATATACCTATTAATAGGGAATATATATTTGTGATGTGTATGTGTGCGACTATATTGTCCCATCACTTTGTGGGAGTCTGCATGTATGGGGCTTTATGTGTGATGCATGTATCTGGGTATGCTGTGTGTTTCTGGTGTATCTCAGCTGGGTGTGGTATATGTTTATACATGGTTGGGGGTCAGGGGAGTGTCTTTGAATGAAGATAGAGTTTATGAGAACTTTAGCAGAGTATTGATTCTCCAACCCTATTCTGTGGGATTTCTCTGTTGGTTCACATATCCTTATAAGCTCCCCAGCCTCCTTTCCTCACTTTTTTTGGAGAGGGGCACACACTCCACCTGTGACATCTGATGTCAACACTTCTCAGCATCCACTGGGGCAAGCTCTCAGTGAACACTTTAGCACACACATACCCTCGAAAATAAATGTGATTCTGATCACATTCACACTACTACCAACCTAGGTCAATAAACTCTGATGAAGCCTCTGTGTAGAGACAGCCCTGGGGCAGACACTAATGGGTGTGGGAAGGCAGGAGAAAGGGGCAGTGATTATCTGGCCCCTTGACCCTGTGGGGTGCAATTAGTGGGACCTGTGGGGACCCAGAGAAGGAAAGGAACACTGTAGTACTGGAAAGCTTCCTGGTTGGGGGGGATGCCATTTTGTGGTGGACATACCAAAAGACTGGCCTTTGCTGTATTGGGGGAGTGGGATAAGGAATGGTTGCACCAGGACCCAGAGGGTTAAGAGGGTCAGATCCAGGACTCAGAGTCAGATCTGGGTTTACAGTTACCTGTCCAACTTGGAGCGTATCACAGAAGAAAGCTACATTCCCACAGCCCAGGACGTTCTGAGGAGCCGGATGCCAACGACTGGCATTAATGAATACTGTTTTTCTGTTCAGAAGACCAACCTGAGGTGAGTGCCCCAGAGCTGCCCCTTCTCCACCCTGAATCACTGGATCAGACTCTGGACCTTCTGGTTCCTTCCCCGCATCAGCCCTGACTCCTCCAGGCTCTCCTGCCTACCTCATGGAGACAGTGGGCAGCCAGCAGGCTCAGGTCTCCTGTGTGACTTTGGGCAAGATTGGCCCAATTCTCTCCATTTGTAAAATGGTTAGGGGTGGGGGTGGGTTGCACTAGCATGACTCACCGGGGGGTATGAGACCAGCACTTACCTGCCTTTGTCCTTCTAGTTCACAGAGCTCTCTCCCTCCTCTACTTATGGGTGTTTACTTATTTGTGTATATGTGAGGCACCCCACAGGAACTCAGGGGGAGCCAGTGGAAAGGGCACCAGAGCTGAGATCAAAGGCTTTCCACTTTACTACATGACCTTGAGTGAGCCATATCATTCCTCAGCCTCTCAGTTTCTTCATCTGTAAAATGAGAAGGTTGGACTAGATTCTGTCAGTTTGTCAACATTTACTAAGAACCTACTATGTGCCAGTCATAATTTACAAAGCATCTACTATGTACTAGTCATCATTTACCAAGCACCATACTACACTCTGGAGATACAAAGAAAGTCACAAGACAATCTTTGCTCTTAAGGAGCTCACAAGCTAATGGGAGAGACATTATGTAAACAACTATGCACAAACAAGATGTATCCATGAGAAATTGCAGATAATCAATAGAGAGAAGGCACTGGCATGCAGAAGAATTGGGAAAGGCTTTGGGCAGAAGGCAGGATTTCATCTGAGACCAGAAGGGAGGTCTAGAACTGGCCTTCTAGCTAGGATCCAGTGAGGCTAAGGGATGTTCCTTGTTTGATTTTGTATGCTCAGCACCTACAGCAGCACCTGCCTGGAACAGTGAGTGGGCACTGAAAAGATATTGAGTGGAATGCCCTCTTCCTCAGCTGATATTCTGTCTTCTAAGGGTCCTTCCAGCTCTGACATTCTGTGTTGTAAGGCGCCGCCCCACCCCCCCACCTCTGACATCCTGTGTTCTAAGAACCCGCCTAACCCTGAGCTCTCTCAACTTTGACGTTCTGGGTTCTAAGGCCCTTTCCAGTTCTAAGAGCCCCACCCCTGACATTCTGTAAGGTTCTTCCCATTCAATATTTTATGGTCTCTAACAGTTCTTGCTAGAACTAATTCGATAGCACACTTTCCCACATTCACTAGGTTTTTGTTGGCTCTAAGGAGCCACCTCAGACACCTATAGAGAGAGAATTGGAGACCTGGGAAGCTATGTTAGGTGGGTTCCAGCATTCTACTTTTTTCCCTCTCTAGGCCCCAGGGTTTTCTGGGACTGTGCCTACTAGGGAAGGCCCCTGGGAAATAACCTGTCCATGTGGGTTGGGGGAAATGACGTAGACCCTATTATCAGTGACCCACATTTCTGAGAACAGAGAACAGGAAGAAGACCTGTAAGCTCAGCTCTGTTGTGGCAGTGAGTGGGGTGGGGGCGGGGTGGAGGCCCTGTCAGGAACCCAGCCAGACCTTTTCCAAACAGGAGGTGTCTCCTCTGCTTGAGGCTAAGGTTAAGTTCTGGCTAAGGGCTGACCCAGGGGTGGACAAGCCAAGGCTTTACACTTTCTGCCTCTTAATTCAAAATCTCCTCGTAGCTCAAAAAAATGGCCACTGTATCCCTCTCCCCAGTGGAGAGCCCAGAAAAATAACTGCTTTTTTCTCCATCCATGTGCCCTGTCCTTCTACATGCAAATATTTGAAGGACCCTTAGAAATAAATAATAAGGAATAGCAGCTCACATGTGTGTAAGCATAGTAAGGTTTGCAGTCTTATTATCTCCTCCTATCCTCATGACACCTGGCAGGTAGGCGCTGTTTTATCCTCATTTTATAGGTGAAGAAACTGAGACAGACAGGTAAAGTGACTTGTTCAGGGTCAATAACTATCTGAGGCTGGATTTGAACTTGGAGCTTTCTGACTCTTCCTCTAGTATTTATATACTGAGCCACGTAGCTGCCTATTAGTCAATTAGTATAATCCCTCCATTTTATAGATGGGAAAACTGAGTCTCAGAGAGGTCCAAGTTCATCCATCAATTTGGTGGCCAATCTAGGCCTAGGTGTCATTCCTTCTTGTTTCTGAGACCTCTGTGTGGGTACAGCTGGGGTGGGGTGGGGTGTCCTGGGGAGCCTTGGCATTTAATTAATTCTGGATCTGTGCATAAAAGGTCAGGTATGTATCCCAGAAGTCTCTCCCAGAGCACCCCCCCTTACCTTAGCCTGTTTGGTTGACGCAGGATTGTGGATGTGGGCGGTCAGAAGTCTGAACGAAAGAAGTGGATTCACTGTTTTGAAAATGTCATCGCTCTCATCTACCTGGCCTCGCTGAGTGAATATGACCAATGTCTTGAGGAGAACAACCAGGAGGTCAGCCTATCAATGAATATTTATTGTTGTTTTCAGTCGTTTTCAGTCTTGTCTCCCCTTTCTTGGCAAAAAAAAAAAAAAATGGGAGTGCTTTGCCATTTCCTTCTCCAGTTCATTTTACAGATGAGGAAGCTGAGGCAAACTGAGTGAGGTGACTTGTCCAGGGTCACACAGCTTATAAGTGTCTGAGGGTTTGAATTTAGGTATTTCTAACTTCAGGCCTGGCACTCTATCCACTGATCCACCCAACTGTGCCCATAAAGAGCCTACTATATGTCAGGCACTGTGTTAAAGGCTGAGAATACAAAGAAAGCCAAAAGAAAATCCCTGCCCTGAAGGAACATCAAATGGGAGAGACTATGTGTAAACAACTGAGTGGAACACAAGGTGGAGGGGGGTAGTCCTAGAGGGAAGGCTCTAAGAGGAGCTGAGACCTGAATCGAGTAAGGAAAGCCAGGAAGTGGAGAAGAGGAGAGAGAGTGTATAAGGCTTGAGGGAGGGAGTTGGAAGATGGACTGATGGAGGAACTACAAAGTGGCCAGTGTCACTGGAGTCCTATGAAGGGGAGGAAGGGATGAGAAGAAGATGAGAAGGACGGGAGAGGGTCAGCTTACAAAGGACTTTAGAAGCCCAAGAGAGGATTTTAAATTTGAGTATGTGTGTGAGAGTGTGAATGCGTGTGTGTGTGTGTGTGTGTGTGTGTGTGTGTGTGTGTGTGTGTGTGTGTGAATAGGGGGTGTGATCTGGTCAGGCCTATGGGTTAGGAAGCCCAGTGGACCATCATATGGAAGATAGATTGGAATACAGAGAGCCTGGAGGCAGGGAGACCAAAGAGATGTGAGGTGAAGAGGGTCTGCATCCTAGGAGAAAACAGAGGGGAGAAGGGAGGTTGTGGTGGTACCTGGGAGCATTCTCTGTCCCCTAGGGAGGGACCTGCCTGGGCTCTCATTCCCATGCACAAGACATTCACCTATAGAGACACACAGTCCCAGGTGAGTCCTCAGCTCTGGTAGTCACCTGTATACACTGATACACCCAGAAGGTGATCTGTCACCCATACAAACACAATCAATTTTGTTTTCCTCCAGATTCACAGCCTCATTGGACGTGGTTCCATGTGTTGTCAGGCACACATGATCAGTCAGACTTACAAGCATGTATATCAGCCTCTCACATAGAGAACCAGACGCCGTCACTTGAAGACAAGCATACACTATCACACAAAACACTCCTCAGCATCCCAGAATCTCAAAGCTGGAAGGGACATCGAGTTTCATCTAGTCTAAACCAGACCTTGGCAAGACTCCCCTTTTGCAATACCTCCTGACAAGTGGTCATCTAGGCTTTAAAAATTTTTTTTTGCCGAGGCAATCAGAGTCACACAGCTAGTATCAAGTGTCTGAGGCTGGATTTGAACTCCAGGGCCAGGGCTCTATCCACTGTACCACCTAGCTGTCCCCATCCAGTCTTTTCTTGAGGATAGAAAAGCTGGGTAGGGACCTGTGGTTTTATCACAGGTTTCCTCATGTGTAAAATGAGAGAGTTGGCTGAGGTTTCTAAGGTCTTCTGTTTTAACATGTTATGGTCTAAGGTCTTGCCAGTAGTAGTTTCCTAGTGCGGAAATGTCCTCTCCTAATCTTGATCCATCATTTGTTTTTGTCTTAGAGACACAAACTGGGGAGCCGAGAAGTTAATGGCTAGTAGGGTAGACGTGTCAGAGTCAGAACGGTCTTGTCTTTACTTTTAAAGCAAGAAACAGAATGAGAGTATTTAGAAAGCACTAGCAGGCATCAGTTAATCCAAGATACTAGCTTTAGACGAACCTAGGTCTTGTTGTCTCCAAAGCTAGGCCTCCATTCATTCTGCCATGTGGCCTCTCATATTTATCTAATGTGACGTAATTGTAGTTCACATTTATCTAGTACTTTGAGGTTTTCAACAAATTCTACTTGCCTTATCTGATTTGATTCTCACAATAAGACAGTGAAGCGCCCAAAATAATTTCCTTTATTTGACAGATGAGAAAACTGAAAAGTGATTTAATTTGTTCAGACCTATCTACCTAGTGATCAGTGGAAGTAGAATTGGAACCCAGTACAACATGTACTACATCAGCGGTCTCCAAAGTGGGGGCTGGGAATAATCCTAGAGAGACCATAGCTTGACCCTCAGGGGTACATCCCTTGGATCACCTAATGAGAGTGTGGGGAGATGTTATATCCCAACCTCTCCCTCTATCCACAGACAGTTGTGGGCTTCTGTTCTGCTACAATATCACCTTAACCACCTTCCCCTCCCTGATCTCTCTTGCCCCTGGCCTTCTGGGGATGTTCAGGATGGGGGGGCCCTAGGACACTTGTAAACTATTCTGCCCCAAAGCAAATTGACAGCAAAATGCCTGGTAGGGAGACCCTCTTGACCTGGGTCTCCATGCCCTACCTCCCCATCACCTTGTGGCTAGAGCAGGTACCCCCTCAGTGGTGAGGCTCTGGAGCAGTTACTAGTGAGTAAACCTCCCTTATATCTTTTCTTTTTCTTTCTTTTTTCTTTATTTCTTTCTTCATTCCTTTTCTTCTTTCTTTTTCTTTCCTCCTTCCTTCCTTGTTTTCTTTCCTCCCTCCTTCTCTTCCTTCCTTTCTCTCTTTCCTTCCTTTCCTTTTCAAAAAAAGAATGAGAAAGCACCTGATGAGTAATAACCTCTTCAAAACCTACCCATTTTTGGTTGAAGTCACCACCATTGTTCCAGTCTCCCAGGCTGGCAATCTCAGAGTCATCTTTGCCTCCCATTCCTTTGCCCTACATATCCAACTGGCTGGCAGATCTTGCCCTCTATGTCTTTCATATCTCTCCTCTCCTTCTCTCTCTACTCACATAGCCACTGCCTTAGCCCAGGCCTCATCCCTTTCAGCCTGGACCATTACAGTGACTTCCTGATTTCTCTCCCTGCCTCAAATCTCTCCCCTTCTTCAATTCAGACTCCATGCAGCTACCAAAGTATAGATCTGACCAGGTCATCGATCCCCTCCTACAATTCCATTATCAAATGTGATTTTTATCTTATTTCATTGTCTGTGATGTTTACTTCTGGGTAAATTTCATACTCTGCATAATTATTAGTGCAGTAGCACCTGCATTTAATTTATAAATAAGTGAATATACACATAATGGGCTACATGCTCCCAACTTATTTAGGGGTATGTTAGGGATATGCAACCAAATGATTCTGGAGACCACTACTTTACATCATGGTTTGTACATCTGCACTGAAGTCTCCCTCCACAGTGTAGAGAGGACCCTGGGCTCCAGATGACTATGCCAGCAGGACAAGGTCTGACAGGTTTTACTAATCTGCAAAGGCTTTAAGTTTCAATACAGAGACAGGCTTACTGTCACTAAGTTCAGAGAAGTTTATGTCTGAATCCAGGTTGGCCGATGGCTAAGAAATAGCCCTGAACTCTGGCAACTCTTCAAGACCATATCCGAAGTTTTCCAGGGGTCTGCAAAGGATCTGTGCTGGTGACCAGGGGGACTGGAGAGCCTGGAAGTATAGACACATAATCCCATGCCCAGATACAATCAGACACACACAATGCACAAATGTAGTCCCCCATACCCTAAGACACACAAGCACTTGCTTGTACAGGGACAGGGACTCTTGTCACAAAAATAACTCACAAATACTATCCTCTACTTTGGTGAGAATCTCAATTCCTTAAGGGCAGGGACCATCTTTCATTTTGTCTTGCACATAGTAGGTGCTTGATAAAAGCTTAACCTCATCAGGTCAATCAGATCCAATCAATATTGATCAAAGGGAAAGAAAGACATTTGCAAATTGGAAGAGTAAAGGGAATTGGTGTAGGTAGAACTGGAAGGGACCTCAAAGGCCATTGAGTCCAGTCTCCTTCATCCTCCATAATGGGAAACTGAGGACCACGGAAGCCAAATGACTTGCCTAAAGTCTCTTGGGCAGTAATCCTCAGAGAGAAGATTTAAACCCAGGTTCTCTAGCTCCAGTGCTAGAGGCATCCAAAGAAAGGCAACCAGCTTGGGGAAGGGAATAGAGACCATTTCATTTCTGGCGATTATAATTTGAAAAAAGTGAAGCTATTGTCTGGAGGTATGGGGGAAATTGAACAGTATCTTCAAAAATTTGAAGGGTTGTCATAGGGAAGAAGAAATGTCATCAATTGGCCAATCTACAAGCATTTATTAATGCTTAATTTATTGAGCATCTACTATGACCCAGATGTGTTTCTAAGTTCTAGGTATACCAAAGACAAAGATAAAAGTCTTTGCCCTCAGAGAACTAATGTTCTATAGAGAGAAACAACACACACATATATACATTTGTTTGTTGCTGTTGAATTCTTTCAGTCATGTCCAACTCTTTCAGACCCCATTTGGGGTCTTATTGGTGAAGATACTGGAGCGGTTTGTCATTCCTTCTCCAGCTCACTTTACAGATGAGGAAACTGAGGCAAACAGGGTTATGTGACTCATGCAGAGTCACCCAGTTAGTGTCTGAGGACAGAGTTGAACTCATGAAAATGAGTATTCTGATTTCAAACCCAGTGCTCTATCCACTACACCACCTAGCTGTCCATATACAATTTTATACAAAATATAAATAAAAGGTAATCTTTTTTAGAGGGAGGAGGGGCTAAAAGCTTGGAAGATTAGTCACTTCCTTGTTACTGGGCAACCTTTAAGTGAAGATGGATGGCCACTTGTTGTGTATATTATAGAGGGACCCTAGATCTTGAGCTAGAGGAGACCTTAGAAGACAGAAATGTGCAACCCTTTTATTTTACAAAGGAGGAAACAGACTAAGAGAGGGTAAAAACTAGTCCAAGATACTATAAGAAGCAAATGACAGAGCCAGGGGCTTCCTGTTCAGGTACTGGTTGGAGATTCTCTTTTTATATTTAATAACCATTCCCCTTGACATCTTTCTCTCCCTAGAACCGGATGAAAGAGAGTCTGGCCCTGTTTGGCACCATTTTGGAGTTGCCCTGGTTTAAGAACACTTCTGTCATCCTCTTCCTTAACAAGACGGACATCCTGGAGGAGAAAATCCCCACCTCCCACTTGGCCACCTATTTCCCCAACTTCCCTGGTGAGCAATTCCCTATCTCAACCCCGGATCTCGACCTGATCTCCAGGGCACCCTATCTGCCATTCTGCACAACGGAGGGATGTGCAGGGAGGTCCTTGAACATCATTCTCATCCTCATTTGGGGGATGGCCCAGCTTCATCTGCCTTGGGTCCACATTCTTTTCATAGAAACTCAGAACTGGAAGGGACCTTAGGGATGACCAAGTCTGCCTCCTTCAATTTACAGATGGATGGAGAATATTAAGTCAAGAAAAGGGAAGTATGACCAGTTAGAAGCAAAATCCCTAGAATCCTGGTCTCTTGCCCATATTAGGGTACCTAGACCCCTCTTCCTTCCTGCTCTCTCCCAAGACAGGACAGCTTGGTTTCCTCTATACACATGCAATGAATTGTCTTTCTCTCTTCCCTCTGGGCTTCGTATTCCTTTCTATATATGAGGAGGATTGGCTTCAATCTTGTAATTGCTTTTCAGCTCTAAAATCCTAGGATTTCTCTCACTTTCATGAACGGATGCATAATGAAGAACCAGGAGAATGTTATACAATTACTCCCTGCTTACCCCCACCCAGGGAAAGGGCTGTCAAGGCAACTCCCCCGACCCCCACCCCCAACCCAGAGCACACATCCTGTCCTCCTCCCAGTAAGGCTCTTTGGCTCTCTGGTTCCCAATTTGAGGAAACTAGACCCCAGACAGGAAGGGGGACTAGCTGGCCAGACTCCAGCCCCAGCTGGGGAGCAGAGGTGGTTGGTCCCACTTCCTCTTTTGCTCTTGTGGTGACTTAAGCATGGCTCATGGAGACCCTGAGACACAACTCTGGCCACCATTTTGGGGCATGTCTTTTACCATCTCTTTCCTCCCTGTCACCAGGCCCTAAGCAGGATGCAGAAGCAGCTAAGGAGTTCATCTTAGAAATGTACACCAGGATATACACTGGCTCTGGGGATACCAAAGGCTCCACAAGGAAGAACTCCCGCTCGAGGCGCCTTTTTAGCCACTACACCTGTGCCACAGACACCCACAACATCCGTAAGGTCTTCAAAGATGTCCGGGACTCAGTTCTGGCCCGCTACCTGGATGAAATCAACCTGCTCTGATGCTTGCTGCCTGGGAGGCCAGAGAGGAGGCCAGGCTCCCCTGTGCTGCACTATAGAGAGCCTCTTTTCTCTCCCTGGCTGTCCTCTTGATGGGCCCTTGCCTTGTGCCCTCTGAAGCTGGTTCTAAGCCAGTCAGAACTTGCCACCTTGTGGTTCCTAGAAGGAAATGTGGGTGGATGGATTAAATGACCTTAGAACATTGAGGCAGGCAAAGAGAAGATGCATAGGAGATGCAAAGAGTTAGAGTCGAAAAGACTCACAGAACAGAAAGTATAGGACTGGGAGGGTCCTTAGAACCCAGGATGTCAGAGCTGGAGGGCCCTTAGAATACAGGCATCAGGTCTGGGAGAGCCCTTAGAACCTGGGATGTCAGGGCTGGGAGGGCCCTTAGAACCCAAGGTGTCAGAGCTGGGAGGGCCCTTAGACTATAACTGGAAATTCCCTCATTTTACTGATGGGAAAATTGAGTCCAAAGGCAGGGATTCAGTCATCATCCCATAGCACTGTTCCACGCTGCCTCCTGAGACAGTGTCAATAGTCCTCCAGTAACCTTGGGTCCTGAAGGAAAGTATTCCAACCCTGAAGTGGCCTTTGCACACCTGGGTAACACCCTAGGGGGCTTGCCCAGATGGAAGTGGTACATCCCACTGGGGAGCAGCTTTACCACTAAAGTGGTCAACTTTGGGCATTTATCCTCATTCCTAAACTGGATGCCAACTCTTTCTTAAGCCTTCCACTCTCTTCTATTTATTTCCTGATCTCCTGTGAGCCCCATGGGGTGAAGGCATTAAAGATATTTGTAAGTATTCAAGTGGAGAAAGAACTTGCTGCTTTTTTATCACCTGGGTTCCCTGCTTTATGGGGTGCCAGATTGTGTTGACAGCAGAGTTTCATAAAGAGGCCGGATCCAGGCTGCCAGCATCCCATTGGCCTTCTTCTGGACATCTTTTCTGTCACATCAAGGCAGATTCTCCATTCTCTACCTGGAGGCAGATGTGGGATAAGAGTTGGGATGCAGTAGCCTAAAACCCACAGCTCAGACCAGGTAGAACAATCAGCCCTTAGAGACCAGGTAATCCACTCTTCATTGTTCCTGTTTATTTTAACATTTTATTGAGGCATCTTTTTCCTTCCATGACAGTCATTCCCAGACCTCTCCCTCCCCTATTTTCCCCCTTTTATTTCATAAAAGAGGAAACTAAGGAGAAGTGACTTGCCCAAGATCACACACTGAATTAGTGTCAGAGCTGGGACTTGGAAGTCCAATTTAATTTTCTGTTCTTTCTGCCTCAGCTGCCTTTTAATGGGTCTGATTCTCCAAGGATTGCCCCAATGGTTAGGCCATGTGATGGGCACCCCAAAACATGACTAGAACTGTAACCTTTTAGAGATCTAGCCCAAATGCCTCATTTTATGGAGGACATCAAAGTCTCAAGAAGGGTCCAAGGTCCCACATTGAACCGGTGGAACAATCAGGATTAAGTCATCACCAAATTAGGAATAGAGCTAAAAAGGGACCTCAGAAGTCATTTGGTTCAATTTTCAGTTGGAAAAACTGAGCTGCAAAGAGGTTGAGAGATTTGCCCAAGGTTATGCCACTAGTCAGCCAAACTGAGATTTGACCCATGGTCCTGTGTGTCTGAATCCCCCACTTCCTCTCCAGGCTCTGGAGGACTGGGCAGGAAGTAGTGAGGGGTGAACATCATGGGAGCTGAAAGAAGCTACAGTCCCTTGGTGAAGGGGATTCAGTGACTAAGACTTGCTGAGGCACTCCTGGGGGGCCTGTCTCCATGGCAACTGTATTCTACTTTCTTTGTGGTCCTAAATCAGGGAATCTATGTATAGATAAGCTGAGAACTGTGGGGATGGCAGAGACCACTGCTTTTATTCTTTACAGGGCCTTGGATCAGAGGCTCTGGACCGTGAATGGAGAATGGGGTCAGGGAATCAGACTGAGTGGGGGTCTCCTGGGGCCTGAGCACACAGTCTCCCAGATCCGTGACTGGGATGTGGCAGCTGTTTCTGAAGATGATGCTGGTCACCTCCTCTCACCTCCCTTAGTTTCCTCTGACAGAGATCCTGTTCAGTTCAATGCCACAGTTGCCCTCCCTACCATCACCTCTGAGGACCTCAGCCCCTACTCCTCAGCTCCCTGAAGAGACCTAGCAGGGATCCTTCTGTTCCCAACCTAGGTCCCCCTCAGAGAAAGAGGCCTGGGAATGGGAATTCTTGTCTCCCTCTCATCACGACCTCAGTTCCTCTTTGTCCCATTCTCCTGGTCTCTAGAATCAGCAGCCTCTCACTAGAGCCCCTGATGGGTTACCTAGGCAGGGTCCCTTTGAGAGTGCAGCCACCAAGGGTTTTAGGAAGTTTTAGGAAGGATGCTGACAAGCTAAGGCATATTTGACATTCAACAGAAGACTGCAAGGATGATGAAGACGCTGGAGGCCATTTCCTACAGGGACCTATTGAATGAGTTAGAGAGGGACTTCATCTGGGCAAGAGAAGCCTGGGAGCAGGGTGAACTCTCTGTCCTCAGATTCTGAAGGGCTGATTCCTGAAGGAGACAAATGCATTCTGGTATCCCCCAAAACTAGACCTAAGAGTGATGCAAAAAAAAAATGCTTCAGGGAGTCAATAGAATTGCTCAAACCAACCAGCTTTGTGCCAGGTGGTGTATGATCAGTGCTGGATTTCACCAGCTAAGGCAGATTTGGGCTAGCTGGGAGAGGAAGCTTTACCACTTACAGCTGCCCTAGAATGGAGCAGGCTCCTTAGAGATGGAAGGACCATGCTTGCCTATGTTTCCAAAGACTGAGGAGCAGTAGGAGAACATGTAGCACCATATTCTCAGATCCTTTGAAGGCACAAAACCTGAGCCCAAGGATCTGAGGACAAGAGAAGGAAATGGCAAACCACTTGAGTATCTTTACCATGAAAATCCCATCTGGGGGTCACAAAAAGTTGGATACAATTGAACAACAGCAGCCAAGGACCTGAGATGTCCAAGGTCTAGGCGCAAGAGAGTGAGCGAGGGGAAGATAGAGAGATGGGCGTTTGGTGCCTCACCAAGAGGACCCGGCAGTAGAAGGGCAGCTCAGGGAAGGGAAAAGAAGAGAAAGTCCTGGAAAAGATGAAAAAAAGAGAGTTAAGACAGCCCTCAACAGACCCAGATTCAGGAGGGCATGACTAAAATCTCATTGGAACCCCGGAGGGTTCCTCCCTACTCTTCCCTGGCACCATCAGACCTTCCTTTCCCCCCAAGACCCTTCCTTCATCCCCTTTCTCCTCATTAGTTCAAAGGAATCTTCCTCAAAGATCATAGGAAGTGGAATGGGATAAGAACAGGAAGATGCTAAAATGTAAGTCCCGGAAAACACCCTTTTTAGTGCAGAATGTCAACTGGGAAGTACAGAACAGAGAGGATGTTAGAGATGCTGCAGATGTTAGAACATGGGATATCAGAAAGAAGAGAAAATGAATGAATGAATGAGAGAATGAAAAAGCTTTTATAAAATATCCACTATGTGCCAGGTACAATACTGAGTGTTGAAAATACCAATAAAATTGTAAAATCAGTCCTTTCCTTTAAGGAGTTCACATTCTAATAAAGGCAGGGAAGTTAACATGTAATTAACTAGATATGCACACACATATGTATACACATATATATATCTATGTGTGTATGTATGCATTTATAAGACACATACATGGAGGTCATATATATAAATACACATAGTCTGTCTCTCTAGATATATAGATGTGTATATCTACATACTCTCTATGGCTCTAGAGCTATATGTCTATATCTATAGATCTACATATATAGAGCTGTCTCACTCTATCTAGATATATAACCACATAACAACTCTTAGGTGCCTTCTGGGTGCAATGAATGTATTGTGCTGTATGTTGGAGAAAGATAATGAAAAGCAACTTGGTGCCTTCCCTCCAGGAGCTTACGGGGTGAACCCAGCAGACGCCAGACCTCTCTGGCACCTCCCTCCCAGGGATGTCATGAGCTCCACATGAGACGATATCTTTAAATCATCTAGCTGACACCACAGGGCTCGCTTGCAACACAACTGGTGCTTTATAAATGTTGATTCCCTTTTCCATTTGGTAGGCACAATCAAAATTAATCAGAGCACAAGGAAAGAATGTACCAAGTTCTCTCCTTGCAGGATTCGGTTTGATTTTTTTGCTTCGTTTTACTTTGTTTTTTGAAGCTAACTTTGGGATTTCAATTCCTTCTACCCATGCAAATAAATGACTTCCCTCCATATTACAGTTTTACAATTTTGCCTAGAACATGGAGAAGTTAGCCAGAGATCACATAGCCAGTATGTGTCACAACAGGATTTGAACCCAGGTCCATGGAGTCTTCTTGGGTGATTTTTAGACATAAGCTCTTTTATGGCATTTTCTAGGTAACCTGTGAGCAACTATTAGATCCCACCTCAGACTGAAGGCTTCCTGAAGGCAAGATTGGGTCTCCCCTTGAGAATAAGGCTTCCTGAAGTTCAGGGGTCCTGTCTCCCTTGTCCCACTGGTTTAGCTCTAGCTTGTTTTTCTCCTTTTGTGCCCAGTTCCTAGTTCTTCCCATAGGGGGCGCTGGGCTCTCATGGTGGGTTAATTGTTAGTCAATGAGCTCTCCCTTTCTGGTATCTTAGTGTCCTTTTTCACCCTGTGAATTGTTGGTACATCAACTACTGTCCTTCCTCCTTCACCTCTGAAGAATCATACATTTGTAGGATGTCAGAGCTGGAAAGGAGCTTAGAACACAGAATGTCAGAGTTGGGAGGGACCTTAGAACACAGGGTATCAGGGCTGGGAGGGCCCTAAAACACAGAATGTCAGAGCTGGGAGGGTCTTTAGAACATAGAATGTCAGAGCTGGGAGGTCCCTTTGAACATCCAAAGTCAGAGCTGAGAGGGCCCTTAGGACACAGAATGTCAGAACTGAGGTAGGAAGGTCCTCATAATATTAAATGCAGTGTCTAAGTTGACAGGACCTTTGTACCATAGAATACTAGGGTTGGAAGTGTCCTTAGACCAGAGAACACAGAATGTCAGAAGGAAAGACTTTTCACCATCCAACATCCCCCTCAGTTCCTGGCCAGGTTGGGTCATGTCCAGCCCCTAGCATCTTGATGTGTCTGGTCTTTCTATGTTGTCTCCAGGTGGATGCATCTACGGTTTACTTTTCATATGAGTATGTCCATCAATGACATCTGTATTTCTATTTCTGTGTTGTTCCTTTTGTTAATGTCTACACAGGTGCTGGTTTCTTGTGTATGTCTATTGTCAGTGGTGTGTGTGTGTGTGTGTGTGTGTGTGTGTGTGTATGTGTAAATGTCAGTCCTGCCTCTCTGTGCTAATTTTCCCTTCTGGGGCTTCCAGGTATCGAGGTTCCAGACTCACTATCTGGGATGCCCCTTGATCAGAGCCCTTCTTTGGACAGAGCTAGTTAAGGAGGGTGGCTGTGTCTGAATTATGGCCAAGGGCTTCCATTCTTTAGGATGCCCAAGGCACATCTGTTTCCTCTTTCTTTCCTTTGAGAAAGGACTATATGCCTGAAGGGAATGCGGAGAGGACCAGCTTCCCTGGTACCTAAGTACCTTAGCCTTACTTGGGCTCCTTCCTCTGCCAGGCTGGGGCCTGTGCAGCTCGGGTCCCCATCTGGGAGCCTTCTTGGAGGCCACCGAGGGCTCCTCGATTACTATTCCTCCACCACAGCTGGGGTGGAGGCCCTGCTGGGGCCCTGGCCCCTCCCTGCCCCTCCGCCTCACCCTTGGGGGCATTGCTCTGCTGCATAACAGGAAATTTCAAACAACAGGAAACCCTGGCCTAGTCTTCTTTGCTGTTCAAGACAGGCAGGGTACTCCACCCTGCTCCTGCCTAGACACCAAGGTCTCTCTCTGCCTGTGAGTGGCCCTGGGGAATAGAATAGCCTAGTTTCCTCGTGGCCCCTGGTTTGCTCCCAGGCTGGGTGATGAACCTCTCCTCTTGTCACCAGCTGGTGGACCTTGGGCACCCGGACCTCATCCTGCAGCATTACAACTACACGGGACGCCTGGAATTTCGGGGGCCACCTGAAGAGGGCCTAGGCTGGCTTCGGACCCTCTTTGTGGCTATCAGCTGTCTAATCATCCTGGAGAACTTGCTGGTCTTGGTGGCCATCATCACACACATGCACTCTCGCCGCTGGGTCTACTATTGCATTGTCAACATCACTCTGAGTGACCTCCTCACAGGTGTGGCCTACCTGGTCAACATTGTCTTGTCTGGTGGAATGACTTTCCATCTGACACCCACCTACTGGTTCCTTCGGGAGGGGCTGCTCTTCATGGCCCTGGCTGCGTCCACCTTCAGCCTCCTTTTCACGGCTGTGGAGCGGTTCACCACCATGATGCGTCCCTTGGTGGCACGTAGCCACAAGATGGTCCGTGTATACGGCTTCATTGGCCTCTGCTGGCTCCTGGCTTTGCTACTGGGGCTGCTGCCTTTGCTTGGCTGGAACTGCATCTGTGACTTCTCCAACTGTTCCAGCCTGTTACCTCTTTATTCCAAGTGGTACATCCTCTTCTGTGTGGTCATTTTCAGTTTGATCTTGGCCTCCATCATGCTGCTTTATGGCGCCATCTTTCGCTTGGTCCGTGCCAACGGACAGAAGGTCCCGCGAGGCTATGCCCATTGCAAGGCCCAGCGCCTCCTACAGACGGTGCTGATGATCTTAGTGACCTTCCTCCTCTGCTGGGGTCCCCTCTTTGGGCTGCTGTTGGCAGATATCTTTGGCACTGCCGCCTGGGCCCAGGAGTACCTACGAGGCATGGATTGGATCTTGACTCTGGCAGTGCTCAACTCAGCCATCAACCCTCTCATTTACTCCTTCCGCAGCCGGGAGGTGTGTCGGGCTGTGTTGGGATTCTTGTGCTATGGCTGCCTGAGCTTGGGTATTCGAGGACCTGGGGACTGCCTGGTCCGGGCCATGGAGACCCATTCCATTTCTTCCACTGAGAGCTCTCTCCGGCCCAGGGACAGCCTTCGGACCTCCCGCTCCCTCAGCTTCCGGATGCGTGAGCCTCTGTCCAGCGTGTCCAGTGTACGAAGTGTCTGAGCCTACTGGAATCCCCTGCCCCCAGCCTCTAGGCCCAAACCCCTCCTCTTTTGCTCTTGCCTTCTGACCGTGGTCCCCCTGAGGGAGGGCAGGTTGGGGGTGGGTCTTTGTGCCCTTTGCTGTTATGAACTATTGGTTGAGGTTCCAGGAATTGTTCCCCCTTGCCTAGTTTCCTGCAAGGGGTTTTGGGTAATGATCTGGGATAGGGGTCCTGGGCATGAGACCAAGGCCCTGATGTCTTGGGTAAAGAGGATGTTACACCATAGAGCCCAGCAGCCCCAGTAGGCACTGGCAGGATGCCTAGGGCAAAGATCTTCTACCTCTGGATCATAGGGAGGGGCTGCTTTGGTGGGCTGGGGATCTTTGCCTGCAGCTACCTCCCCCTCCACACCCCTATGGACACCCTACCTTTCTTTTCTGGTTGATCAGGAAGGATAAGGTTCTTAAGATGACCCCAGTCTCATTCTTCTTTGGGTCAGGATTGCTAAAGAGTCCATGCAATGCTGAGGCTGCAGGGCTAGGCAGAGAAGGCAACTCACAGACTGATGACTTGTTTTAGTGCGTACAGCACAGAGAAGAGAGGAGGGCCATGACCCCCAATTAAACTGAAGAGAGAGCTCTGTTCAGGGCTCTGGATTAAATGTAATACAATGGAATTCAAAGCATGAATGGGAAATGTGTGGGCAGGTAGGGGGATTAATCCTGGGAAAGAGTTTCATTAGGGATATATCTGTGCTGTTGCATGATATGACATTAGACATTGTGTGTCTATGTGTGTAGATCTCAGGGTCCACAGAGCTCCCCTACATAATATCACACAGAGAAGTCATCTTGTCCACCCCCTTGTCTCCAAGGCACTTAAACTATCTCTGATGGAAGACACCTTGGTGTTTCACCCCTCTGTTTTTAGAAATCTCTAGGAAAGGAGATTCCAGTCTTGTTATTTGAAGGTCTGAATGTGAGCACACATGTATTAGGATGTGTTAAGTATGTGTGTGAGTTCATTGTAATTAACTTGATAGGTTCACAGGGTCCAGAGATCAGTGGGCCTCAGAGATGCTTTAGTATAGGTGATCATGACCTGGGACTTGTGAACCTGTTGGGTGTGGTTTTTAAAAATTTTGATAACTGTCATCCTACATCTTTTGCTTTATGAATTTAAAAACGTGATTCTGAGAAAAGGTCCATAGGCTTCACCAGGCTGCCTCCTAAAGGGGTTAAGTACACAAAGAAAGGTTAAGAATTATTGATCTAGTCCAATCCTCTTATTTTACAGATGTGGAAACTGAGGTCCAGAGAAGAAAAGAGTTTATTTGTAATAGACCCAGGCTCAGGCAGCCATGGTACAAGAATATATATATATATATAAAATCTTAGAATGTAATTGTGTGTATGGGGAGGGATTTGAGGGAGAAATTGAGTGAGAGACCTCCAAATAACTATTGATTTTGGCGTTTTGGCTTCTGTTTTGCTTTTTGTAAACCAACTGCAGGCACCTCCTCTCACTTCGATTTATTACCTTTCCCCCTCTCTAGTAATGGGTGATTTATCTGAAAGTTCCCAGTCCCTGAGTCCCTTGGCCTGAGACAATTAGAAAGGTCATTTTCTCCATCTCCCAGTCTCTGAGTCCTGTGCCTTCCCCCTTCCTCTCCCTATGGGGCCCTCCCTTCTTCTCACACTTACATGTTATTTTTCACAAATTAAAGAGGAACTGTCAGTCAGTGTCAGGTCACTTCTGGGAGGTAGCTGCTATTTTCTGAGATGTGGGGGTTGGGCCCCATCCCTAACCATTCTAGGTGGACTGTGGGCTGGGGCAGCTGAGGGCTGGAAGGTGGAAACGGCAGGACCCTGAGCCCTGGGCCAGGCTCTCTGAGTCCAGATGTCAGCAGAGGTACCTTTCCCTCTGCCTTGGGGACACACAGTAGCCTCTCACCTCTTTTGACTTGCGTGCTCTCAGCCTCCCTCCTTTTTTCCACATTTCTCAGACTGACTCATTTCTGCGTTTTCCTAGAACAATGGAAGGAGGCTTAGTCTGGCAATCTGGGAGACTTGGGTTCTAGTTTCAACTAGGACAGTAACTTGCTATATCATCTTGGGCAAATCTCAGTATCCTCCTCCATCAAATGACAATGTACTTATAAGACCCAGCTCCCAGCTCTGACATTCCACATTCTAAAGGCCCTCCCAGTGTTCACTTGTGTCCCTAGATCCCTCTGAGCTCTGAAATTCTAAGGTCTCTCCTAGTTCTGGCATTTTTTGTTCAAAAGTTTTTCCCAGCTTGATGTCCTGTGGTATGAGGTTCTAGGCATGGTATGCATGAAAAGAAGCCATTTGGGGTATTGCATTGTCATCACTGGAGGTTTTCAGACAAGCTAGAGGACCACTTCTCAGGGATATTGTAGATGGGATAAAATTGTCCCATGAGTCCCTTTCAACTGAGAATCTCTGATTCCCTCCTAGGAGGAAAATAGCCCTAGGCAATAGTCAATAAATATGTTCTAATCATGACAATGGCTGAGGACTCATTCTTGATTTTGACCTCTAGGCCACCTTTTGGGTAGGTCCAGACATGGCTCAAAAGCCCCAGAAACATCCCTTTCCCTCTGTCCCTCTGTCCCTCTCTCTCCCCACACCCATTATTGCCTTGGGAACAGGAAGTATAGGGCTGGTGCTGGATGTGGGAGGGTATGATGTGGTGACCGTTGAGGAGGAAACGGCTAACACCCAGCCGTGGTACTGAGATGAGTCTTGCTGAAAAAGATACCAGACATAAGAGAGTTGTCTGAAATGGTATTGGTCACAAATGTGAAGGGAGGCCCTGGTCCCTTCCCTGGGTGGGAGATAGCTGTGGTCCTTCCAGGGAGATATGGAAAAGTTTGAGTGTTCTTAAGGATTTGTGTTCTAGAGTTCTCAGTGGAGGTTCCATTGGCACCCCTCAACCCCAACCCAATCCATGGGCCTGTTCTGGAGGAGTTACAGGAGGACATGGTGTCATTAGAGAGAGCACCCATGCAGATGGGATTTGAGATTCATTTCTCCATTGGACACTGTGCTCCACAAAGGGACACAAAGTGTCTTAGTCAAGACTTTAGGACTTTAGAGTTGAAATGACCTAGAGATCACTTTGACATATTACAAGGTCATAGATTTAGAGATATAAGGGATAAATCCAATGAAGAAACAGGGTTCCAGAGGTGCTGAATCACTTGCCCAAAGGTTTCAAACTCAGATTTTCTTACTCTAAATTCAGGAGTCAGTCTACTACTCCACAATACCATCAAAATTTGTTACTTCCTGCAGTGTTACATAAAGGAAATCTTTCCTCTCCAAATCTTTTATTTTATTTAAATGTTCAATGAACAAACATTTATTTTCTCTCCTTTGTACTCCCCCACCCCATTTAAAAGAAAAAGAAAAAAGGAAAACAAAACTCTTGTAACATATATAACATAGTCACTGTGTAACATTCAAGCAAAATGCCTTCCTACATTATATAGGAGGATCTTTTTTTTTTTTTAAAGATCTTAATAAATGGTTGTTTAATGTCTTAGATGGATAGGGAAGATAGATGGATGTATAGATGTATAGATGAATAGATGGATGGATGAATGAATGGATGGATGGATGGATGGATGGATGGATGGATAGGGAATGGAAGGATAAATGGGATGGGTGGATGGGCAGTGGATGGATGGATGGATGGATAGAGATGGATGAATAAATGGATAGATGGATAGATAGGGGATAGATGCATCAATGAATGGCTGAATGGGGGATGGATGAATGAATAGTTGGATGAAGGGATAGAGAAAGAAGACAGCATGATGTAATGGAAAACTTCCTCTGTTTAAATTTGAGGGTCTACCCCTTACTATCTCTGCGACCCTGAGTAAATCCCTTAGTCTTGCCACTGGACTCTGATGAATGGAGAAGAGAGTGAGGCTGATGTTTTGCACAGCTCTGCCTCACTTAAACTCAATTCACTCAAGTCAAGACATCACTCTCATGATTGGTCCTCTTCCAGAATGAACAACAATGACCTCTAAGGGCCTCCGTTTCTCTCCTTGTAAAATGAAGTGGTTGGTTGTTCTGAATCTCAATTTGGAATTATTCAAGAAAAGAGATTTAAATCATCCACATCTCTTGACCCAGTATTCTAATTATTGGGCATATATTCCTAAGGAAGTCAAAGGCGGAAATGAAGATCCAACATATTATGCTTAAATATTTATATCAATTTCCTTTGTAGTAGTAAAGACTGGATAACGAAGTGGAGACCCATCAATTGGGTAGTGGTTCAAAAAAAGATGGCATATGAATGGATAAAATATTGTGTGGTAAGAAATGATGCATCTAAAGAATTCAAAGAAATATGATAATAGTTTATAATAGCTTGCATTTACCTAGTGCAAAGCACTTTACTACATACTTTATTGTCTTTGATAATATATCAAAAGATGTATATGAACTGATGCAGAGTGAAGAATACAATAGACTTATTGACTATCACAATATAAATGAAAAGATTGCTAAAGGAAGCTGACTTCTGTGTAACTGAAAATATAAGGAAGGTCCCTAAGAACAAATAATGAAACATATCTTTTATCTCACAGTAGACAGTTGGAATATTGTTGGGTTGGAATATTGTTTACGCAGTTTGATTCAGTATCTGAATTGGGTATCTTAGCTTATTTGTTTCTTTGTCACAGGAGGCTGGAATGATTGTGACGCACAGACAAAATTCATTAAAACAAAACAGTAACGAAAGTAGCGATAATGAAATGAGCCGATTGGACGACATGATCCCACAGGTCCCTAAGAGCTTTAAATTTAAGCTTCTGTGAAAACAGGGTTATTGGTCAGCGTTTCCCAAGTTGTGGACATGGAGGGCCAGCATTCGGAGGGACTTTGCCACAAAGCAAAGCCATCAGACAATGGAATGGATCTCCTCAAGGGGGAGTGAGCTCCCCATTATTGAAAGTCTTCAAGCAGAGACTGGATGGCCACTTGGTGTTTTAAAGAAGATTCATGCTTTGGGTTGGGGCTGGACTCTCAGCTCTGGGAAAATTCTATAATTTTCATGTTCTTTTTAGCAGAAAGGCTAACCTGGGGGTCCTGTTCTTTTGTGTCTCTGAGATCCAATGAGATAATATTTGTGAAAAATGCCCACCACAGTGCCTGGCACACAGTAGGCTCTCTATAAATTTTCATTCCCTTTCCTCTCCTCTTTGGATGAGATCATCTGTCTAAGCCCTTCATTTTACAGATGAGGAAACTGAGATCCATTAAAAGGAAAACAGAAGAGGATATGGTTCATTGTTACACTGTTACAGCTGTTAAATGGTAAGGGAAGGGGGTAATATGCCCCTAAGATAAAATATAAAACACTATGTTTGACTTATAAGGCCTTTTTCACTTCTTATACCCTGTAAGCATGATACAGTCACACCTCCTTGCTGTTTCTCGAACTAGACCCTCTGGTTCTGGGCTCTAGGCAGTAGGCTTTAGGCATTTTCACTGTCTGTCATTATAGACATTCATTGTCTGTCAATAGACATTCATCTGTTCCCCATGATTGGAATGCTTACCCTCCTCATCTCCACCTCCAATCTTCCCTGTTTTTAGTCAAGTCTCAGCTAAAATGTCATCTTCCACAGGAAGCCTTACCCGATCCTAAATTGGGAAGGTTAGTACCTGCCCTCTATTGAGGACTCATCATTTTACCTGTATATATCTTGTATACTCAAAATTGTCTGCATGTTGTCTCTTTCATTAGATTGTTATTTCTTTAAGGAAAGGGATTGTCTCTTGCCTTTCTCTGTATTCCTAGTATTTATCACAGTTCCCTGGAGCCTAGAAGGTGCTTAATAAGTGCTTGCTCTCTTTCCTTCAACCTAGTTTCCCTCCTGGCTGGACCTTTCCTTCCCTGGTGAATAAATGAATCACTTTATGGTACAATGGAAAGAATAAATGATTTGGAATCAGAGGACGCAGGTTTGAATCAAGTTACGAATTGAGCTTCAGTTCTCTCATCTGTTAAGTGAAGAGATTGGATGAGAGGAAGTCTCTCTCACCTCTTAAATCAATGATCCTTGAATTTGTCAGCAACTTCATACTATGAAGGGAGAGGGCGAGTGGGGTCAGACCTGGTGATCTTTAAGAGACTCCTTGCTCTGAATTTATTGAAAGGATCCCGTCTCAGGTATGCATTGGACTAGACGTGCTCAGGGGAGTCTTTCAGCTTCTCTATTCTCTATATCAGTTATCTTGGAATCCATTTTAGTGGCTAGCAATGTGCTGTAGAGTAGATACTCACTGAGTAGCTGAACTTTGGACCAATCAGAAGGTATTTATTAATCATTTACTATGTGCTAGGCACTACTATGTCCTCAAAAACTTGATATTCAATAATAATATTATTATATAATAATGCATAATAATTTATTATTATGTTTGCAAAAACTTTATGTATCTCATTTAATCCTCACAACAACCTTGTGGGTAGGTGTTATTTTATCTATTTTATAGTTGAGAAAAACTGAAACAGGTGTTATTATTATACCTGTTTATAGTTGAGGAAGCTAAGACAGACAGAAGTTGAGTGACTTTCCCAGGGTCACACAGCTAGGAAATATTTGAGACTAGATTTGAACTCAGGTCATCCTGAGTCCCAAGCCCAGTATGATATTCCCTATACCACCTAGATGCCTCAACTAAAAGAAAACAACATGCTCATAATAAACTCATACAATATGTATAAAAATGAATATATAAAGATTGTAGCAAGAGAAGAGGAGAGGGCCCAAGACAGAGCCTTGAGGCACATCCCCAATGTGGAGGGTGGAGCACAGGTGATGAACCTGCTAAGGAGACTGAGAAGAAGAGACTGGACCACCACAAAGCACAGGCACAGAAACTGAGGGAAAAGAGGAAATCCAGAGGAGGAGAGGGCTGCCAGCTGTGCCAGATGCTTCCAAGAGATCAAGAAGGGGACCACATAGCAAAGAACTGAGAAATGAGTGGGAAGGTGAGAAAGTGAATATGGGGTTTGGAGGCAGCTTGGTGTTGTTTTTTTTTTTTTTAGTCATTTCACAGCAGAAGGGAGAAGGGATATGAGATCCCTTCAGGAGGGGCTAGTGTTAAGCTCTTTAAGGATAGGAGGGGGCAAAGTTTGGTCATAGTTCTAAGGGGCAGGGAAGAAAATAATGGATATGGAGATAGATGATAGATAGATAGATAGATGTATGTATAAATAGGAACTAGACTTGTGAAGTTTCCCGATGTAGGGAATAATGAAGCTTCCTCTACTCATGCAAGTTGGCAGCGTCTTTGAAATTTGTTGTCAGAAGGTGGCCAAGGTCTCTGAGAGATTAAATAAGGAGCCCAGAGTTACCCATCTGATATGTTTCAGAGCCAGGATTTTCTGGTTCTGAGGTTGACGCTATATCCTTCCATACTGATGAAAAGGTGATGGCAGTTAGTGAGGGAAATGGTTATCAAAGGAAAGAGTGAGCAAATTCTCGGAGGAGATGAGGAGGATGGGATCAAAGCAGGGGTGTACTGGTAAATGCTTAATGACAGGCTTCCTCCTCCCGAAAAAAATGTACATAGGAAATGCTTTTTAAGAGTAATTTACATCAGTAGCATTTCCTTCATCTCTTTCTTATGTTTGATCAATCAACAACAAAATCAATTCCTGATTTGTAGCATCTGGCCATTCCAAGGTGTAAATGTTGACACTAAAAATGTAACCATTGGCTCTCAGGAGCCAGTATGAACTAGATCCAGCCCACCCTTGGACCAAGGGCACAAGGTGAGAGGTTGGCATTGGCAAAGGAGGACTGTCTATTTCTTCAAGGCTGGAGCACAGGAGAAGAGAGTGAGTGTGGGGTGATAATGAGGGGATTGGAAAGATAGAATTGGGGAGAAGTTCCATGATTTCAATTTTTTCAGCAAAGGAAAGGATGTGGTGCTCCAGTGAGAACTGGAGTGGTACAGAAGGTTTGGGGAGAAGAGAAAAGGTTTAGAAAATCCACCGTGGAGAGTGGAAGAGAGAGTCAATCAGGGAAGACAAAAAGGGTGGGTTGTTGGTTAGTGGTAAGGACCCAATTGAGTCAGATAACATGGGTTTGTAGTGAACCATTGCATTGACTCCTCCCTTGGCATCCACCAGCAAGAAAGCAAAAGTAGAGTCTAGATGGTTGGAGTAATCCAAGGCTGAAGTTGAGAACAAGATGAGGGGGACAAGGAAAACAATATAATGGTCAATCAGATGCTAAATAGATTTTGGAGGAAGGTGAGCCCATGAAGGTAATGATCTGGACAATCAGGGAGGGGTTGAACAACTGAGATCGAAGAAGACTAGAATGAGGCATCAGGAGAAACTAGAGGCACCATGGGATAGTGGTCAGAGCATTTGGCTTGGAGTCAGGGACTTGGGTTTGAATCCTACCTCAGTCACTAGCTACATGACCTTAAGCAAGTCAATTCATACAAAGAAAACACAGGATGTGCAAACTTAGAGAACTGATCCTACATTTAGAGCCTCAGTTTCCTCATCTGTAAAATGAAGGGAGTAGCATGTGATGACCTCTAATGTTCTGTCCAGCTTTAAATTCATGATCCTATGACTGGTGAATTAGTAGAGAACTTGATCTCTGTCAGTGGTATGCGGGTAAATGTTAAATAACCAGCTCCGAGGGATGGGAGTGGGGAGGGAGGGAAAATAGCTACAGTCAGTTCAAGCTGGCTCCGACACATCCCTGTCCCTACCCTGCTGCAAATCAAAAGAAGATACGTGAATATCTCCTAGTCACATCCTGGGGGCAAACCAACTCCATCCTTGTAAGTCTGAGGAATTTCAGATTTAGAGCTGAGGAGGAAGGAGTGCTTGTCATGCTGATTGAGATCAAAGGTGTGTAGTGGAGGTAAAGGACTAAACCACAAACAGAATTTCCTATTGGATCATAGAACTAATAGAGAGCCACTAGAGGATATTGAGGAGTTCAGAGAGACTTAGACAGACCTGTACTTCAGGGCGATCCATTTAAGAGCTCAATGAGAAAGGGCTGGAGATGGAGACACCAAACAGGGTTTTGAGGGAACATTTGTAGAGCAAAGGGGCAATGTAATAATGCCCATTCAAGTCCTTCAAACTGCTTTATGATGAGATTTAAGTCTCAACCCCCTGGTGGGGGGCCACCAGGTTGCTTAAGGAAGAGTGAACTTGTCCCAGGTCAGAAATGGAGTAGTTTGGGGCTGTGAGTAGCCCCTGTACTTCTAGCCTCAGGGAGATAGAGACCAAGTATTAGAGAAAATATCTCAACATCCTGGTTTTGTTGGTTAGTTGGCTAGTTGTTGTCCTTCCTTCACCAAAATGACATCACTGTGCTAGAGTCAAGTTTCAGTACGTCCGACTGTGGCTGATCAGAACAATACAAATATGGAATGCTCCACCACAGGTCAGGCACAAATAGTCTTTGTGAACATTTGGGGTCGATTCTCTAAATTTGTGTATCCTGCGTTTCCTTTGAGCTGTTTCAATTCTGCTTTGCTCGAAGAGCACAGCACCTTTTCTGATGTGGACACGCCATGCTGAGTGGTCCTGTGCCAGTGTCTCCCATGTTGCACAGTCAAATCCAAAGTTCTTGAGAGAGACCTTGAGAATGTGCTTGTATTGCTTCTTCTGGCCACCATGTGAACGCTTGCCCTGTGTGAGTTCTCCATAAAATAGTCTTATTGGCTAATGTATGTTTTGCATTTGAACACCATGGCTAGTCCATGAGAGTTGCGCTCTCTGCAGTACAGTCTGAATGTTTGGCAGTTCAGTTTGAGCAAGGACCTTGGTGTCTGGTACTTTGTCCTGCCAGGTGATCTTCAGAATCTTCCTAAAACAATCAAATGGAAGTGATTCAGTTTCCTGGCATGGCGCTGGTAGACTGTCCATATTTCATAGGCATACAACCATGAGGTCAGCACAACAGTTCTGTAGACCTTCAGTTTGGTAGTCAGTCTAATACCTCTTTTCTCCCATTCTTTCCTTCGGAGCTTCCCAAATACTGGGCTAGCTCGGCAACGCATGCCTCGACCTCATTATCAATGTGTACATCCCTGGAAAGTACACTGCCAAGGTAAATGAACTTATTCACAGCATTTCAAAACTTCTTCATTTGCTGTAACTGATGGTTCCACGAATGGATGGTGTGGTGGTGGCTAATGTGTTTTCTTGTTGCTAATTTATAGGCCAAAATTAGCACAAGCAGTAGAGAATTGATCCATACTTTGTTACATCTCAGCTTCAGAGGTTGCCTTGAATGTACAATCATCTGCAAACAGAAAACCATGTACCAACATTCCCTCCACTTTGATCTTGGCTTGTAGCCTTTTCAAGTTGAAGAACTTACCATCAGTACAGTAGTTGACCTTGATGCCATGTTCGTCCTCATTGAAAGCATTTAACAACACAGCTGAAAGCATCATGCTAAAAATCATGAGAGCAAGCACATAGCCCTGTTTCACTCCATTGGTGACTGGGAAAGCACAAGAACATTGTGCACTATCCAGAACCTGGGCAAACATGCCATCATGAAATTGACATACAAGGCTCATGAATTTCTCTGGGCAATCAAATTTTGGCATAATTTTCCATAAACCTTCACAACTAACAGTGTCAAAGACCTTGGTCAGATCTACAAACATTGCGTACAGACCTCTGTTCTGCTCTTGGCATTTCTCCTGGAGTTGTCAGGCAGCAAATACCATATTGACTGTTCCTTGAACCTTTCTGAAGCCACAGTGGCTCTCAGGTATATGACCATCTTCCAGGTGAAGGATCAACCTATTAAGGAGGACTCTGGCAAGAATCTTCCCAGCAATGACTAAGAGAGAGACCCCCAACTTCCTGGGACCGTACAACTAATGTTGTTAGTAAATTTTGTTTTAAGTCTTTTCTGTCAATGCATGCTTCAGAGTGTTTAATGTTTAATATTCATTTTGTGTGGAGGGAATAAATACCTGTCCCATGCCTGATTCATATGATATATTGAGTACCTTTTTATTACTATTTTTGGGAGCCATGAGCAAAAACCTAAGATTAGGTAATTTTTTTTCCTGGCTAGTTGGAGTCGGGGACTAAATGAGTCAGAATGTGAGAAAAGGGACCTTCTGTTATAGGCCACACTTCTCTGGGACTCAGCCAGGTTGGACCACACACCTGAGTCCAGAGAACATGGAGTCCTTAAATGTAAAGGGAATGGATGCAATGCCCCATCGGGGTTGGGGAACCTGTGGCCTTGAGGTCATATGTGGCCTTCTAGATCCTTGAGTGTGACCTTTTGACTGAATCCAAGTTTTACAGAACAAATTCTTTTATGAAGGGGATTTCTTCTGTGAAATTTGAATTTGGTCAGAGAGCCGTACTTGAGGACCACACGTGGCTCTGAGGCCACAGGTTCCCCACCCCTGGGAGCCCGTAGAGTCCAGCAGCTGTTTACATGGTAGAAATGAATGAACTAGGCTCATTGGTCATTGGCTCCCTCTGGTGGCCACTGTGGTCGAGTTTCCAGTCAGCTCATGAGAGCCATTTCTACAGACAAGGTCAGGTGTTATGAGGGTCATTCTCAGCTGGAACTTTGCAAGAGAGCATTGCCTCTTTGAACTTCATGATCACCAGGGTTGAACAGATCTAGCAGAGAGGTTGTTGGGATGAGAATCCTATCAGCCTCCTTCACTGGGTCTTCATACAGATGACACCTTTAGCTCCCTGTGGATGCTCCCCAAGGTTGCGTCCTTGGCCTTCTTCTCTTCTCTGTCTGTATTGTCGCACTTAGTGATCTCATTAGATCACCATGCTTCCTACCTTTCCAATCTTCTTATCCTTCTGAGAGTCCTTTATGATCCAGGGACTTTGGCCTCCTGGCTGGTTCTCAAGCCCATGAAGACCCCATTTCCCAAGTCTGTGCCTTTTTCACTGGCTATGCTATAATTTCCTCCCCCCTCACCTTTGCCTCCTGGCTTGTCTGATTCTTCAAGACCCAACTCAAATCCCACCTTCTGAAGGAAGTCCTTCCCAGTTCCCTTCAATGCTATTACCTTTCTTCTGAGATTATGTCCAGTTTTTCTTCTGTACATCTTGTGTGTTCCTAGTGTTTGTTCGTTGTCTCCCTCGTCAGAAAGTGAGCTCCTTGAAGCCAGAGAACATGTTTTTTACTTTCTTTCTGTTCTCAAAATTTAGCGCAAGACCTGGCATGTTTGTTGTTGTTGTGTAGTCTGTTACAGTCGTGCGTGACTCTCCCTGACCCTTTTTGAGGTTTTCTTGGAAAAGGTACTAGAGTGCTTTGCCATTTCCTTCTCCAGCTCATTTTACAGATGAGGAAACTGAGGCAAACAGGATGAATGACTTGTCCAGGGTCACACAGCTAGGAAGTATCTGCGGTTGCATTTGATATCAGGTCTTCTAGGCTCTAGGCCCAGCACTCGATCCACTGTGTCCCTATAAGACCTCAGATATAGTAAGCATTTAACAAACACTTAGTTTCTTTCCTTAGTCCTATTCCCAGTTCTGTGTGATCTGAGGAGTTGCCTTCCCCACTCTGTGGACAAGCTCATGTCTGTAACATTGGAGGAAGTCCTTGCTGTGCCTGAAGTTTTTCTCCATCATTATGACTAAACAGCCTGCAGATTTCTGACATGTCTCCCAAATGATTCCCCAGGGATATGTTTTGTCCCTCGTTCTTCTCTTCTTTCTTTCTTTCTCTCTTTTTTCTATGTGAAGGTATATTAAACTACTAATATTTGCTAAGCTACAAGTCTATAATCTCCTTCTGTTCCTCACCAGGGAATTTCAGAGACAGGGCTCATCTCTCCAGAGAAGAGGAGACAGGGCATGTGAAGAGTCCAGGGTCACTCTGGCTGACTTGCTATCAATCTCCCATCTCTCCCACACCCACTTCCATCCCTGAGGCTTTGCCATACCTGAAGTACTCTCCCTTCTCAATGATGCCTTTTAAAGTCTTTGGCCTTCTTTATGACTCAGTTCAAATACCACCTTCTTCAGGAAGTTTTTCTTAGTCTCCCTACCTGCTAGAACCTTTCACTCTAAGGTTACTTTTCATGTATCTTGCATGTGCTTTTTTTTTTCTTCAATCAATAAAATTTTAAAGTGACTACTGGGGCAGCCAGGTGATGCAGTGGATAGAGCACCAGTGCAGGAGTCAGGAGGACCTGAGTTCAAATCTCATCTCAGACACTTGACACACACTAGCTGTGCGACCTTGGACAAGTCACTTAACCCCAACTGCCTCATCCTGGGTCATCTCTACTTATCCTGATGAATATCTGGTCATTGGATTCAGATGGCTCTGGAGGAGAAGTGAGGCTGGTGACCTGCACAGCCCTCCCTCACTCAAAACAGTCAAGTGCAAGTCATGTCATTATTTCTCTGATGGCATGATCTTCTTTGGCAACAAAGGACAAACACACACAAAGTGACTGCTACATGCCAGGCAATGTGCTAAGTGATGGGGATACAAAAAGAGAAAAATGACAGCCCCCTGTCCTCAAAGAGCTTATAATTACAACAAGAAAACAAACATGCCAACCAAGCTATAGACAGGATAAATAGATAATTAAGAGAGAAGGCACTGGAATGAAGAGGAGTAAGGGAAGTCTTCTTGTAGAAGGCAGGATTTTAGTTGGGACTTAAAGGAAGACAGAGAGGTCAGTGGTCAGAGCAGAGGAGGGAAAGGGCTCAGATCAGAGAGATGGAGTGTCTTATTCACAGAACAGCCAGGAGGTCAGTGTCACTGGATTAAAGAGGGAGGAAGGCATAAGAGGACTAGAAAGGTGGGGAGAGGGGGTGCTAGGTTAGGAAGGGCTTTGAATGCCAAAAAGAGCATGCTGTATTTGATCCTGAAGGCAAAAGGCAACACTGGAGTTTATTGAGTGGGGTGTGTGTGTGTGTGTGTGTGTGTGTGTGTGTGTGTGTGTGAGAGAGAGAGAGAGAGAGAGAGAGAGAGAGAGAGAGAGAGAGAGATGATCAAACCTCTGTTTTAGGAAAATCATGTTAGTGGTTGGCTGGAGGATGGACTGCAGTGACAGGCAGACCCACTGGCAAGCTATTGGCATAGTCTAGGCCTAATGTGATGAGGGCCTGCACTAGAGGGGTGGTAGTGTCAGAGGAGAGAAGGGGACATATTTGAGAGTGTTGCACAGGTGAAATCGACAGGCCTGTGCAACAGCTTGGATATTGACGGTGAAAGATAGTTGAGGAATCCAGGCTGACTTCTAGGTTGTGAGCCTGAGGGGCTGGGATGGTGCCAGCTTCACAGTAATAAGAAGTAAAGAAGGGAAGAGGGTCTCGGGGGAAGGATAATCAGATCTGTTTTGGATTGTTGTCTTCTGGACATTTTAGTTTGAACTGTCTAAAAGGCAGTCAAAGATGAGAAATTAGGAGTTGGCAGAGAGGTTGGGGCAGAACAGGTAAATTTGAAAATCATAAATGTAGAGCTGGTAGTTAAATCTGTGGGAGCTAATGAGATTGCCAAATGAAGTTGTATAGATGAAGAGAAGAGGGACAAGGACAGAGCCCAAAGGGATACTTGTGATTACAGGACATACCCTGGATGAAGATACAGCAAAGGAGAGAGAGAAGGAGTGATCAGTGATGGAGGAGGAGAACCAGGAAGCGAGAGGGGGGGGTTTACAGAAACACAAAGAGAAGACAGTATCAAGGAGGAGAGAGTGATCTACAGTTTCAAAGGCTGCTGAGAGGTCAAGGAGAACGAGGATTGAAAATAAGCCTTTGGATTTGGTAACTAAGAGAACACTGGTAATTTTGGAGAGTTTTTGTGGAGACCCCTTTCCTGGTCAGATTTATGAATGGGAGGAGAATTCATAACCAAGAGGTAGAGAGGTTCTCAGATGAAATGGGCGATTTTGATGGCATGAAATTAAAAAGGTGTTGCACTTTTTAAACAAAACTAATTCAGTAAGTTAGCAAAGAAGCAGGTAAGTGGGAAAAAAAAATCTTTTAAGCAAGTTTCTCTGATAAAGGTTTAATTTCTAAGATATATAAGGAACTGATTCAAATTTTTAAGAATGAGTCATTCCTCAATTGAAAAACAGCTAATGTACATGAATAGGAAGTTTGCAGAGGAAGAAATCCAACCTATCAATAGCTATATGAAAAAGTCCCCAAATAACTAATAATTAGAGAATAATTAGAGAAGTGTACATCAAAACAATTCTTAGGTATCACTCACTGTGCACCCATCAGACTGACAAAGTTGACAAAGGAAATGACAAATACTGGAAGGCTGTGGGAAAATAAGTATAATGAACTATATTAGTGGAGCTCACTCAGTCATTCTGGAAAGAAATTTGGACCTATGCCTCCGAAGTTATTAATCTGTACCTACCCTCAAATCTATCAATTCCACTAGTAGATCTATCCCCCAAAGACACAAAAAAGAGTAAAGGGACCCACATGTACAAAAATACTGAGAGCAGCTCTTTTTGTGGTGGGAGAGAATTAGAAATTGAAGGGGTATTCATCAATTGAGGCATGACTGAACAAGTTGTAGCACATGAAAGTAATACTATAGTGATGTAAGAAACGATTAAGGGGGCGGTTGCAGAGAAATTTGGGAAGACTGATACAGAGTGAAGTTAACAGAACCAGGAGAACAATTTATACAATAACAATGATATTGTAAAGATAAACAACTCCGAAAGACTTAGGAGTTCAGATCAGGGTAATGGCTGATAACAATCCATGGTGAAATACACTTTCAACATCCTGAGAGGTAATGGACTTGAGGTGTAGACTGAGGTACATGGACAGTGTGGGAATTTGCTTGTTTGATTTTTCATATTTATATATTTCATATTTATACAGGTTTTAATGTTCTTGCTTTCTCATTTGGGGTTGAGTGGAAATGAGAAGGAAAGAATGTGGATATGAAAATAAAACTGAACAATTTTTTTTAAAGTTTGTTAACTTCTCTGACTCATGGGTAGGCAGTGAAGTATAAATAAATGAATTGCTTTCTAATCTTTTCTAGCATGAGGGTCCTTTTTAAATGTCAAAAATCTTTTGAGGATCTTCGCCCCCAAGGTAGTCATTCTATTAGTTTCTGTTAATTGAGATAATTCAAGATGACAGAAATACGTTAATGCTTTCAGATGAATTTGCATTTTGTTCATCACAACATTGACCATAGTAGATAAAGGGCTGATTTTGGAGTCAGGAAGATCTGGGTTCAAGTCTTGCTTCTGACTCATTGTAGTTGGGTGACCTTGTGCAAGTCACTTCACTTTTCAGTGCCCCAGGCAACTGTGTAGAACTACATGGGATAGGAGTTGTCAATTTGTATCACTGGAGGGATTTTTTTTTCCATGTTGGGAGATCCCATATGGATGAATTTGAAGGTCTCTACCTCTCCTCCCCATTTCTATGCAGGACATCTCCTATATCTAAAAATAGTAATGTAACATTTTTTTCAGTATGAAAGAATGTACATTTACTCATTGAATAATTTGCCAAAAATCCCATGGCTCCCCAGCGATCAGTTTGGGAAGTGGTACAATGGGAAGAATGTTGTTCGCAGAATCAGGGGACCCAGATGTGCCCTTTTCTAGCTGGGCAACCACAGACCAATCATAACAACACTTGCTGTCCCTGCCTCACAAGGTTTGTCATGAAGATAGCACTTTGTTAACTGCAAAAGGAAGCAAAAAAAGTTATTATACGATCATAGATTTTAGGGAACGTTAGGAATGAAACAAGCATTTATTAAGTGTCAACCGTGTGTCAATGCTTTACAAATAGAATCTAATTTTATCCTCAAAATAATTTTAATTTTAATATTAATTTAAAATTTTAATACATTTGATCCTCACCTATCCTGGGAGATAGGTGAAGTTATTATCCCCATTTTACAGATGAGGAAACTGAGGCAGGAAGAAGCAAAGTGGCTTGCCTTGGGTCTTGCTGGTGGGAAGTGTCTGGGGTTGAATTTGAACTCGGATCTCTTTTGGACCCTGTGCGCTATCCATTTTGCCATCTAGATTCCTCATTCGGCGCAACCCCTTCATTTTGCAGGTGAGGAAATTGAGGTCCGCCGAGGTTAACCAACTTGCCCAAGGTCACACAATTGAGTAGCAGGGCTGAGTCAAACCCAAGCGCCATATGGGTGCTCGCGCCACAGCGCCTCTTCCCCAAATCTTGAAATTAACATTTTAATTTCCACGTACTCTCTTCTGGCTAGATGACCCAGGCACCTTGGCCAAGGAGACTACATCTCCCGACTGTGTTTGCGCCCGCCTGTCAACGTTTCGCCCCGCCCCACAAGCCCCGTCGGCCCAGAGGACTACGACTCCCATGAGGCTAAGCGCACCTTGAGAACGCATTCTTTCCCCAGTGCCGCTAAGACTACATTTCCCAGGAGGCAGAGCGGCGGCGGCGGAGTACGCGGCGCTGCCTGAAGGACCCCGGGGTTGTCCATGCCGCTGTGCTGCCGGCGGACCAGGAGTCCGAGCTTCGGGAGCCCAAGCCCGAGCTGCCACTGCCGTCCGTGTCCCTGTCGGAGCCCCGCCGACCGCGGGCCGCCCCTGCCCGGCCGCCAGTATGCTGGAGGAGGCGGGCGAGGTGCTGGAGAACATGCTGAAGGCCTCGTGCCTGCCCCTCAGCTTCATCGTCTTCCTGCCCGCCGTGCTGCTGCTCGTGGCGCCGCCGCTGCCCGCCGCCGACGCGGCGCACGAGTTCACGGTCTACCGCATGCAGCAGTACGACCTGCAGGGCCAGGCCTACGGTGCGTCCTCCCCTGCCGCCGCTCCGGCCCCTCCCCCCATGCGCCCCCCCGCCGCGACCTGCCCCCGACCCCCTAGTGTGAGTGTGGCTGTGGGTGGGTGTGTGAGTGCGTGTGTGTGTGTGTGTGTGCGTGTGTGTGTGTGTGCGTGTGTGTGTGTGTGCGTGTGTGTGTGCGTGTGTGTGTGCGTGTGTGTGAGTGCGTGTGTGTGTGCGCGCGCGTGTGTGCGTGTGTGTGTGTGCGTGTGTGTGCGTGTGTGTGTGCGTGTGTGTGTGCGTGTGTGTGTGCGTGTGTGTGTGTGTGTGTGCGCGCGCGTCTGCGCGGTCGCGCCCCGCCCCACCCGAGCGCGACCCCGCTGCGCTCGTGGGCCCCCTCCCGCTCCCGGGGTCTGATTCCCCTCTCTGTGTCTCCGGCCTCAGACCTAGGACCTCCGCCCCTCCCCCCTCTCCTTGTCCACCAGCTCAGCCTGGCCCTGGCCACGAGGCGACACCGGTCCCCTCCAAGCTCGTCCCCACCCGTCCCTTCCAGACACATCCCTGTCTGGTCCTGCCGTTTGGAGTGGGAGCCCCTCCTTCCATGCGGGGGGCCGGGGCTGGCCCCTCATCTTGCCCTGGGGCTTAGTCTGTGCTGCCCCGGGGATTCCGTGCCCGAGAGCTGGTGTCACAGTGCCCGTGTCTGATCCTGCCCCAGACTGACCAGTCCTGCCTTCTCCTGCCCCCCTCCCAGCCCTGTCCCGGCTGTTTCTGGCTGGGCCCTGCCCTTGGGCCGGGTCTGCCCTCAGCCTTGAGTGGCCCCTCCGATGGCCGTGCTTTAGCCTCGGGAGCCCCCTCCCCAGCTCTGCCCGTCGAGTCGGGGACTGTTCTGCGAAGCCATCCACCCTGCGCCGGGCTCCTGTCATGGGCCTCGCCTGTCCAGGGTCCAACTTTGCCTGACCTCGGGGAGACCCCTGGCCCCCATCCTGTCTTCAGGCTCCATTCCGGCCGGGCTGGGTGCCCCATGTCCTGCAACTGTTACCCCCCTCTTCCCTGCCCCCATTCTCCAAAGATGCTCTATTTTCTGTTCCTCTGGCTCCCTCTCCTACCTTCTTTTCTCAGAGGTAGTTTCTTACAACCTAGTATTTACCTGCCTCCCCCCAGTAAAAGCACTTTTCATTTCCTTGTAGACCCTCCCTGTGTTCCTGGGCCCCTCTCCCAAAGTCCTTGCCTCACTGGAAACATTTGGAGGTTGTTAGCTTCTCCCTAAGCTTGGGGGCTGCCCTCCTGCCTTGATCTCCCAGAGAGTCCAGATTGCTAGTGGCCCTTCCCACCCCCTCCCCCATACCAGCCTCTTTGGGGGGAGGGGAAGGCTTGCACAGTTGGCAGTGACAGGCTTTGGAATCTGCAGAGCATGTGTGCTGTGCTGAGTGTGTGTGTGCTGTTTTTGTGCCCCTCTTGGAGAGTGTCTCCTCAGGGTGTTGTCTTGGGCCAGTAGCACTCTTCAGTGAGCTGGACTTGAGATCCAGAGCCTGGGGTTTAAATTTCTGATGCTGCCATTTGCTAGTTATTTAACCTTGGGCAAGTGTTCAGCCTCAGTTTTCTCATCTGTATAAAATGAAAATATGAGGCTGTTAACCTTTGCACCTCCAAACTGCTGCCCTACATGTGCAGGGTGCTTTCCTCACAGTAACATTGGGAGGTAAGTACTACCTTCATTTTACAAGGGAAGAGACTAAGGCCCTGAAAGAGAAATACCTTGTCAGTATTGCCCAGTCCAGGAAGTCTCCTGGCCCCAGTACCAGCCCTTGTGCTGGGGAAAAGCCCACCAGTCCCATACTAGGCCTTCACATGCCAGCTAACGCTGGAGTAGCGGAGTTCAGAGCCAAGATCCACAGCTCCTATGTAACCTCAGCCTCAGTTTCCTCATCTGTAAAACAAAGAGGGTGCCTTGGATGATTTCCAAGACCCCTTCTATCTCTTCATCCTCTCACTTCAGCATGGACTTTGGGCAGCTGCGTGGCCTGGCTTTGGGGAAGAAGCATGGGACATGCAGTGGTCCTGGTGAAATGACTCTGGAACCCCTCAGGGCCTGATGCTTCCTGCTTGTGTGCCCTTAGACATGTCACTGAGCCTCCCCTTCAGATCCGAATGAAGGGGTGGGATGCATCGGCTTGGGACATTCTTGCTGCACCAGGACCCTGCTTCCCTCATGGTTAACTGGAAGATTTGGAGCTCCCTCCCCTTGGGCATCAGCTTCTCAGGATCACAGTGTCCGTTAAACCATTTGAAGATTCCTTCTTTTGGTTCGAGGTTGGGCTTTGCTGGTCTTAGGCCCCTACCATTACTTGTTTCCTGGCCTGGGGAGCCAAGGCTCTGGAGGCCCAAGGAAGAGGCAGCATGTTTTTCTGGGCTCTGCTTAATTGAGCCTCAGGAGAGACTCCTTAGCTCCAGCCTGGGAGCTTCCGTCCCCCCCAGGGAATGGGGTGTTGGAGTTGGATTGTTTCATCCCCCTGGGATCAGGCCCTTCTGCCTGACAGCCTCTCTCTCCTCTCCTCTTTCCTTCTTTCTCCCTGCTTTGTAGGGACTCCTCCTTGTAAGTCTGCTTTGCATCTTTTTCCTAATCAGCCCCTGAACCACATGGCCAGACTCCAAAGTTTGGATTACAGCTAAATTCAGCAAACCTTCATTAAGTAAGGGCCTCTTGTGTGTGGATAAGGCCCTCTGCTAGGTGCTGGGGCTGTAGAAGCAGACTCCTTGAGTGCAGCAGGCAGGGATTGTCCTCTGCCCTTTTGAGATCCCCAGATATTTGCTTCCTGCCTGACTGTCCCTGCCCTCCTTGTCTCTGCTGATCAGATAAGCCCTGTGTTCTGGTCCTGTATGTGTATGTAGCTGGAGGAATTTGGGGTGTTCTTGGGAAAGGCCTCTGGGGGAAGGTGAGTGTGTTGGTCTGAAGCCCCAAGGCACTGAGTGGTTCCTCTTTCTTGTTCTTCCCTGCTCTTCTGGCTGGGGCCTCCTATCTTGGCTTACATAGAAGGAAGTAGAGGAAATGTTGAAAGGTGGTTATTGGCATGGGGTATCTGCCATCCTTGGAGAGGAGAGTGGCCCCATAAGTCTCATGGCATTTTAAGCCTGGACCTGGTATGGAGGAAAGAGTGCAGTTAGGGTTGGGCTTACTGGGTTTGGAGTTGGGCCCTGGTTCTGTGAGCTGTGGTGGCCTCACCTGACCTGCTCCCGGACCCTCCTGCTTCCTGCCCATTCTAGAGGTGAGGGCCTGAATAGAGCCAGCTCTTGGCTTCTTGAATGACTTCTCAAGGTTGCTTTCCTTGCCACCTTTCCCCCCCATTCACCTCCTACGCATTTCCAGGTCAGATTATATTATATCTTGGATTGCTGGGGTGGAGTTCAAGGTTTAGCATGAGCTCAAATGTGTTTGATTAGACCTGGAGGGAGACAGGTGAAATGGGCAGGGACTTGGGTTGGGCTCTGAGTCAGAAGACCTAGATTTAAGTCCATGTCCTGCCCCTCCATTGCTCCAGGATTTTAGGCAGATCCTTTCTTCTGGCTGGGCCTCAGTTTCCCCATTCATAAAATAAGATATTTGGACTTGAGCTCTTAAGGACCCTTGTAGCCAGAAGATTCTGAAATATGAAAAGTGGAACCAGTGAGGTGGTTTTTTTTAACCACCCATGCAATATCTGATCCCTGAGGTGGCCCAAGGGCTTGTTGAGAAATTTGTTCAAATGCCAGTCCCTTTAAAAGTGACTTGTAAGGAAGATTGCATTGCCAGGAAAATAAGGGGAGTTAAATACTGCCATATGAAGATTTGAGGTGACTTGGATTATGACAGTGGTCATAACCAAAATATGATAGTTATACTTGTCTATATGGCTTTTAAATAAAATTATTGCTATTAATTTGTTAAGCAAATAATGTGTGTAGTTTAAAACCTTGTTCTTGGGCTGCGAACCTGAGAGGACCATGCATGGCAATGGTCTGCTTGGGGGCATTTGGTCACCTTGGGCCAGGAGCATTGTCTCAGATACTGAATGACCATTGCCAAACTGTGCCCTTTTATAGCTCTGGATCTCAGTTTCTCCATGTGTAATGATGATAAAAATTCTCTATTATTGCAAACCTGAAAAATAAGATTTTTCTATTTCTGGACAAAAGTAGAAAAAGAAGATTACATATAAAACTGCACCTCTTGGTTTCCATTTTTCCATTTTTATAGCCCTGAGGGGCAGTGTGTTTTGGTGGATAGAGAACTGGCTTTGAAACCAGGAGGACCTGGGTTCAAGTCCAGATTTGGACACATCCTGGCTGAGACCAGTTGAGGTGACAGGACTGATTTGCATCCCAGGCAGGTAGAGAGCCAGGCACTGAGTGGTGTTTGTTGATGGGGGATTTAGATGGTTGTCAGGGCAAGGTGATCAGGTCCCTTTGCTACTAGAGTTCCATTTCTCTTTTCTGTCATTGTGCCCAAAGCACAGCTGGCTTCCCGGTGAGATCTTGGCAAATCCAGCTGACTGAGTACTGATAGCCTCTTTCCTCATGAACTCCTTTGAAAAGCACCATGTCAATTTTTCCCTCTCACCCCCTCCAAGTTCTTGCAATTAATATTTCATTGAATTGTTTTTTCAGAACTGCTTTTCTCCAAGTGAAATGTTCCTTCTCGTAGTTCCTGGGGTTTGCTAATGCTTGCTTGTTCTATCTATTGGGAGGCCAGCTGTTTTCTAATGTCAAGGCTTTGGTTGGCCGCGAGGTTTGTCCCAAACCCAGAGTGACTGCCAGGGGCTGCCAACAGCAACTCATCCAAAGAGGGATTGACTGAAAACATCCTTTCTCCATGTTTGTTCCCTGGGAAGAGGGTGAGTAGGTAACGTGTAGAGGGAGAGAAAATAATAATGAAGACTCCTGTGTCTGTAGCCCAGCATACTTATTGCTTTGCGTTTTTAAATTGACTTGTTTTATCACCTCACACCTATCAGAGTGGTTAATATGAAAAAACAGAAAAATGTTGGGTGTTGGAGAAAAATGGGACACTAATGCAGTGTTGGTGGAGTTGTGGACTCATCCATTCTGGATCATTCTGGACTGATCATTCTGGAGAGCAATTTATAGCCCAAAGGGCTATAAAATTCTGTGTACCCTTTGATCCAGCAATACCACACTATAAGGTCTGTATCCCAAAGATATCTGAAAAAAGGGGGAAGGACCTACTTGTACAAAAATGTTTACAGCTTTTTGTGGTGGCTAAGAATTAGAAATTGAAGGGATATCCACCAGTTGGGGAATGGCAACATAAGCGGTTGTAGATGATTGTAATAGTATATTATTGTGCTATAAGAAGTGACAAGCAGGATGATTTCAGAAAAACTGGAAAAGACTTAGATGAACTGATGCACAGTGAAGCGAACAGAACCAGGAGAACATTATACACAGTAAAAACAATATTGTCCAATAAAGAGCTTAGCTATTCTCAGTAATACAGTGATCCAAGTTTTGACTGAGTCCGTGTTTTACTGAACAAATCCTCTTAATAAAAGGATTTGTTCTGTGATGTTTTGATTCCGTCAAAAGGCTACACTTGAGGACCTAGAGGGCCACATGTAGCCTCAAAGTTGCAGGTGACATTCCCGCCCCCCCCCAATCCAAGACAATTCCAAAGGAGCATACTCCATACCTTCTGCCCTCAGAGAAAGAACTGATATTGATTGCATGCATTCTGAAGCATGCTATTTTTCCTTTTTAACTTTTATTCAAGTCTTGTACAAAGTGGCTATTATGGAAATGGGAGGGAAGGGAGGTATTGAATTTGGAATTCAGAATTTTAAATAAAAATGTTAAAAAAATTAATTTTGAAAAAAAATTGACTTTTTTAGTGTTTTAAAGTATACAAAATTGCCTTTTTCCACAACAGGCCAGGAAAGTACTGAGTACAAGTATTATTTCTCTTTTGGAAGTTGAGTAAACTGAGACTCAGAGACTTTTGACTGTGGCCATATTGCTGTGATTAATGCTGATTTTTTTTTTTAAAAATTATATTTATTTATGTTTATAAGGAATTCTTCCTACTGCTCCCCCTCCCTGCAGTTGAATGTTAAAAAAAAAAAAGCCCTCTTAACAAATATGCATAGTCCAGGGTAAAACCAAATTTCCACATTGATCACATCCAAAAATGCATGTCACATTCTGCATTTTAAAGGCCATCACCTCTTTGGAACAGTGTGGGGCTTCTGTTTCATCTTACTTCTCTGGATTAGTGGTTTATTGTTGAATTGTTCAAAATTCTCAAGTCTTTGAAAGTTGTTTTTCTCTCTGATGTCATTGTATGGATTGTTCTAGTTCTCCTTTCACTTTGTACTAGTTCACAGAGATCTTTTTGGTTTTCTCTTAAACTGTCCTTCATTTCTTTTGGCCTGATTGTATTCCATTTTACTCGTGTACCATAATTTGGTTACCCATCTCCCAGTAAGAAAGAACATTTTTAGTTTCTAGTTTTTGGCTACTACAAAAAAAAAAGCTGCTGTAACTATTTCTGTATATGTGGATCCTTTTCCTTTTTCTTTGACCCCTTTGGGGTATAGACCTAGTATTGCTGGGTCAAAGCGAAGGCAGAGTTGAGTAGCCTGGGGCACACTTCCAAATTGCTTTTCAGAACGGCTGAATCAGTCCACATCTCCACCAACACTGCATTAGTGTTCTGGTTTTCTTGCAGCTCCTCCAACATTGATCGTTTTCTTCTTTTGTCATCTTTGCTAATCTGATAGATGTGAGGTGGCACCTCAGAGTTAGCCCTAAGGTTTAAACCCAGGTCTACTAATTTCTATATTGTATCTCTAAAGTGAGTACGTCTCTATGAAATTCAGGGATTTGGAGTGAACAGTCTCTAAATTCCCTGGCAGCTTAACTATTTTATGATTCAGTTGTGATGTTTCAAAGTTTCAAGAGACATAATTTCTTGGCAATTATTTTATTAACAGTGCTAGAATTTTAATAAAAGAGGTCAGTGACACTCTCAAATGCCAGTGACAATTATGGCAGCCAGCTCAGCTTATATGCTCTTGGAAACGTGGGTGTTCTTGAGGGTGGCAGTCAACTCTGATTGGTTAATAACTAATGAGAGAATGAATATTACAATAAGAAGTAGGCTCACTACTATGAGGGCCTGAAAGAGTAACAACATTCTTGGACAAAGAGACTATCTCTCCCCGACCACCCCCAGCTTTGGGCAATCTAATCAAAGAATTTATCCCCATCCAAACTGGAGTAGAACCCTGTGGGCTTCCCCACTTTAGATTAAATTCCTTGTCATGTTGGGTAAGGTCTGACCTATCTCATTATCAGTACTGTCCTTCAAGAGACTGAACTTTGAAATGAGGACTATAGAAAAAGGGGAACTCTGGATCTCCCCAAGTTATATAATCATTTCTCTCATGTTATAATCAGCATTAAGGAATCTGGGGATTTGAATTCAGTAGAGAAGACTTAAGTGGATAAAGAATTAAAGCCTAAGAAACTTTTAAAGAATCATTTTGGCCTTCCTAGTGTGTTCACTCCCTCCCTGGGAGGAGGGAAGGATGGTGAATGCTATTTCACAGTAGGTCCAGCAGTCATTACACTTGGCTGATGTTCAACCTTAGCCTGAATGGCTGGTTATCGTCCAGCGTAAAAGCCCTGCTTCCTTTGAAGCTGTGACGAGAGTAACTCTTTCCTGATTGTCCTTGGAAATTAATAGCAACAGGGAAGGTGCCCGGACCCCTCAGATGATTCTGTTTTGGCAGTTTTTCTTGTGGTGAGCTATTGCTGACTGTTTATGTTATCTAGGCCTTTGTCAGCCAGGACATTTGCACTGATGGGCACAACTCTAGGTCTGGGTTGTGTTGTATCCGTTTACAATGTCCCTGGCTAGTAGACCATAATACCCTTGAGGAAGGGATTTTAACCTAATTCACATATCAACCATATATTATCAAAACTGGAAGGCCACTTAGAAACCATTTAAGTCTAACCATCTTTGTTTTACCAATAAGGGAACTGAGGCCCAGTGGGACTTGCCCAAGGTCAACAGCAAGTTAAGTTGATGAGACAGTCTATTGGTTGTTGGTTGAGATTGGACATCTCAAACTCAGCATGTCCCAAACTGGACTTACCTTTCTCCTCAAACCTCTGAAAGGCATTACTAGTCTTCTAGACTCCCAGGTATGTGCCCTTGGCATTAACCTCAACTCTTCACACTCCTTCACCCCATGTATCCAATGAGCTGCTAATCTTGTCTTTTCTGCTTTCTTTTCTTCTCCCACTCTAGCAGCCACCACCTTAGTTGAGGCTCTTATCACTTCTCACTTGGATATTTGCTACAGCCTCTTTGAGGCAGGTCTCCCTGCCTCAAGTCTCTTCCCACTGCAGCCATATGTTGTAACCAATGATTTTCCTTAAGTAGAAATTTGACCCCTTGATTCTCCAGTGGCTTCTTTACTTCTAGGATAAAATATGTTAACTCATTGTCCAGTTGTGTCCAACTCTTCATGACCCTATTTGAGGTTTTCTTGACAGAGATACCGCAGTGGTTTGCCATTTCCTTCTCTAGCTCATTTTACAGATGAGGAAACTGAGGCAAACAGGATTAAATGATTTGCCCAGAGTCATACCAGCTAGGAAGTGTCTGAGGTCAGATTTGAACTCAGGAAGATGAGTCTTCTTAATTCTAAGCTCAGTGCACTATTCATTGGGCCACCTAACTGCCTGGGAATAAAATATAAAGCTTCTCTATAGCTTTTAAAACCATATACAACTTTCCCCAATTTAATTTTAAAAAATTTTAATTTTCAGTTCCAAATTCTCTTCCTCCATTTATCCTTTTTTCCCTACTCGTTGAGAAGGCAAAAAATATGAAGCCCATTAGACATATGAAGTCATGCAAAACATTTCTATGCTAGCCATGTTCTAAAAAAAAAAAAAGATAAGGAGAAAAAAAATATTCTCCAATCTGCACTTTAAATGCATCAGTTCACAGTCTTTGATAGCATGAGTCCTTTGGAGTTGTGTTAGCTCATTGTGTTGATCAGTTACTAAGTCTCACAGTTCATCTTTACTGCTGCTACTATATACAATGTTTTCCTGGTTCTGCTCACTTTGCATCAGTTCATGCAAATCTACCCAGGTGTTTCTGAAACCCTCTCCATCATTTCTTACAGCAAACCTAACTTTCCTTTTCTTGGCCTCTGTCTTCCAGCCAGACTGGCCTGCTTTCTGCTCCTTTGTCCCTCTGATGCAATTCAGGCTCCATCTTCTACATGAAGCTTTTGCTGATCCCCCAAACGTTCTCAGATTCCCTTGTATTTACCTGTTTGCTATGTGTCTGTATTCACTTAATATTTGTGCTGTATATATTTATGGGTGTTCTTGTCTCCCCTATGAGAATGTTAGCTCCTTTCAAGTAGGGGTTGTTTCAATTTTGGTACTTGGTGTAGGGCACTTAGTAGGTGCTTCATCAGTCTTGTTGCTTGATTCATTCAAACCCAGGACTTATGCTTTCCAGGTAGTCCCACTCAGCTTGGCAGACCCACTGGATGCTAGCTTTTTGTGAGCTCCCTGGGACGGGGAGAGCTTCTTCAATGGCTGAGGGCTCCTCTGCTTTCTCCTTTCTCATAGGCACCCGGAATGCAGTGCTCAACACAGAGGCGAGGACAGTTGAGGCAGATGTGCTGAGTCGCCGCTGTGTCATGATGCGGCTGGTGGATTTCTCCTATGAGCAGTACCAAAAGGCCCTCCGGCAGTCGGCTGGGGCTGTGGTCATCATCCTGCCACGAGCCATGGCTGCCGTGCCACAGGATGTCATCCGAGTACGTACCTTCACCCTATCACCCCTTCCTCTCCCCGTCCCTCTGTTGCCTCACTCAGCCCCACAGCTTTCAGTGTTTGGACTCGGCAGACTGAGCTTCTAAACCTGCTTCTGTCACTCACTGCTGGGGGACCCTTGGCAGAAGGTCCCTTTGTGCTTGCTGGGTCTCAGTTTCCTTATCTGTGAAATGACAGAGTTGCACTGAATGGCGTCCAGAGATTCTTGCAGTTCTGATTATGGGCTGTCATCTTTGATCCCTGTCCTTCCCTGCTCTCTCCCCTTCATTCTCATTCCCCCAGGTTTTATATTTCAGTGACTCCATGTGGGGCCTTACTCTACTAGTGTAGTCAGTCAACAGCAAGCATTTGTTAAGCACCTCCTGTGTGCGAGGTACTGTACAGACCCTGTTCTCACATAACTCGCCCTTACCTTCACAGTCTAAAGAGGATTGGGAAAGGATTGTATAGAAGGTAAGATTTTAGCTGGGACTTGAAGGAAGTCAGGCAGCAGAAACAAGGAGGGGGAGAATTGCAGGTGGGGAGACAGCCAGTAAAAATGCCCAGAACCAGGAGTTGGAGGATCTTGTTCCAGGAACAGCCAAGAGGTCAGTGTCACTGGATTGCAGGGTGGGGACAGGGAGAGAGAAGGTGTAAGTGGGAAGGAGCCAAACAGAGGATTTTGTATTTGATTCTGGAGGTGACAAAGAGATGGCAGAGTTTATCGAGTAGGAGAGTGATGTGGTTCTGTGTGTGCTTGAGGAAAAATCACTTTAGCGGCTGATGGGAGCAGGGGTGGGGTGGGGTAAGGGGGTTGTGGCAGGCAGCCCCCTAAGCTGTGGAGTGATGCAGGCCTGCAGCAGGAGGGTGGCAGTGTCAGAGGAGACAAGGGGGCGGGTGGGAAAGATGCTACTGAGGTCAAATCAACAGGCCTTGATAGCAGATTGGCTTTGGGGAATAGTAGAGAATGATGCCTAGGCTGATACTAGAGACAGGACAAAGAGGAGCCCTTCACTGCCTGCAGGGAGCTTATGTTCTACCAGGGCAGATAGCCCGGGCACCTCTCAGACAGTCTAAGGGCTCAGGAAGAGCTTCCTGGAGACCAGTGCTTGAGCTGAGCTTTGAGGGAGACTAGGGATTCTGTGGGGCAGAGGTGAGAAACTGTAGGCGGGGGCACTTGTGCAAGGGGCAGAAAGGAGAGATTTTGTGTGGTGTCATCAGCAAGGCCGGTCTGTAGCGTGGAAGATGAAGGAGGGTTGTGTGCAATAAGACTGGGAAGGCGAGGCAGTAGTGTGAGGGGCTGATACGGTCATAGTCAGGTAAGATTTTTTAAGAAGAGACTTGAATGTGAAAGGAAGCATCAGACAGTGGATGAGAAGAGGCCGAGGGTTAGAGGGGAGGTTTGGAAAAGAGGACCAGGAGAGGCACCATGGGCAAAGGGAGAGGATTGGCCCTGACCAGAAGAATGGCTTCTCTTCTCTTGTCTTCAGGGCAGACATTCACATGGCTTCTTGCCATTTCTCCTGCCTCCCCATGGCTGCCTTGCCTCACTGATACCAGTGCTGTCTGGCCAGTCCCTGTGAACCCTTGAGCTTTGCTGATGGGTCAGTGCTTGTCTTGGATCACACAGGCATCCTGCCATCTGATGCTGAGTATGTCCTGCTCTGCCCTCCCCTCTTTGCTTCTGACTCTGGCCCTGGAAACAGTCATCAGATCACTACTGCTGTTGCTGTTAGAAAGGGCCAGCCCATCCCCTGGCCTCCTGCTCCATGCCAGACCTCCCTTTCCCCTCCACTACTCTTGGCTTGTCTCCCCCATTACAAGTAATTCCTTGAGGGCAGGAGATGGCTCACTTGTCTGTTCACAGCATCCAGCACAGTGCCTGCTCCAGAGAAGGCACTGAATGGGGTTTTCATTCGTTCACATTTCCCCATCCTCCCCCTAGTGGCAGTGGTCTACCTGCCTGCAGGTCATGTGTCCTCATTTTTCAATTATTGCTCAAGATATTTTCAAGTGCTTCCTTTCTTCCAGCACTGTGCTCCGAGAGTTCATTCACTGGCCCACAGTGTTCCTCTCTTATGCAAGGGATCAGCACACGTGCTGAAGCTGCCTCAGTCACCCTGATCTCTGAGTTCTTTAGTCTCTTCGGGTCCCAGGACCTACCCCCAAGATTATTTTGAGGATCTAATGAGATAACCTTTGTCAGGTGAATGGCAGACTTTAAAAGACTCTAGAAATGCCACGGTGACATCCCTGAGTGATGTAGTGGATGGATCACTAGACCTAGTGTCAGGAAGAGTGGAGTTCCTGGCCTCAGACACAGGCTAACCTTGTGACCCTGGGCAGATCACTTAACCTCTCTTTGCCTCAGTTCCCCTCTGTAAAATGGGGATAATATTAGCACCTGCCTCCCAAGGTGGTTGTGAGGATCAGATGGTCTGTGAAACACTTTGCAGATGCTCAGTAGCTATGTCAGTGTTGGTTCTTCTCACCACGAATTAGTATTTTCTTAGCAGTAATGATGCCTCACCCCTCCGTGGTGTAGTCACACCCTGATCTCACCGTTAGCCACGCATGATCAGGAACTCCCTAATTTCTGTTTTCCACTCCACCTCCTGGGAGGTTATGACTTTCTGAGGAGGCCCTGTGGTATTCCAGGTTTAGCATAGAGGAGTGTAGCTGTGACCTCTCTCTGGAGTCATTCCTTTTTGAGTGGTGTCTGAGTCTGGTGAGGATCCTTCTCCCTGGGTTTGCTCCTTAGGGATTCTGGTTCAGGAAGGGCCTGAGGGCACTGGACGATGGCAGTATTTATACCTGCAGAATCCTCATGGGTTAGACTGTACTCCAGACAGCTGTACTGTTTCTTACAAGATTCTGTATTCCCCGCACTAAGCACAGACCCGGCACATAGTTGGTGCTTCATAATTGCTTGTAGATTTGTTAGAAAGCATTTTATTCCTTGTGTCTTTACAACTCCCCCGTGAGGCAGTGTAAATGTGCCTATTTTACAGATAAACAAATTAAGGCACAGACATCAGAAGTTGACCATAGGCACGTGGTAAATGGTGAGGACCAGGCATTGGAGGCTTGGTTCTCTGATTCTGGGATGCGGGGCCCTGGCCCCCTGGCCCCCTTAGTCATGGTGTCCTGACCCCTTCACCCACTCAGTCCCACTTCCTATCCACCTCTGACTCGTCCCCCCTGCAGGCCAGAGCCTGTTCATGGTACCTCCACAGCCTTTGCCAACTTTTAGCCCACCTTTGTCATTTGTCAGGCTAGGAAGCTGTTGGGTAGGGTCCACTCTGAGCCCGGGCTTTCCTTTTTTTCTCTAGCAATTCATGGAGATTGAGCCTGAGATGCTGGCCATGGAGACCATAGTCCCTGTCTACTTTGCGGTGGAGGATGATGCCTTGCTCTCCATCTATGAGCAGACACAGGCTGCCTCAGCCTCTCAGGGCTCAGCATCTGCAGCGGAAGGTAGGGGCTGGCAATGGGCAGTTGGGCAGCAACTTGACTTCAGCGTTCCTGGTGTCTCTGTCAAGGGGTGGGAGGGGTGGGGGTGGCCGCTGTCCTTTCCGTTCCCCTGGAAAGTATCCATTTGGGGGATGGTTGGACATGTTCTCATCCCATTTCTTCCCTCCTTCCATGACTCAGCAATGGATCAGCATTTCCTCTTTAGCTGGGAAGAAATGTCAGGATAACTTTGTCTCCTGGTAAACAAAACAGCATTTTAATTTATTTTTTATCATTAAATTTATTGAACATTGAAAAAAAGCTGCATCCATTTATTTTATTCATTTTTAAAATTCCGTTTTATTGATGCTTTTGCTTTTTCACATTAATCACTTTGGAGTCTTTTCACCCTCCCCTCATGGATCTTTCCTGGTGACACAGACAAACAGCTAAGCCTGGTTGCCCAAACTGGTGAGGGCTGGCAGGCCGGCCCTCCGTCCCGCCCCGCCAGGGCCTTCGAGTGCCCCCTGCTATCCTGACCTGGATCATTGTTTCATTCTTATTTCTTTCCTGGCTCCCAGTGGCTCATCACAGTCACGTTGTGTTTACCAGGTTTTGGTGCTTTTCTCATTTTGATATTGTAGTCCTATTCTGCGCCCTCCCCACCCCCAATCAGCTCATTTGTTGTCTCTCATGACACAACCATATTACCATATTCCATTATGTTCCTGGACCACTTTGTTCAGCAGTTCCCAGTCAGTGGGCCCCTTTTGGCTGCCCGCAAATGTGCAGAGGCAGCATTTTAAATAAATCTCTCTGGCATCTCCCATCTCTATCTAATTAAATGGTAAAAGTTGTGGGCAGACAGTATAGTCTTTGTACTGGACATCCTTCTGCTTAAGCCCCAGGATCTTCACTAGCTCTCGGCCATTGAGGACACTCCCTGGCCTCACAAGGTGTGGGGGAGATGAGGATACCACTTGTGCCTCATTCCCAGAGAGATGGGCTCCTAGGGCAAGGGAGGGGCTGGGGCGCACTGTGATTTCCTGGAGGGAATTGGGAGGCGTGGGTCCTGAGCACGGCACTTGTTGTCTCTTCAGTTCTTCTCCACACAGCCACTGCCAACGGCTTCCAGATGGTCACTAGTGGGGCCCAGAGCAAAGCTGTGAGCGACTGGCTCATCACCAGTGTGGAGGTGAGTGCCCTGAGGCCGGAGCTCCAAGGCAGCCCCAAGCAGGCTCTGCTGAATTTACTGAGGCGCAGAAGTAGAAATACAGAAAACTCCCTTTTAAAAAGCGATTTAATAATGTCCACATTTCCAGGTCTATTTCTTTCCCCACTGGGAGCCATCCCTTAGAAGGAAGGAGAGAAAAAAAATCATCACATTGAAATTATGTAGAATGAATACAGTCATTACATTTGAAAATACCTGGCATATTAGATGTAGTGTTCCCTGCCCCCACTTCCCACCTCTCCAGAGCAGGAGGGGGAAGAGGAGGCCTGTAGACAACTTTGTCTTTTGCATGTGGTGTATCCATTGACAGCTCTTTAATTGCCAAAGGAACTTCCCCTTCCCAGCCATTAACTTTGAGCTCCACCCTGCCCTCTTTGGCAGTGTCTATGCTCAGTAAATGCATGTTTGTAGTGTAAAGATAAATCTGATGCAAATGTACACCTGATCAATTAATGCCTGGATTCACTGAGGCTGTAGATCTACATAGAGGACTTGGATCTGTGGTATCCTTCCCCAAGACCCTAATGCTCTCCTCCCCTTTTGCTACCCCCTAGCCATGCCTTAGCCTGGGGCGGAAATGAGTCTGGGTTCTAGAAGGCTCTTGAAGTACAGGTGATGCACTGGCAAAATCTGCCTAATGGAGAGGACCTTCAGTGCCAGTTTAAGTTAGGAGAGGCTCAGGATGGAGATGCAGGAACAGCTTGGGCAAACCTGCTGTTGGAGAGGCAGGGCTGCATGTTTCTACCTGAGCCCGTCAGGTGGCAATGTAGTGGGCACTGCTCTTGGGTGTATGGCAGTCCCTCTGCTGACCAAGACTTTCCAGTCCTGTGCCCCTGCATAGAGAGGCCTAAGAGTGAGAGTCCAGTCCCATCTGTCTATGACCTCACGTTAGCCTGTTTCCTCATCTGTGAAATGAGGGGTTAGATGAGTACAGACTTCTTAACCTGGGGTCCAGAAACTGAGCTCTTTAACGTATTGATACCTTTCCATAACTGGCTTCCTTTGTGATCCCACATATCTCATTACTCCTAGGCTTCTATTCACCAGGCGACATGCCAGTGTCCAGGTCATAGTGGAGGTGAAGGATCCAGGCCTGAGGTTCTCTCACAGAGCCTCCCTAAAGTTTGGACCCTGTGGTTCTTCCCCAACAGCAGATATGTTTCAGGGAATACTGACTAGAGCCCCTTCCCTCACTCCCCCTGTCTCTTTGCCTGGGGAGGGCATCTGGACTCAGGTGCATCCAGGTCTTCTTGGCCTTCTCTCTGCACCAGGAATGGTTGGCCTGTCTCTTGTAGCCAGATGGTTTGGGATTAGTGACTTCAGAGGTACCAACCTGTAGTGGACAGAATATGGGCACGGGGAAGATGTGGGTCTGCCCTCCCCATTGGGCAAAACACTGCTGAGCCTTTTTTTCTCATTTGTTAAACACCTGGCAATGCCAACCTAATGGCATTGTTGTGAAATTCAAGTGAGAAGTGCCAGATTGGAAGCCTTGTATTAATGTCAGCTATTATTTATTAGTAGCCAATAGCAGAAGCGTCCACAAACAGTTGAGTGTCTGCCTTGTAGGAGGGCCTGAGAGGGAGCTGCTCTGAGGCTGGGGTGAACAAGCTAGGGATCCTGCCCTCCCAGAGCTTACCTTCTGGTTGGGAAGGTGTGGCATCTCCTCAGGGGAATGTCAGGTGGTGGGAAGTGTGTCCTGTGAACAGTGCAGGCTTAAAATTCTGAGGGAGTTCCTTGTAGGGATTACTGCCTTCCACTTCTGGGGCTCAGGGAGGGCTTCTGGGAGAGGTGACGCCTGCTCAGAGAAGAGGATTCTGGGCTGGCTTAGCAGCTGTCAAACATAGTGTCAGTTCTGGGATGGTGGGATCCTTGTGAGGGAGTAGTGGGACATAAGACTGGACAGGCAGGCTGGGTCAGGTCAGGAGGGCCCCAAGCACCTGCTATTAGTCATGCAGGCTTTGACTCAGCTCACCCTCAGTCTCCTCTGGCCTGGTTACTTCCTGCTGACTGAAGCTTTTGTGTAAGAATGGTGGGATCCATGAGAGACCATGGAGGAAGGCCACAGCAGGGCTTTTACCCAGCCTTGGTCTCCCTACTTCCCTCCTTAAGACGTCAGGAATGGTCCCCGTCGGTTAGGTGGCGCCATAGTGCCCAGGGTACTGAACCTGGCTTCAGGAAGGCCTGGATTCAACTCCAGCCTCAGACACGTCCTTTCTGTGTGGCCTTGGACAAGTCACTTAACTTCTGCCTCGTTTTCCTCAACGCTTAAATGAGGATAATAGTAACACCCCGGATTGTGTGAGGATCAAATGAGAGAATATATGTGAAGTGCTTAGCCCAGAGCCTGGTACACAGTAGGTGCTTAATAAATGGTGGGGCACGACCAGTGGTGGGTAGGATTGGAGCACAACTTGAGCTGCTTCTGAGAGGTCTCAGAGTCTGGAGTACAAGGCTGATGGCTGGCCCAGTGGCTTTCTGTGTCTGTGAGAGGGAGATGCCATGTTCTTTTTGCAGGTGGCGACTCATCTCCTGGTACCTTTTCTCCCCATGCTGATGGTGGCTTTCTTCACAGGGCCGGCTGACAGGACTGGGCGGAGAGGACCTGCCCACCATTGTCATTGTGGCTCACTACGACTCCTTTGGAGTGGCCCCTGTAAGTGTTTCCCTCAGGTTTTCTCCCCTCCTTGAGTTTCCTTTCCTTTCAAGAAGAGTCAGGGTGGGAGGGTGGGAAGGGAGGTTCAGGGGACTTCTGTCCAGAAGGCTGCTCAGAGGCAAAACCTAAGATCGCTGCTTTGTTCTAGTGGCTCTCTCATGGAGCAGACTCCAATGGCAGCGGGATTTCCGTCCTCCTGGAGCTGGCAAGGCTCTTCTCGAGGCTATACACCTACAAACGCACCCATGCAGGGTAAGTGGGCTGGAGGCCTTGGGGATCTCAGGGGCTTAGCACCATCTGCTGCCCAATCCTGGGGACTTAGAGCTGGGGGAAAGCCGCCGTGGGGTCCAGCCAGGATGACCTAAGAACCCCCTTTTCCCTCCTTTCCCATTCTCTTTTCAGTGACTTTGCCCTCCTCCTCTTTTCCCTCCTGTCTTCTTACATTCTTTTCTCCCCCCTTCTCCCTGTCTCCTCACTATCCTGATGCTAGCCTTTTTTTTGCCATCAGGCTGTTCTTTCCGTACCAGACCTAGAATCACACATTCTCAGTACTGGAAGAGACCTTTGAGCTCAGCTAGTCCAAGCTTGCACTCCATGTAGCAGTCTCCATGGCAACCTCCTTGACAGGTGGTCAGTGAATGCTTGAATGCTTTCAGGGGCTGAAACTTCCCTCCTTGCAGGAGCATCCGTGGGGCTGCTCATTATGTGATGGCCTTTGTCAGATGGTGTTCTTAGGTTTGAACTGGAATGGACTTCCCTATGTTTTCTCCTGTTGGTGCTAGAAAGGCCTGTGACTGATCATCAAGGTCATAGCATCCAACCTCCTCATTTTACAGATGAGGGAACTGAGGCCCAGAGAAAGGGAAGGACTTGCTCCCAAGGTCACACAGGGAGTCAGTGACAGCTGGGATTGAACCCAGATCCCTCCCATATACTTCAGATCCAGTATGTTCTTTCTGTTTTGCCAAGCTGATTATGTTCTCCGCTAAATAGACTCTTTTCAGACTTTACTCATGCATTTCCTTCCTTTCTTCATCAGCATACGCTCTTCCTGAATTAGAGTGCTGTCCTAATGCCTAGTGCTGACATGTATGTGATATAGAAGCTATGAAGAGTCCTTAGAGCATAGAATGTTAGAACTGGAGGGCCCTTAGAAACCCAGAGGTCAGGGTTGGGAGGACCCTAGGACATGGAAGGTCAGCATTGAGGGCGCCCTCAGAACACAAAATGTCACAACTAAGAGAAACCTTAGAAGTAGTATAATCCAACCCCATTGTACAGATGGAGAAACTGAGTCAGAGAAGAAAGGACTTGATGAAGGTCTTGAAGTGAGTTAACAGAAAACCTGGTTCTGGAACCCAAGGTGACTCATTCCCAATTCCAGGTTTTCTTCCCCTACAAATACTAAAAGTGTTTATCCAAGATTCAGACACCAGGAAAGTCATTGAAAGTGGAAAACACATGTATGGACCATTTATACTGCTGGGGAAATAGGGACCTCTTGAGTGCTCAGCATAACTAGTCTGTGAACAAGACTGGCACCTCTTTCATCAGTTCAGTTCAACAAATACTGAGAAAGCTTATGAGGAAAGCTCCATGCCAAGGACACAAAATTAAAAAGTCTGAGGGCCCTCCCAACTCTTACATCCCCTGTCCTAAGGGCCCTCCCAGCTCTAATACTGTAATCTAATTAGTTCTGTTTACCTGGCAGGTACAACCTGTTGTTTTTTGCCTCTGGTGGGGGCAAATTTAACTATCAGGGAACTAAGCGGTGGCTAGAAGACAACCTTGACCACACAGGTGAGTCAGGGGCTGCTGCTGGGGGCTGGGGCCAGTCTGGGAGACTATGGCAGCCAGGGTGAGATACCTTGAGGAGCTGATCTCCTCCTTTGGCCACTTGTTCAGGGGGCCAGCTTGGCTGCTCCCATCACCTGCCCCCTACCCTCTTTCAGACTCCAGCTTGCTGCAAGACAATGTGGCATTTGTCCTCTGCCTCGACACCCTGGGCCGAGGAAATGGCCTACACCTGCATGTATCGAAGCCTCCCAAGGAGGGGACCCTGCAGTACGCTTTCCTTCGAGAGCTGGAGATGGTAACGGTCTAGGGTGGGAGCATGGAGGACCGAAGCCAAGGGCAGGCAGAGTCCCACATTCCTCTTTAGTTCTGCTTGAGGGATGGATGCCTGGTGTACAAGTAGGCACTGCCCCCAAAGGACCAGCAGGAGCTGGCCTGGTGCTCTTGTCCTCCCTATCTACCTTCCCAGAGTTGGCAGCCAGAGCCTCTGCCTGTAACAGAGTGCCCCTGTTGGCTGTCCAGGTAAAGACTGGAGCTCGGCAACCTTCTCTGGCCACGGGCTCCCCACCCCTATTTCCAGCCCAGCTACAGCCTGGTCTCTGTGCAGGTGGCTTCCAGTCAGTTCCCAGAAGTGAGCTTTTCTATGGTGCACAAGAAAATCAACCTGGCAGAGGATATGCTGGCCTGGGAGCATGAGCGATTTGCCATCCGCCGGCTCCCGGCATTCACAGTCTCCCACCTGGAGAGCCATCGAGATGGACTACGAAACAGCATCATGGATGTCAGGTAAGGGTGGCCACCTCCTCTCCTCCTCCCTCCCTCTCTGAGCGTTCTCCGAGGCAGCCTCTTGTCTGCCCACAGCTAGACTCCAGGGAGCTGCCTTCTCCCTGTTGGTGGCTTTGTTTCCATCCTCCCAACCACCCCCCTCCCCTCCAACTACTTAGGGGAGCAGTTGAGGGGACCTCAGCAACCTTTCTGTCCAACCTAAGGCAAGCTTGAAGACATCCTGCAGCCTTTACTGGATGCTCCTTGTATGGCCCCACACACTACTTCAAGCCTAGGCACACCAGCCCCCTGGGACCTTTCTTCCTCGTCTCTCCTTAGTCCTTCCTGAGGACCCTCAGTATACTCAAGGGCTTCAAATCTTTCTCTGCCAGCAAGCCAGGTCTGGGGGGGTCTCTGATTCAGTTCAGATAATACCTGATGAGCATGAAGGTGGTGGGCTTGTTCTACCAGGAGCACGGGATTGAAAAAGGACCTGGTCCCCAACCTTAGGAGGTGACATTCTGATGGGATGGGGTGGGCTGGGTTTTGCCATAGTTGGTTACCACACAGCAGAAATAGTCTGGTGTCTTTCCTTGTGGGTGACATTGTGGGCATGAGCTAGTGAAATGAGAAGCCAGGGCTTGACCCAGGAAGGAAAGGGAGCTGCCTGGCACTGATGTGGTCCTGGGGAGGGAAGCCACACAGAAGAGCACCGTGGCATGTAGAGGGGGAAGCGATGATTGAAATCCAGCCCCCTCTGGAGAGGAAGAAGATGAGACCCAGAGGTCTAGCACCAGGGGACGGCACCTCTCCATCCCCAGCTGAGGAGTCATCCAGAGGGCACAGACACCCCTGGAGCGAGGGGCAGCATTGCCAAGAGCCTCCGCTGAGTAGAGAAGGCCAAGGGCTCCTTAGTCTCAGATAGCTTGGTACTGCTCAAGCAGAGCTGGCAGTGAGGACTCAGGGCTTAGTGCTGGAGCTCAGGCCTATCCCCTCCCAGACTGCATTTACCTGATGGGCCTCCCAATGGGAGAGAGGTAGATGGTTTTAGGGAGGAGGGTGGGGCCTCCTGCCTTTCTGCCTGGCAGCTAGTGTGGCTGGAGCAGATGAGGTTCCTTCTGGGAGTAGAGGAACAGTGCATCAAGCCATCCCGGCCTGGGCCTCGCTGCCTGTGCTCTCTGTGGTGCAGCTTCCCCTCAGGAGACTGGTCTAGACACTGCATGGCATCCTGGCTGAGGGGAACTGGAGAGGAAGAACCTCAGCCTCTGGGTGTGCAGGCTGGGGTTTGTAAGTGCACACTGTTTGACTGGGCCCTCTCCCACACACCTGCTTTCTTTTCTCTAAAACCAGACACCTGCTCTCAGTCCTTACATCACTTCACAGGGTCACTGGATGGTCCCACAGACCCTGGAGTTAGTATTGTTATCACCGTGCTGCTTCAGCAGAGCCATCCCCTCCTGGGTTTGTGTCTGCAGTGGCCTCTCTGTGTCTTCTTAGCCTGCACGCATCTCCCTCCTGCCTTCTGTAAATACCCCAGGGACTCAGAGATCTCCCCAGGGCCTGGACGTCTTCCTCCCTTTCCTTTATCTTATGGTATTTGCCCTCATTCTTTCCCAAAGACCACTCACCTCCTTTTCAGTCTGCCTAGGTCCTTAATACTTGGGCACATCACTTACTGGCAATTTGTCACACCTACCACAGTGAGTCGTTTCATTCTCATCTTGCTTTTTATTTCTAATACTGAACCTGTGAAACAGGGAGGGCTTTTCCATCCCATATTTCCTCTCCTCCTCTCACAAATGTATGTCTAGTCCCTGCAGTGCTGGTGTTGGGGCCTCAGGGACCTAGAAAAGTGCTTTCTGTTTCAGATTTGATAATCTAATAAAGGAAGGTGTGACATGCAGAAATAAGTCGTGTACTTCAATGGGATCTGTGATCCGTGGCCTCCATCCAGTGAGCTGGAGGATGTAGGTGACCCTGATGTTACTTACTTCCTCAGTATGAGCAGCCTACCTCCCTTTCTGGGATCTCCATCTCTCTGATCCCTGACACTGGTGCTCCTGGTGACCAAACACCTCTCCAACACCTTCTGATGAACCTGAACATTTTAATTCTCTGGGGAGGGGAATTTTTCATGACACAGCAATATAGTGGTAGAATACCAAAGTTTAAAGTACAGGCTTTTGTTTCAAAGAAAACCCTGGAGTTGTTAAGCGTGGGAGACATTTTCCCAAAGGCGATCCAGCCTTCTTTCCTTCTGGGCTATCTCATTCATTCCTCCAGATGCACGTACTGCCTGGGGAGCAGGAGTTCAGTATTCTTTTGATTTTTTTCTGTGTAAATGGTTCAGCCAAACATTTTTGAGTGAGTCTCACTTGTGGGAGGAACTGCCACGACAGAGGGAAAACACAGGAGCATCTGGAAACCCTCATCGTTAGCCTCCAATTTGCACTCTGCTGGACACCCTTCAGGACAGTAGCAAATAAATGCTTTTGGGGAGAACACTCATATCTCGGTCTTAGGTGGAGGGCTCCGTCTCGTTTGTTAACGCCTTTCAGGGTTTGACTTTGACATGTTCATAGGAAGTACCTTGAGAGCTTGGCAGGCAGTGTTCTTCTCTTATGAACTAAATTCTTTTAAGTCACCAAACAGTAACCAGGTTTGGATCTTTTGGTCAGTTGAGTGACTGTGAAGACCTATGGAGCTGTAGAATAGGTGCTGGAGGTCAGCACCTTCTCTGTAGGGTAGGGCCTGGACGAGATCTGCTTGGGCCACTGTCGCTCTGTCAGGACCACCTGGCTAGGGTGTCTGAGTTTGAACTCGCATGCAGGTCTTTCTGGCCGCTTTTCTCCTCCCTATACCATGCAGCCTCTGGCAGTGAAAAGGCTGCTGACTCTGATGCACATGTAACTTTTGAAGAGGTGGGAAAACCTTTTGTGACAGTTAGCTCTGCAGTTCCCCCCACCCCCAAGTCTCTTGCCTTCTTTCAACTTTGTGCCCTCTGTGTGTGCGTGGTCTCTTCTCGTTGCTCTTCCCATTTTTAGTTTCTTTGGCATCTTTGCTGCTGCCGCTTCATGTATGACTTGGGCATTGGGACGTTAGGATTCACCCGTGTATGAGCTTCACTGTCACTGGTGAAAAAAAAGTGTTTGTAGAAATATTTACAGTTTTTTCTCACATCTTACCTTTTCTTTATCCTTCCAGTTTTATCCTTAAATATCCCCTCAGCTTGTCTGGTTTCTTCTCAAGCTTTCTTTAGACATGTTTTTCTCTTCTTTCCTTCTCGATAAGTTTTATGATAAGAAGTACTGCTTGTGTTTTCCCACTGTCATCCTCTGTAGGATTTTACAGATGAGTGTTGCCTTTGGCTGCCATGTTTGTCTAGTGGGCAAAGAGATGGAGCATTTTTTTGACTGAGATGGTCTGAGTGCTTGTTGTGTGTGGCTTTTGCTTTTAAATTGGTTAGTGCACATCTGTCCTTTTATTTATTTCCCATTTTTCTGTATTCATAGTTTGTTTCAGTAGGTAAGGTTGGACACATCATTTGCTGGTCTCCTTATCTTTATTCTTTCCATTTGGTATTTGATCTTGTCTCTCACAAGTTGGTGGCCAAGGTCACTGATGTGGAAATGACTCTCACTTTGGAGTCTGAATGTTTCTTGTCTTTGTTTTTATTTCAAAGATATGTTCATTTTTGAGAGCTGGACATTTCCACAGAACTGTTTCAGTTGTAATACAGTTTTTTAATTAACAAAATTTTTAAATACAATTTTATTAGTAACTTTTGTTTTTAACATCACCTGCATTTTTCACTGTGTCATTCCCCACACTTTTCAGAGAACCACTCTTTTTAATAATGAATAAAAAAAGGAATAGGGGAAAAATGAGCTATATGCATTACTAGCCAACATATTTTAGAGGACCAGTACCGAATGGCATGTTTTGCACCCTTGATCCTGCTCATCTGTGAAGAAGCAGGAGTTGGGGGTGGGGTATCTTCTCACATCTCTTCTTTGGTGTCAGGCTTGGTCAGCTTCACTTTTTGTGGTGTTATTTGGTGTTTGTCCATTGCCACCTGCCTTCCAACTTAGAGAAAATATTCATGATGGGTAGGGTTCTCAGAATTGTTTACAAGTCTTTGGCATCTTTGGTTTTTTACTCCTGTTCCAACATCTTTCACAGTTTCTCACCCACTGTATCTCTGCATTGAAGTCACTGAATATAGGGGAAAGGGCACCAGTTCTGAAATCAGAGACCTTTGGTTCAAATCCTGTCTCCGATAAAGCATTTAACCTTGGGCCTCAATTTCCTCATCTGTAAAAAGAGGAGGTCAGACTCGATGGCTTCTGAGGTCCCTTGCAGATCTGTGATCATCAAAGCATGGGTTGATTTTTATTCAGAGAGTCTTAGAATTTCTGGGCCCCCTCATTCCCTGCAAGAGTTGTTGGTATGTCACTGGCCATTAATTATCTTCACAGTAATCTTTTTGCAAAGGACTGATATTGTGAGTCCTGATTACCAGGACCAGATAACCAGTCATCCCTTGAAATGAGATTTCCTTTGCCCCTGACTGCAAGATCACATCTAGCTCCTTTGTCTGCGTGTCCCAGGAGAATCTTCCAGCCCCTAGTTAACTCCTGGATCCTTCTGTCTTCTGGTTTCACTCATGGGGAGAATGTCAAGGCTATGATAGCATTTATTTCTGTAACTGTATGGCAGCTATTTAGCATGCCAGTAGCCTCGTTAGTATTCGTAGACAGTTTATAAACTGATTCTTAGCACTCTCTCCTCAGTCGCTGCTGGAGTGAAAAGGAGGCTTCATGGGACTGAGAGTTGTTTTGTTAGATGGGGTGCAGTGGCTGTGTAATCATCTCTCCATGACTGACCTGCTGGTAATGAACCTCTCTGTACTTTGGCTGATTCTTGGAAAACAGAAAATTTATTGCTGGGAACTTTCCTTAAGCATTTCCAGCTCGACAGAACCTGCCTTCAGGAATCCAAGGCAATTTACACTGCATGTGAGGCCCATAGCAGTCCCATAGATCATGGAGCTGGGCTTTGTAGTGCAGGCCTGAAGTCCGTGCTGCTATGGAGGCTGAGGTTGGTGGATCACTTGTTTCAGGAGTTCTATATTGTAGGAGACTTTGCACCAACAGGCTGAACCCAGAAAGACCAGGTCAGAAATGGGGCAGCTTAGAACTTCAGTGCCGATCAATCTTGAGATCTGGCCTGAGAGCGGCAGCTGGACAAGAAAGGGAGGCCAAGTCTCAAAAGGAAAACAAAAGAATATAGAGTACATAAGAGTAAAAGGGACAGTGATGGACTTGTGATTTCATTGGTATAGGGATGTCCTAGTTGAGGAAAACTCCTCCCCATGCCAGTCAGTGCCTCCTTCACAATTTATACAGCTAAAAGTAGTCCCGTTATTTGCATAGGTA
>CM053773.1:192945018-192964097 GCA_028658325.1 Potorous gilbertii
CTATTTCCCTTGGTGATCTTAACAGATCCCATGGATTCAATTGCACCTCTATCTAGATGATTCCCAGATCTATTTATCAAGCCCTCAGCTCTTTCCTAATCTCCAACCCCACATCTTCAACTGCCCACTGGACATAACAGACTAGATGTCCCAGAAACAATAAAGACACCAATATGTCCAAAACCAAACCTATTTTCTCACCAGACTCAAACTCATGACCTTCCCCTCTTTCTAATTATTCTATTTCCATTGAGGATGCTGCTATCTTTCCAATCACTCAGGTTCACAACCTAGCTGTCATCCTTAACATCCTCAATGTCTCTCACTGTATCTCATACTGTTGCCAAAGATGTGTTGATTGCCTTGGTAACATCTTTTCATTTGTGACCCTTTTCTCCTTCTCTTACCACCACTATCCTCATGGACACGAAGCCTGAATGATTGCAGTAGCCTGTTGGTGGGTCTGCCTGCCACAAGTCTGCTCTGGTCCTTCCTCGAAGTGATATTCCTAAAACACAGATCTAACCATTCAAAAAATCCATCTAGCTCCCTACTACCTCCAGAATCAAAAATAAAATCTTGTTTGCCTTTTAAAGCTGACCCTCTCCTACCTTTCTAGTCTTCTTACCCTGTTCCTTCTCCCACATGCTCTGACATTCAATGCCACTGGCTTCCTGGTTGTTCCTAGAATAAGTCACTCCATCTCTGCTTCATGATTTTTCACTTCCTGCCTGGATAGGGGCACTCCCTCCTCATCTCCACCCCATCTGTTCCCTAGCCTCCTTCAAGTCTCAGCCAAAATCTCACCTCTACGAGACATTTTTCCTAATCCCCAGTAATGATGGGGATTTCCTCTTGTTGGTTATCTTCAATTTATCCAGTCTACACTTGGTTTGCAACTAGTTATTTGTATGTTGTCTCTCCCATTAGACCAGGAGCTCCAAAGGGCAGGAACTATCTTTTGCCTTTCTTTGTCTCCCCAGCAGTTTAACACAGTTCCTGGCACATAGTAGGTGCTTAATAAATGCCTGCTAATTGTTTGATAGATTGAGGAGGATGTTTGGAATTAAGGGAATAGCTAAGGGAAAGGGGAGGTGAGAACTGAAGCAGGTCTTGATGGGGCACTTGGGTGCATGTGCTTGGGCCCCAATTCTAAAATCACATTTCTCTTTAAAAATCACATTTCTCCTTAGCCTCAACATACTATCTCAGGCAGTTTCTTCCCAGCCCAAGGGCACAGCCTGCCCCAGCAACAACTGTTATCTCCCTTCCTGATACAGCAGCCAGCTGCGTCTATAAAACTTATTAGTCTGAACCAACTGTGTACTGGCTGAACAGGCTGTGCACTGGGTCATAATGACGTTTACCACTCACTGACCAATCGTATGCATCCTAGACTTAGACATACTTATACTCCCTTACATGCATCTTGTCTAACAAGACATTTATGAGAGCAACCTGGTATTTCTGAGTCATCCCTGACCATTAGTTTATTTAGTGACGTTTCAGGTCTAAAACCACACCTCCAGGTAGCTCCACTTTGGACCATTTCCCAATGAACTCTGGGTAAAATACCTGCATAGTAGATACCAAAAGTGCATGTTCCTTTCAGAATTGATGACTCCTTAACCACTCCCTAATCCCACCCCAAAATACTTAGTTAGCATATTTGGTACTTGCTATACTGTAGAATATCATATATAAATTTTACCTGTACCCCTCTAAGGTTGCAGGTTCCCTAAGAACTCTTGACCGCTGAAAAGTGTAATAAATCTTTACTTTGACCCCAACAATGCTTGAGTTCATGAATACTTCAGGCAAAGTGCCCCTGGTATTCCTGTCTTTGTGAGAATCTCTTCCAGCCTTCATCAATCTGGCCATATCCTTCTATTCAATAAACTCCAGTGGCTCCTTATTACTCCCAATAAAATTTATCTTGGCTTTTAAGGCCCCACATAACCTACTTTCCCAGTCTTTTTACACCTTTCTCCCCTCCACCTACCTTGTGATCCAGTAGGTGCTTAGTAACTGCTGGTTGGTTGACTGAGAGTGGGGAAATGAAGGGAATATGATTGTACTGTTGAATGGTAGGGGGCAGGTATAAGTGACAGTGTCAGGGGTAGAGAGGAGAATTTGGACTGTGCAGAAGGGATGGAGAGAGAAGGAGAAAACTTGGACAATGGTGGAGGGAGAGGAGGATTTGACTTGTGTTGGGGTGAAGAACTGAACAGTGTTTTGGGGGTGGAAGATGATACAAGGGTGATGAGGGCTCATTACTGAGGGACCCACTAAAGTTGCAGAACACAGTTTTCAAAGGGACTGCCAATCAAGGAAGCGCAGTCACTTACCTGGCCTCCAGCCCTCCCTCCTCTTCTAATAACCAAAGCTCGGTCCCCTCCAGGTCCAACTATCAAGTCTTGACTTTGGCCTCTGGTGGGGGGCACCAGAGGGCAAGAAGCAGCCCCTGGACCCTTGTGTGATAAGGAAAGTGATGGAAAATACTTTTAAAAAAAGAGTCCATGTCCTAAGCTTGGGGGTTCTTTTTGCCAACCTAGGCATCTACAAGATCCCTGTGCATCCAGGAGAGGGAGCTCATGGGAAGAAAAGAGAACTGGACTTCAACCCAGGAGGATGAATTATAGAACTGAAAGTGACTGGGTATGGGGAAAGAGGAGAGGGGAGCAGGGAACGTGGCAGGGACAAAAATAGATTCACGGAAATTTATTCATTTGGGGGTAAATAAAAAATAGTAAGAACTTCAGAGGCATACAATACACTCAAGAAGAAGTTATCCCCCTTTTGATTCAAAGCCTCCATAGAAGGGGAACCCACTCCCCACTAGCTTCGGAAGCCCCCCATTGCCCTTCTGGACAGCTTACTAGAAAGTCTTCCCTGATCGAAAGCCTAACCTGCAACTTCCCTCCCTGACTCCCCACCCTCCCACCCATTGCTCTGTGACCAAACAGAGCAGGTCCAGTCCTCTTCCCAGGACAGTCCTGCAAATGTTGGGGGAGCTAAACAAGGTGCCTGCTGCATCTTCTCTCCTGCAAACTTACCATCAGCACTTTCCCCTATCAATTATTATAAGGAATGATCCCAAACCCCCTCGCCAGCCTGGAGCATCCTTGAGACACTCTCCAGTTTCTGTATGCCTAAAATTTGATGCCCGCAATTCTCTAGATGTGGCCTAGCCTACACTGTTGGAATCATTGACTTAGAACAGGAAGGAACCCCAGAGCTTATTCAGCCCAACCTCTTCATTTTACAGATGGGAAAACTGAGACCCAGAGGTCAAGTGCCTTGCTCGAGGTCACCCAGACCAGTAAATGATGGAGCTGGGATTCAAACCCAGTTCCTCTGACTCAGCAGCCGAACTCTTTCCATTGCACTGTATCATAATAATTGTCTACTAATCCTGGCCACCTCTTGAGACTGGATTAAAGAAGGAAATGATGGTGTTGGGGGGAGTGATAGCAAGGGTCATGAGATGAGAAAGGGAATGGAGAAAGTTCTTGGAGAACAACCGTGAAATCTATAGAGCATCAAGCAAAGATCTAGGCTGAGGAAGGGGGAAGAAGGTGTGCTATTGATGGCTTGGGAAGAGGATTGACACAGTAGTTGTAGAACTCAAGATCAGAAATCAGTTAGGGATTTGCCTTGGTGCAAAGGAAATCCATTTGAGATGCAGTACCACGTTTGTAGTGTGCCCTATGTGCATGGCTTCATTATTTTCTCTCAACTGTTCAAAAGCACATCAGCAGGAATGGAAGAGGTAGATGAGGGTTGGCAACGCATGATTTGCAATAGGATAAGGTGGGAAAGAGCAGACTGAGGAAATGTGAGGTGAAGGAACATCAATATGTGTTGGGCAGCTAGGTGGCACAGGGGAGTTAGCACACTGGACCTGTATTCAAATCCAAGATGATACACTGGGCAAATGGCAACCTCTGCCTCAGTTTCCTCAACTATAAAATGGAGGGAAGTAACAGCACTTATACCTCCCAGGGGTGTTGTGAGGGTCAAAGGTGCACTTTTTTAAGAGTAGGACTTTTGCTTAGCACAGTGCCCGGCAGACAGTAATTACTTAATAAGTGCTAGTTTCCTTCCTTCCTTAGTAAGATTGTTAGTGTTATTGTCTGTCCTTCATTCTGGAAGAGAACCATGACATCAGGGAAGAGACACCATAACATGCAAGTGAACTGGGTCTAAGGGAGGCAGGGCTGTGCAGGATGACCAGTCTCATTTTCACCTCCAGAGCCATCTGGGTCCAGCAGCCAGAGATATTCATCAGGATGACTGGCGATGGCCCCTTCCTCAGTTAGGAATTGACAGAGGAGGAAGATGGCATACCAGTTACTGACCTCGCTGAGAAAGGAGGGAGATTATCCCCAGGGCAGGGAGAGAAAATCATCAGGATATCTTTAGATCCAGAGAGATTCAAGGAAGAGGTTTCTGATGGTGATAGGGAGAGTCTAGAGGTGTCAATGAGGGGAGAGGAGGCAGGATGTCTTTTACCTTTGCCTCCTACACCACGGAGTCAAAAGATGAGAGAAGCAATGACCTGTGACCCCAGAGGTCCGGAGAGCTAGAAGATGGAAGAAGTCTAGCACAAATGGGAATTTATTCATTATAGAACAAGACTTCTATAGGGAACAGTATGGATTGTTCTGGATTAGGACACCGTAGCGAGTGGGGACAGGAAGCATTAAGGACAATGGGGAGAGTAGACCGCAAGTGTTATGGATTCCCACTCCCTACACTTCCTGCCCAATTAAGTATAAGCATCTTTAGGGAAGGAATTGCTTCTATTTTTCATGGCTTGACAGTGTCTTGCACATAGTAGGTATTTAATAAATGTCTGCTGAACTGAAAGGTTAAGAGACTTGTTGGGGGAGGTGGGAGGACACCTAGACATTAATTGGCTAAGCCATGATATGATGATGTTCAGTTGTGTCTAACCCCATTTGGGGTTTTCTTGGCAGAAATGCTAGAGTGGTTTGCCATTTCCTTCTCCAGCACATGGTACAGATGAGGAAACTGAGGCAAATAAGGTGGAGTGACTTGCCCAGGGCCACACAGCTAGAGTCTGAAGCTGGATTTGAACTCAGGTCTTCCTGACTCCAGGCCTGTTCTATCCACTGTGCCAAGCCTGGACTCTTCAAACTCCAAGGTCAGTGTTCCTTGTACGTTATTTCCATTGGACAGCTCTGGAAACCAGCTCAGGGAAGGCTGAGTGATTTTCCCTTGGCCACAGAGTGCAATCAGGAAGCCCATTCTTTTTGATTCTAACTGTACTGCCCTTTCCTTTCTCCTCAGCCAGATCCCTTGCCCTTCATTAGTAAAGCTCTTGGGAGGGAACTCACTTGAGAATCAAGGTGTCCCAGTGTTTCCTCTTACTAGACACCGAGCTTTCAGGGCTGACTGGAGGTGGAGGGTTGCTGAGTGAGGGTGGTAGATATTCAAATAAACCTCCGAGGAGGCAAGTAACCCTCCCATTACCTCCAGCTGCACTGCAGAACTGAGAAACACTCAGACTCCAGGCTGTGCAAGGCCTGCCTCGAGAGAGGGCAAAGAACTGGGGGGAGGTATTAGAAAACTCTCCGATTTCCCCATCAACCCCTCTGCAACAGGTCCCTTTCTTCTCCAGATGATGAAATCACTCCAACAGCCAACTGTACATTGGGGAGACAATGCGAGGACAAATCACTGCACCCACCCTCTCTGCTCCCACTCCAGCTCCACGGATGCAGGAAAGAACCAGCTCTCCAGAGAGTACTAAGCTCTTTGGTAAGTTAGGCCATCCAGATTTGAGGCTATGAATTCAACGGTGCGCTAAAACTTCAAGATTCCAGGAGGCAGCCTAAGTCCCCTCTAGATCACGGGTTATTAATCTGGAGTCCACAAACACAAAGGGATTTGAACAAAGATTTTATGGAGCCCTTGAACTAGGATAAGGGAGGAAAACTAGGAGTAACAGGTTAAAGCCCAGGTAAAACACCAAGTGTCTGAAACAGGATTCCACAGGAACTCTTCCTGATTTACACATTTTATCCACTGTACTCCTTAGCTGACCAAAAGATCTGTGACACCAAAAACCCTTAAGAGTCTACAACCATCAGCCTCTAAAACATGACTCAACAGGAAGATCTTTCAATATGGCTTTATTTTTCCAAGTTATTTCTTCCCACAGTTTGCAGGGACCCTGAATTAATCAATCTATTGACCTTACTGATCAACCCTAGGCAGAAGACTCCTTAGCCCAAACACATCAGTGCTCATTTAAAACAATTTTTTAAAAAGGTGGGAGACATCCCCCAAATCATGCCTTGGGATCTGGGCCAGCCTGTGGAGAGGCCCAGGAAGACCGAATGGCTAAGCTGATCACCCAAGGACCTCTGGAGGGATAAGCCCATTTTGCTCCCAGAGGAACCTGTGCAAAGGATATTTTAATAGAGGAGTGTGGTGACAGGAAACACAGTAGCCCCTCCCATCCCATTGCTCCCTCCAAATCCTCTCCCAGAAATCTCATGTCAGAGCTGAAAACACGGCATGCCAAAGCTGGAAGGGGCCTTAGAGATTGTGCAATCATTTAAGAAACTGAGGTCCAGCATGCAGAAGGGCCTTCATCATCTGGGCTTCCCAACTTCATCCAAGCTTCCTCTACTAGGCTGAGCTATAATGCCAGTTACCCAAGGGCAGCCTGAGGTTCTGACAACAAGGTTGCTATGGTAGGAAAGGCTGCCGAGGACCAAGGGCCTGGGGAGAGCGCTACAGTCCCACCTAGGAACAGTGAAACAGAGAAGAGGCACCTTCAGGATAGATCATGGTGGGTGGCATGGGTTCGAGAACATAGGACCGTTGTCCACAGCAACTGTGTGGTGACTCCAGTCCAAGCTCAGCAGTTGAAGGGCTGCATGACCAGAGTTGGGATTAAGGGCAGGAAAGCCAGATGGAAAAATCCACCACCCATGCTCCTGTCCTTAGACTTGGAAGCAGAAAAATGGAGGCAGCATCTGATAACATGGGATGCCATACTTTGTGCTAGACCTTCAGGGGTCATCTAAATTTGCTTCTGCCCAATGGAGGCAGCATCTGATAACATGGGATGCCATACTTTGTGCTAGACCCTCCGGGGTCATCTAAATTTGCTTTTGCCCTGAGCACGGAGGTGATGGTGGGAGATGGTCTCAACCCCACCCTCAAGTATCCTTCATGTTTCTGCGGTCTAGCTCCAGGCGCAGCATGGCAGCCAACTTTGACCTTCCTCTGACCTCCCATTCTAATCCTGAGATGCCCACCTAAACCCAAGTTCTTCCAAGGTAGAGACCACTTGTCTCTGATTTCACTTGTCTGCATACAAGGGCATGGAGTGAGTGCAGTCAGTAAAAACCAGTAGAATGAGTTTGATGGGTAGGTCTGAGGCCTTCAACTGACTAGCCAAGGTTCCAAAGCTCTTTTGGAACAGCCTTTCCTAAAACAGACCCTATAGGTCAGCCTGTACACAATGATCTAATCTGGATGCATGTTGCATCGACAAATTGGTGGAAGAAAAAGGGGTTGGGAAACTTGAGAAGTGGAAAAGAATCCTCCCAACTCTCTCACCTCCATGCATGAACTTCTCCCAGAACCTCCCTAAGAGGTGAGCACCCAGCTTCTGCTCAGAATATTTCCTGTGACAGGTTCACTACCTCCTACAGCAACCCATTTCCTTCCTGGGCAGCTGCTACAAAGCTAATTCCAACAGTGAATCACAATCTGCCTTTGTGATGTCCACCTAGTGACCCCCGTCCCGCTTCTGAGACAAAATAAATCCAATGCCTCTTGCCTGGGAGTCAGTTATTTGAAAGCAGAAATGCTGTTTTGGGGGGCTGTCTTCTGACAGGCTGAACATTCCTCTTTCCCATGCGTCATAGAAGAAGGAACCTCCTTGGGGCAGAAAGATGGGAGCAACCAACCCAGGAGGTCAGAGCTGAAAGGTACCTGAGAGGTCGAGTCCAATGGCCTCATTTTCGAGGAGACTGAGGTTTGAAGACATGGAGACGGTGGCCAGGCTGGACCTAGAATCTGGACCTCTCAACCATCCCTGCCCCCTCTGCTGCTGCTGCCTGGATCCTCAGGATGAAGCCCAGCTCTCCCTCCAGGGCTGCAGAGGGGCTGGGTAGGGAAGGTTCCCAGGAGGCTAATGAGCAGAGATGGCACACCTCCATGGTAGGTGTTTGGCCTCAGGGTGGGCCCATAAGGATGGAGCCCTCAGCTGTGCTCTTCTGGAGACAGAGACCCCTCCCACAGAGGGCATGTTGGGGGAGCAGGAAAGATGGGGCCTGGGAGCAAGAAGGCTTGAAGCCTCACTGCACGGGAGCTTCTCCTAGAATGCTGGAGTGATCACTGGACTTCGTAGGCTCAGAGCTCCCTCCCTCCCAAGGCAGCCTCTGCCAGGCTCCCAGTACTGGGGAGTCCTTCCTTCTACATCCCACTGTGCTGCTAGGTCTCTAGGGCCACCAGGACATGGTTGGTGTGCTCTCCCTTGACTCTCCATATCTTAATCACAGACTTCTGCCATGTGGCCCTCAGGCCTCTAGCTCGGCCCCACCCCTGGGCACCCAGACCTTCCGATTGAAGGCAAAGAGAAAGCCTAGCCAAGACAACCGGCCTGGGAAGGAGTCCTCAAGTTTCCGGTTCTCTTTTAATTCAGGTGTGCACTGTTAACATGAGCTCCGAGGTCTGGGGCATGGCAGGTCAGAGGGGGAGAGCTGAGCTTCCCCAGGACAAGCCTAACCCATGTGTCCCTGGGGGGCCTGAGCTCCTTGGCTACACCCCGAGGAAGCTTCAGGACACCTGCAGTTCAGTGTCTCAACAAAGTCTTGGGGCTGAGCTGCCTTGCCAGTGACAGGGCAGGCAGGCAGATAGGAGGTGGGCCCGAGGAGTTCTCTCAGGCTCGTGCCTTCTCTGTCCTGGAGCAGAGAGAAGAGCAGAAGGCAGGACCCAGCCAGAGAGGGGTGGGGATAGGGGGGACAAAAGGGCAGGGACGTGGTTGGACTGAACCGAGGCTCCTGCTGTTCCCTCCGTGGTGGCTGGCTCAGTGCTGCTTGACGAGGGTAGAGAAGGGCCAATTCACTGCTGCTTCATCTTCAAGGATATTCTCTGTACTGTCTTATAGAGGAGACCAAAGTGCTAGGACAGAATGGAGAACCGACAAGTCTGCATCTCAGAATCAAGCCAGAGGAGAGAGCCCAAGCCCTTCATTTTACAGATGGGGAGGCTGAGGCCCAGAACGGGAGGGACCTGTCCAGTTACATGTGCTACTAAGGGTAGAGTCCAGACATGAGCAGGATGACCAGGAAGCTACCAGCCCATCTTCCACCTGCTGCTAGAACCCGCCCCCCCCCCCCCCAGATCTAGAGAGTCACAGCCAAAGGCCTAGATGGGGCCTTAGAGTCCCTCACTGTACAGATCCACTCCCTGTGGGACAGAGCAGGAGACACAGAGAAAAAGGCCCCATCCCATCCCCCAGCTGCCCCCAGGGTAGGCATGTACAGAAGCATGGAGGGGATCTCAGAGTGGGGAAGGAGGAAGGAATCCCATGGCAGAGTCCTCTGACTCCTAGGCCAGGCTGCCTCCTTCCTCTACCACCCCAGCTCTGACCTGCTACCTTTGCATCTCACTCCACTGCTGAAACACTTCCAGTGGCTCCTGAGTTTCTCTGCCTGGCATTTGAGGCCCTCCCCAATCTCCCCTCCACAAACTGGAGGCCACAGCCAAACTGGGTAGCTTCCTCCCCTGGGCCACCCTCCACTTCTCCTTATGCCTTTCATCCTCATCCTTCTCATTCTTAACGCCACCTCCAGGAAGCCCTCCTGGACATAGTACTTTTCCTATCTCTCCAGTGTCATGTCTCATGTAACATCAGGTTTCATAGTGATCCACATCAATGTCTTGTCTTCCTTCCACAGTCCCCCCACTAGACTGAGCTCCACAATGGCAAGACTGGGTCACATCTAGTAGGTACTTCACAAAACCTTGTGATTCTCTTAGAGCCCGCATCTCTCCCAAGGCAGGGCCCTGCACTCAGACGGTACCACTCGAGGGAGAGACTGGGGACACGCTAGCTAAACTCCGTGCTCTCTGGGGCTCAGCATCAGTCTGATCAACAGGCTGCTCCTCAAGCCCAGAGGTGGGAATGAGACGAGGAAAGGCCCCACAGCCCTGCTCTCCTCTGCTTCACACTCCAGGAGTTATTTTGGGCAGTGGTCAGCCTGAAGAGAAAGGGCAGACCTGGTGTCTTCATCCCACCTGAACAATTACTAGCTTGTGGCCTTTATTTCTTCATATGTCAAATGGAAAAGTAGAACTCAAGAGTGTTTACCTCACAGGGCTGCTGTGGGGTCAAGGATTGTGCAAATTGGCCAAAGAAAGCCCTGGGCTCACTCTCCCCTCTTCTCCCCCTTCACCCTCCCCCAACTCACCTGGACTGCAAAGTAAGCCACTCCCAAGTAAGCTCCTATGCAGAGGGCCAGGAGTAGATCAAAAATGGCTGGTTTGACCCTGAAAGAAAGGAAAGGAAGCCAGCTCAAGTCAACAAAGAAGCCAGTGCTGACTGGAAGCAGACTTGAGAGACACGAATTCAGACAGGTAGAGAGACAGACAGGCACATGCGAGCGCACACGCACACACACACACACCCCTTCCCCACCCCCCACTCCCCACTCCACATCCTACCAAGCCCCACTTACCTGTAGGCATTCATCACCTGCTTCAGCTGATCATAGAACACAAACTCCGGGTCCCTGGAAGGGGAAGAAATGGGCCTTTTAGCAGAAGTGAAGCAAACAGACCCGGCTCATTCCGTAACACCTTCAGTCTCTTCCACTCTTAAGGAACACTGGTGACCCGTTCTCAGCTTCTCCCTACTCTAGCTATCACCTAATCCTAATCAATGCTGCACACAAAGAGAAAAGAGGAGGAGGGGAAGGAGAGAGAAGGAAAAAGAGAAAGAAGGAGGAAAAGGGGAGAGAGAAGAGGGAAGGAGGGTGGGGAAGAGAGAAAGGAGAGAGGAAAGAAGAAGGAGAAGAGAGGGGAAGGAAAAAGAAGAGGAGAAAAAGAGAAGACTTAAGGTTCTCCTGCAGAGGAGCAGAAAGTCTCCTGAGAAACAGTTTCACCTCTTGGCACACAGGTGATGGACCAGAAGCAAAGAATGAGACACACATTTTTCAGACACAGCTGATTTGTAGATTGTCTTGTTTATACTTGTTATAAGAGATTTTCTTTTGAGAAGGAGAGAAGGGAGGAAAGGAGAGAAGAAGGTGCCAATGAAGCATTAGAAAAAAACACAAACACAGGAGATAGAGACAAGCAGGACAGCTTTGAAACTGAGGGGAAATAATTATATCCTTTAAAAATAAATTCCAAAGTCCAGTCAGCCAGTGACAAAGGAGTAAACAAAAGGATGACAAAAAATGTGAACGATGGACCTTAGGGAAAATGCAGACGTGAGAAATAACCAAAACATTAAACTTCCATTCACAGACTAAAGGCAAGGACTGCATCCTTAAGTCAAACACCCCAAACCCAGCACCCCCCCCCCATTATCACAGCTGGAGGACAGTGGCATGTCTGCTAGGGGTGAGGGGGAAGGGAGAGAGAACAGTACTCAGACAAGGTTGATGCACTGGTTAGCTCTGCTAAACTTCTTTCCCCCTATCTTTTTAAAGTCTCTATTACAGGGGACAGTTTGCTGGGTAGGGGAAGAGGAGAAGAAGAGATGCTGAAATGAATGTGATGTGCAAAAAAAGAAATAAAGGAAATCAGTAAAGATTTAAAAAAAAACAAACCGCTACCTGGTCTGAGAGACCTATCTCCTCAGGCTCCTGGCTTACAGAGAACAGGGCAGTCACCCCAACCCGGGATCTCATGTGCCTGTGGCCTGGCCCCATCACCCCCACCCTCCCTCACCGTTTGTCTGCCTTCACATGGTGTTGTCTGACATCCTTCAGGTAGCGACTCAGGTAATATTCTAAGGTGTTGAGGAAGGTACTGTCTTTGTCCACAAGCTGGGCAGCACGGGGCTGGTTGGTGAGCCAGTCCATCACGGAGTCAATCTGCTCCTGCTGGATCTGCTACGAAGAGCAGGGTTGCCAGAGACTTGGCCCATTCATTCAAGCTCCTCCCCTCCTTGGTTCCCACCCAACCCAGGTACTGCAAAGGTCCCCTGTTCCCTTACCATCTGTTCCGTGAAGACCTGAAGATCAGCAGGAGTGCCCTGCAGAGAGAAGAAGAGGAACAGAGAGTGCTGAAGCTGGACAGGACAAGGGCGAAGGTGGAAGTGAGGGTCAGGGTTCTCTCACCTTCTTAGTCAGGTTGTAGATGACTCGGGTCAGGGCCTCTGCAATGATTCTGGTGTTGCGAGTGAGTGTTTTGGAATCTACCCGGGACCTTCAGAGGAAAAAAGGGACCAGAAATGAGAAGTCTCGCTGCTTCCCTGGTCATCCTTTCAAGGGCTGGAGGCTCCTTCTCTCACATACACCTTCTTCCCACAATGATGGGACAGGGATTTAGAGGCAACCTGATAACAGGTGCCTAGCACACAGCTCCTACTGTGTGCTAGGTCTTGGGCTAAAAGCCTTACAAACATTCCCTCCTTTGATCCGAACAACCACCCTGAAAGGGAGGTCCAGTTACTATCCCCATTTAACAGACAGAGGTGAAGTATCTTTCCCAGGATCACAGTTAGTGTCAGAGGCCGATTTGTAGCCATTACCAACACCTTCAATTCACCTCTGCCCTGCAGGAATGATCACAAAGTTGTGATGGTAAATGTTTAATAAACAGGATCTCCCCCCAGAAAGTCCATGCAACGCACTTCCACGTTGAATCTGCATTAACAACTTCTCCTTCTCTTTCTTAAATCTAGAGAAGCAACAAAAAAAATCAACCAAGTCCTGGCTGTACCATTTCCTGATTTTAGATGTAAACGTTCACAACGGAAGTTTAATAATCACCTCTCACGAACCAGGATGAGCTGGCTCCAGCATAGTCCTGAAATGGTCATACCCCAGATCTCCCCATAACCCATAATTGCATCACTTTCATGAATTTGAAACCTGACATTGCCTTTACTAACTGCAATCTCCCATCCTCTCCTTTCATTTCATTCCTCTAAAACTATTCCTTGTAGTAGTTTCATTCCTCCTGGTTATCCTAACTCATGAAGCCCTGCCTGGACCTCATCATCCCTTTACAGATTTGAATCCACAACCATACAGCCCTCCATCTGTGACTCCCTTGTCCTCTAGTCTGCTATTTTTCACACCACATTAATTATCACTCCCCAATATCATTTCTACCATCTGTGCAAAGCAATTGAAAGGAATCACTAACCATGGTGACTGAGTTCAGGAAAAATTAGCATTCTGTATCCTGGCTAAATGACCCTAGGTAAGTCATTCTGACTGCTCAATGCTCCCAGGAAAAGACTTTTTAAAATATGTACTCCTAATATAGGATTTTTTGACAGATATATTTCCATATAATTGGTTTCCTTTGTAATTCTTTGCATTTTATTTTTTTGCATTAAAACAAGACTTGGAGAAGAGAGTCTAGGACATTAAAAAAAAAGTGAAGAATCTTGCTCCAAAGCTATATATTACAGAATAGTGATGTAATGCCATTAAGAAACCCCTCTCCCACCAGAAAAAGATTAATCTCAACTAGGCATTCATTGCATCATGGCTATCTATTTCTTTGTGTTGTTAAATTTATCTAGGTCTGACAGGGACAAATTGAGGTCCCACATTATTACACTTTTACTGTCTATTTGTCCCTGTAACTCAATTTAACTTTTCCTTCAAGTATTTAGAGTCTACTCTGTTTGATACATACATGCTTGGCACTGATATTAATTTAGTGACTATGGTAACTTTCAACAAAATGTAGCTTCCTTGTTTATCTTTTGTCTGTGTTGCTGCTGTTTGGCTGGGAGCATGACTGCCACTCTAGTCTTTTTTTTTATTTCAGCTGAAACCTAATAAATTCTGCTGTATAAGATATCTTACCTTCTGCTTCAGCCCCATATTTTAACTATGTACATCTTTCTCTTTCACCTGCACCTCCTGTAAACGTTTTGTTGGGTTCTGGTTTCTAATCATTCCTATCCTCTTCTACTTTATGGGTGAGTTGATCTCATTCATGTTCACAGTATATTGTTAATTGTGTAATTCCCTCTATCCTATTCTCTTCCATAAGTTTGTTTTGCTTAAGACCAATCTTCCCCCATCTACTCTCGACTTTCTTCCTCCCCTCCCTTTTCCCTTCTCCCCTCTCCTATTTCCCATACCCAGTCCCATGTGTATTCTCCCCCTTCTTTTACTGGTTCAGATGAGAGTGAAGTTCAAGTGTTACTTGCTCCCCCCATCAACGACCTTCCTGTTTGTCTAGACAAATTTCTCCTTTTGCAGCCCCATTATGTAAGACCATTTTCCCCAACCTTCCACTCTCTTCCTCCTCACTGTTTTCCTTTTCCCCCCCCTTTCTATTCTTAAGATTATCAAAACATAACATGACCACTTCCAGGTCCTCTATCTAATTAGATTCCCTCTGTGACTTCTGATGATGACAGAATTGAGTGGATACAAGTATCATTTTTCTCCATTAAGACTGTAAACAATTTATCTTTGTTTAGTCCATGTGATCGCTTATTCATCTTTACCTTTTCAGGCCTCTTGACTAATGTCTGTATTTCAAAATATCCAGATGGCTCTGGGTTTCTTTTTCTTTTAAGTAAAGGAGTCCTTTATTTTATCAAAGATCTATTTTTCTTCCTGTAAGATTATACTCAGTTTTGGTGAACAAATTATTCTTGGTTCTAAGTTTACATCTTTTGCTTTCTGCAAAATGGTATTCCAAGTTCTCCACTCCTTCATAGTGATGGCTACTAAATCATGTATGATTCTGACTGTACTAGAATTTCTTCTTCCTGGATGCTTGCAGTATTTCTTTCTGCGTCCTGGAAGCTCTGGATTTTTGGTTGTAACATCCCTGGGAACTTTCATCTTGGAGTTTCTTTTAGGAAGTGACCGGTAGATTCTACTTCCACTTTGCCCACTTGTTCAAAGAAACAGGATCATTTTTCTTTGTTTTTTTTTTAATTTTTTTAACATTCTTTTCTTTTTAAATTGATTTTCAAATTCTCTCTCTCCTTTCTACCCCTACCTCACAGCTAAGAAAGCAAGCAATTGTGGTAACAATTATACACGTAAAATTATGCAAAACATTTCCACATTAGTCATATTGTACCCCTCCAAAAAAAGCAAGAAAAATAAAGTGAAAAAAATTATACTTCAACTTGCACTTAGAGTTCATTAGTTCTCTCTCTGGAAGTGGACAACATTTTTTCATAAGGGATCCCTTTGAACTGTCTAGGAACACTGTATTGATCAGAGTAGCCAAGTCTTTCACAACTGATCATCACTACAACATTGCTGTTACTAAGCACAATGATCTTTTGGTTCCCCTCACTTCACTTTGCATCAGTTCATATAGATACTGCTGTTTTTACTGAAACACCCCTCCCGTGTTATTTCTTATAGCACTTCAGTACTCCTATCACATCATATGCCAATATTTAGCCATTTCCCAAAGGATGAGCACCCATTGATTTCCAATTCTTTGCCACCACAAAAAAGCAACATTTTTATGCATATAGGTCCTTTTCCTTTAACCTCTTTGGTCTCGTAGTAGTACTGCTCAAAGGGCATGCAAAATTTCTTAGCCTTTTGGGCATAGTTCCAAATTGTTTTCCAGAATGGTTGGACCAGTTTATAACTGTAACAGTCATGTTTTCGTATACTTATTTTCCTCCATCCCCTCCAGCATCTGTCTTTTCTGATAGGTGTGAGGTGGTACCTCAGGGATAATTTCCACTTCTCTTATCAATAGCTATCTAGAGTTTTTCACACAACTATGGATGGATTTGATTTCTTCTTCTGAGAACTACATGTTCAAATCCTTTGACCATTTATCAATTAGAGAATCATATTTTTTATGTATTTGACTCCCTTCTATATTTAGTATATTTGAGAAATGAGATCCTTATCAGAGAAACCTGCTGTAAAATCTTTTGATATTACATCACTGTCTATGATACCTTTTAGCAAAACACAGTTTCTCTCTTTTTTGAGGCAATCAGGGTTAAGTGACTTGCCCAGGATCCCACAGTAATTAAGTGTCTAGGCTCAGATTTAAACTCTGGTCCTCATGACGACAGGGCTGATACTTTACCCACTGTGCCACCCAGCTGCCCTCCCCCTTTGTGGGGTAGGGCTATCAGGGTTAGGTGATTACTATCTCTTTTAATTAAGTCTGGTTTGACTTTTTCTTTGCCAAAGATCATGATTGCTATCGCTGCCATTTTTAATTCAACTGAAGCATATTAGATTCTGCTCCAGCCCTTTAACTCTTCCTGTTTGAAGTGTTTCTTATAAACATTATCTTATTATTTATAATTTCTTAAAATATGAAGGCTTTGCTCTTTTTTAAGCCATGGCTTTAAGGTACTATAATGATTCTTAAACTGTCTCTCCTATTTTCCAGGTCAGTTGTTTTACTATAAGACTAAACCTTACATTTTCTTCTAGTTTCTCAATCACTTGGGTTTGTTTTAATATTTCTTGTCTTATGGAGACATTGGCTTCTATTTGGTCCATTCTTTCAGGGAGTTTTTTCTAGTTTTTCCAAGTTATTCTCTTTTCAAATCTTTCTTCTTTTCCCATATTTTTTCCTCTAATGCTCTCATTTGATTTTTAAAATAATTTTTAGCCCTTTTTTAAACTCTTGCTTCATCTGTTCCAGAAATTACAGTTGAACTTGTGCCCAAGCTGTTTTTCTTTGAGGCTTTGCTTGTAGATGCTTTTAGACTGTGTCTTGAGCTTCCCTGTATCTACCCACAACACGTCATGGTGCCACTTTTTTCCTATTTGCTCATTCTTCCAGTTTCCTTCCTGACCTTGGATTTTATTTTAGGGCTGGGCTCTGCTCACTGATAAGGGAAATGTCTGAATTGAGTTTTTGTACTCAAGTTCTTCTGCTGCTTTCTTGGGGGCACTGATCATTGTCAGTCCAATGTCTCAGGGACCGCGTTTTGGCTGAGTACTCGGCAAGCTATCATTGTTCCCAAAGTGGTCTGATCCAAGACAAAATACATTCACTGCCCCCCTGGTCTGAGCTCTGCAAGCTCCTGACATGAGTCTGGGTCTACACAACATTCCTATTGGCTTATCTTTGGTTGGAAATTGCAGTAGACTGATGTCCAAATCAGCCACCATCAGTCAGCTAAGAAGCTCTGTTGGTTCAGAGTTGGTCTGTAATTCTGCCCTAGATATTCCACTGCAGGCATCAGACTGGGTTGGAGACCAAAACTGAGACCCCACTCCACTTCTTGGCTCAGTCACATAGCTGTTTGCTTCAGCTCAATCCACAGCCCAGGGTCAGCAACCAGTTCTCACACTCCCCTAGGCTTCCTTAGTCCACACTGGGTCTATGACCCTTCACACAGACCCAGGATCTTTGCTCATCTGCACAATCCCAGTTCTCCTTCAGTTTCCATATGCTGGAACACATCGCAGGCACATCCCTGGCTAGATCCTGCTCCTGGTAAACACAGACACCTAACTCTCTATACTGACCTGGGCTGGAAATGTGACACAATGATTTTTTTTCCCCTTGGGTTTCCCAATGAGGATTTGGTCTGATACATTCTCCAGATATTTGTAGGGGGCTTGTATTAGAGAAAAAGATATAGGACAATAGCTAAAGGGGCTGGATGAAACAGGTGAGGGCTTTCGAAAAGTAACAGACAGTGAGGTTGGAAGAGGAGGGCAATCTGTTGGAGAACACAAGACAGAATGACATCACTTCCGCATGTAGAGATTCAGGTCAGCTCTGGTATTCCAAACCTGCCCAAGCCTGGGCCAGGCACAATTAAACCCACTATACCTTCCCCAGCTACAAAACTAAATCAGCCTCCTCCCCAGGTGAAGGATCCACATTATCTGCAAGGGGGTAAGTAAATATCCCCATAGGAGAGGGGCTTCTGGCCCAGAATCCCATCTTACCTTTCAACAAGCTCAAAACTCAAAGCAATTACAGGTATCTCCAATAAAGGAAAAATATGATTCACTCCATTCAGTGTTAGCTATGTAGTCTGGTAGGGTCCTGCCTTGTCACTTACTACTTTTATGACTGGGCAAATCACTTCATCTCTCTGGGCCTTGGTTTCTTGATCTAACCCCAGGAGAGAGGAGGGAAGAAGAGCGAACACATGGTCCTTCCTTGTCTCTGATCCCTCCACCCCCACACAGAGATGTGCACTTTACCAAACCCTTCTATCTTATACAGGTCCTGGCAAGAAATCCAAGGGCTTGCCAGCAGCCATTCTGAGATGGGGAAGGGTGGAAGTACAGGGGACACTGCCAAATGAGATCACTGTACAGCCTGGGGACACTCATGCCAGGACCCCTTCCCATGTGCCCACATGTCTCTGGGTAAGTGTAGGAGCAAGGCTTTTCCAGCAGGACACTCTGATCCCACACAGATTTTCTGGGTGGGCTGCCACAGCCTGGGGTGAGGGCGAGGTGTGACAGCTGGCTGCACCATGAGAATGCCTCTGCAAGCCTCCAGGGACATCAATGCTCCACATGCAGGATCCTAAGCCTAGGCAAGGAAGGAGCCTCGGAGGTCATCTCATCAAACCCCTTCCCAATGCGGACGAGGCCAACGTAGCTTCTGCTAGGACCAGAGGGTGTCAAATGCCACCTTTTCCACAGAGCTTGCCCAGATCTCTTTCTCATCTGATCCTCTAATTCCACAGTACCTTAGAAGTGAGGTTCAATATGCCCAAAGGGCTACAAAAATGTGCATACCCTTTGACCCAGAAATATCACTACTAGGACTGTATCCCCAAGAGATTATAAAAATGGGAAAGGGACCCACATGTACAAAAATATTTATAGCGGCACTCTTTGTGGTAGCCAAGAACTGGAAATCAAGGAGATGCCCATCAATTGGGGAATGGCTTAATAAATTATGGT
>CM053773.1:192964597-193013404 GCA_028658325.1 Potorous gilbertii
TCCTTGAAGAACTTAGCCATGAAAGGGAGTGTAGGATGAAAGCCAACAGGGATGTCTGGCTCAAGGGAGGGTTTTTTGAGGATGAGGGAGACATGGGCATGTTTGTAGACAGGAGGGAAGCAATCAGTACACGGGAATAGAATGAAGACAAGGGAGAGAGTGGGGATGATGGCGGGGGATTTGTCTTAGGAATGGGATCGCTTGTGGCAGTAATGGGGTTCACTTTTAGCAAGGAGATGGCCCAGCTCTCCATGTGTGATGGGGGCGAGTGGGGGGGCGGGAAGGAGAAGAGAGTGACAGAAGGCATTTGAATGATGTGGGATGAGGAGGAGGAGGACAAAAGAGGCAGCTTTCAGCAAATGGCCTCAATTTTTTGGTAAAATTTGTGACAAGGCTCTGATTTGGGGTGGGGGTAGGGGGCAGCTAGGAGATGCCATGGGAACTTTAAGCTGGGATAAAGAGGTTTAGAAAAGCTGTTGTGGTGAGTGAGATAGCGAATCAGTCAGGGAGAGCTAAGATGACCATGACTGTTGAACCAAGACTGGAACCCAGTTCCTTGGACCCCAAATCCAACATTCTTTCCACTATACCATGCTGCCTCTTCAACTCATTTTTACAAATGAGGAAACTGAGTTGCAGAGAAATTAAAGATGTTTACTCAAGGTCATACAGATAGAAAGCATTCAAACCCAGACTCTCTGACTCCAAAACCTTCTGTATTGTATCATGCAACTCTTCCTTGACATCAGCATTTTCCACTTTGTTTTATTGGTTACTTGTGTCTCTGTCTTATCTCTCTGTAATAACATCATGACATAGTAAAACAGGGGCAGCTAGAGGCCTGGAGTTAGGAAGTTAGGAATTAGGAGTTAGGAAGACTCTTCTCCCCAAGTCTCAAATCTCAAGTCTCAGACATTTACTATCTGTGTGACCCTGGGCATGTCATTTCACCCTGTTCACCTCAGTTTCCTCATCTGTAAAGTGACCTGGAGAAGGAAATGGTGAACCACTCCAACATCTCTGCCAAGAAAAGCCCAAATGGGGTCAAGGAGAGTTGGACATGACTAAGATTCCCCCAAAAGTAGACTTTTTGAGATTACTGGACAGACAAACTGCTTCCCGTTGGATTTACTCTGTCTAAATCACTTGTTTGCAGCTTTCAAAACACAAGACTTTTACTTCTTATTTCTTCTGTGCTTATGGAGGCAGATCCTGGCAGACACCGGCAATCCCCTTGTTTATCCCAGAGGCATGCTGCTTAGGCAATCACCATTCCCCACCCCTTCTTCCAATGAGAAGGCAGGAGGTTAGGAACGTTGTTCATGACATTGCCTCTTGGGCCACATGGACAAGCACACATCACCTTCTGTCAACCTCTTCTTCAGGAATTCTTGGTATGCCTTCATAGCCCTGGCTGCTGCCATTTTGGGGATTTGGGAAAATTCCCTGTCAATAACTGTCTTCTCTGGCTGAGTGGGCTGAAGGTTGTGGGTGGGCATATGTAACTTCCATGTGCTCCTGCTCCCAGGCAGCCAGGATTTGTTGCTGGGGGGAGGAGCCTATGTCTATGAACAGGCTCCCGCATCCCTCATCAGAATCATAGGATCACACAGGATCAGAGACTTAGAGTTGAAATTAACTTTGAAGATCATCCCTTTTGATTCCTTTGTTTTATAGATGAGGAGAACGAGATCTGGAAAGACCATGTGATTTGTTCTAGGTCATACCGACAGGATTTGAACCCAGCTACCCTTACTCCAAATTGTTATAAGCTTCTAGATTTATTCTGCCTGTCTTCTAAACAGAAAAATAAACCAGTACAAAAGATAGAGTAGGTCTGTTGTTTTATAGACCAGTGAAAAGGGATGGATTTTCCTACAAAAATTCATACAGAAGTGCCAGCCAAGACATCACTTGGGTTTTTATTGACTGGAAAACAACTAAGAATTGTCTTCATTCTTTTAATATTCTATAAGGGAAGAGGTGTATTTATCAGTTTGATTGGGGAACTCTTCTGATCTACTTCTGTTCCATCAGTTATCTTCATCAGCATCATTATTAGATACTGCTTCTCTGTTAGGGTCTAATCTCTTCCTTGAGTCTCCTTGCCTGCATCAATGAGAAGGAGACTTTCTCTGCTAAGGAGATTCTTTAACTGTAAGAGATGGAACAAATATGATGTACAGGAAGTTGACACCCAAAATAAGTGACTATCTACTTGTCACCGATGAGCTCATCACCTGGCCTAATTGAACTACCTCCTCAAGTGCTGAAAGAATTGGCAAATGTGATTGCTGAGTCATTGTTGTTAGTTTTTCTTTTTTCTTTTAAATAATGTTTTATTTTTCCCTAGTTACATGTAAAGAAAATTTTTAACATTTTTTCTAAAAAATTTTGAGTTCCAAATTTTCTTTCTCCCTTCCTCCCTCCTCCCTGAGACAGTAAGCAATTTGATATAGGTTATACATGTTCAACCATGCAAAACATATTACCATATTAGTCATGTTGTGAAAGAAGACATAGACCAAAGGAAAAATATACAACAAAAAATAGTATGCTTTGATCAGCAATTAGACTCCATCAATTCTTTTTCTGGAAGTGGATAGCATTTTTCATCATGAATCCACTGGAATTGTCCTTGATCCTTGTATAGCTAGCTGAGAATAGTTGAGTCATTCGAAGTTGATCATTGCACAGTCTTGGTACAATGTTCTCCTGGTTCTGCTCAATTCACTTTGCTTCAGTTCATATAAGTCTTTCCAGGCTTTTCTGAAATCAGTTTGCTCATCATTTCACATGTAAATGTACATGGATGTATATTATATATTATAATTTCCATTACAATCATATACCACAACTTGTTCAGCCATTCCTCAACTGATGGACATCCCCTGAAATTCCAATTCTTTGCCACTACAAAAAGAATTGTTAGCAATTTTTCAAAGATGATAGAGAATTGGAGAGATACTGTAGTATTTTAGAAGGGGAAATATTTTCCTGATTTTCAAAAAATGGAAGACTAGAGTTTGCAATCTCTAAGTCAACATCAAGACTTTGATTCTTGACAAAATTGTAGAATATATTATTAAAAGGAAGCTTAGTAAACAATTAGAAACAGAAACAGTGATCATAAAAAACCAGCAAGAGAATTCTGTCAGATTTAGTGGCAGGCTAGGTATTTTTGCTTCATGTTTTTCTTTGTTTCAATCTGAGATCCCTGTTCAATATGATGATTGGGTACGTGTGAAATAACCATGATATAAAGACAAAAGGCATCAATAAAACATTTAAAAGAAAAAAAAAACTCAGCCCAATACTAAAGAGCCAGTGTGACTCCATATGATTCTGCCCATCATGCCTTGCTGAATCTCAGTCACTCCCATCATCTCATATTGTAGAGAAAAAATTGAGGCCATTTACCATGAGCTCCCTTTTCTTCCCCTTTTCTCATCTCCTATCACTCAGGCACCTTCTGTCATTCTCTCCTTTATCCTTGTCTCATAAGAAGAGGTGGCTTTATTCTTTATCAAGGCTAACCCCTCTACCTGACACTTCTGTTGACTGTTCAACTCCCAGTGATTTTCCTAAAGCTACAGCCCAACCCTATCACCCCCGTACTCAATAAATTCCAGTGGCTCCCTATTGCTTCCAGAATGAAATACAAAATGCTGATTGGTTCTTCATAATCCCCAACACACACACACACACACACACACACACACACACTTTCCTGCCTTTTTGCCTCTTACTCCCCAATACACACTCTTCAATCCAGTGACTCTGACCTCCTAGCTGTTCCATGAACAAGACCCTTCATCTCTAGGCTCTGGGCACTTCTCTGACTGTTCCCCATGACTGGAATGCTTTCCTTTCTCTGTTCTGCCTACAGACCGCCCTGGTTTCCCTCAAGTCCCAAATAAAATCTTATCTTTTGCAGGAAGCATTCCCCAACCCGTTTTCATTCCAGAGTCTTCTCTCTATTAACGATCTATTTGTCCCTCATATAGCTTGCTTGTGCACAAAGAGGGCAGCTGATAATGCCATGGATACAGCTCCGGACCTGGAATCAGAAAGGTCTGAGTTCAAAACTGGCCTCAGACACTTACTACCTGAATATCGTTTGAAATAATTGGGGGTGCTGGAATTGGAGCAGAGAAGGTGTGGGGGACATGACAGCAGGCTTGAATTATCTGATGGACCATAATGTGAGAAAGGATCAGACATGTCCTGTTTGACATAGGGCTAGGACAAGGAGCAGTGAGTAAAGCTACAAAGAAGCAATTTAGGCTGGATGACAATAAGAACCTCTAAGCCCTAAAGGCTGTCCTGACATGCAGTGAGCTGCCTTGGGAGACAGTGGGATCCTTCATGGGAGTCCTTCAAGCAGATGTTGGATGACTTCATATGTGTGTGTGTGTGTGTGTGTGTGTGTGTGTGAGAGAGAGAGAGAGAGAGAGAGAGAGAGAGAGAGAGAGAGAGAGAGAAAGAGACAGACAGACACTCAGACAGATAGACAGACAGGCAGACAGAGAGTGAAGAGGAGAGGGAGAGGAGAGAAAAAAGAATGAGAGAAAGAAAAAAGAGACGAGAAGAGAGAAAGAGAGATGTTTTATGTAGAACTTCTTCAAGTGTGATCTGATTCTTGCACTTCAGCATATTTGCGATTTGTGACCAGACAAACATCATACCCTAATTTTTATGCTTATGGGAGCACTCGTTCCCTTCTTTCATCAGCATAGAGTAAATGCTTGCTGTGTACAAAATATTATGCTGATGTAATGGAGTCCTTCCTGCTCCCCCTCCCCCAAACAACATGGGTAGGTATTTGCCACCTGTTTCTGATGGCTCATATGGGAGTTCTAGCGAGGGAGCACCTTCTGGCCATGTATGAGATTCCCTGTTGTGTATTCCCTGATTGGCTGTTGAGTAGAAAAGGCTAAGGATGGAGGGTGTCACATGTTGTGTTAGAAGAGAAAGTTGCTGAGAATGGCTCTTCTTGGGTGCAGCCCTCTGGGCCACATGTCTTCCTTCCTTCCTTCCTTCCTTCCTTCCTTCCCTTCTCCACTTCATATTTATCATCGTCTTTATTTTTTTTAAGAAAGATTTTTTTTTACTTTTGCAAAGTGGCTCTATATCATCTCATTTAAACTTCACAATACCCATGTGAGCTAGGTTTTATTTATTTTTATTAATAATTTCATTTAGTTTTAGTTCTCAATATTCACTTCCATAAGATCTTGAGTTCCAAATTTCCTCCCCAACTCTCCTTCTGCCCACCCCAAGACAGCATGCATTCTGATTACCCCTTAGGAAGAGTTTCTAAAAAGGCACAGAGCCAGGAACACAGAGGAAGGGAAGAAGAAGTTGGAATGACAAGCAAAGCATCCAGATTGGCCACAGTACTAGGATCCTGTGCTTCCAACCACGTGGCTTCCCTGAACCCTGAGCCCAGCTGTTCTGTCATCTTCTCTTGCCTCCTGAGCACTGAGGCTGAGAAGAGAAGCTCGAGTCTCTTGTGTCCTGTCTCCAATGTTAGGGACTTCCCACAGATATCTTAAACTCAACATATCCAAAACGGAATTCATTATTTTTTCCCTAAAGCCCTCCCCCCTTCCTAACTTTTCTATTACTGTCAAAGGCAAAACCATCCTTTCAATCACCCAACATCATAACCTAAGAGTCATCATTGACTCCTCACTCTCTCACTTCCCATATCCAATCAGGCATCACGTCCTGTCATTTCTATCTTCATAACATCTCATCATATATGCCTCCTCTCCTCTGACACCCCAACTAACCTAGTGTAGACACTCATCACCTTATTGCACTAGCTTGCTACTTGGTCTCTAATCCATCTTCCCCTCAGTTGTCTTCCTAAAGTGTGGGTCTGATCATATCTTGATTCAGTAACTCTTGATTCAGTAAACCACACTTTCCCCCTATTGCCTCTAGGATCAAATATAAAATTTCCATTTTGATTTTTAAAGCCCTCACTGCCCTCCAAGAACTCTTGAATCCAATGACCCCGGCTTCCTTGATGGTCTTTGGTCATGACTCTTTCCTTTTCAACATAGAATATCTTCTCTGTCTGTCCCTCATGCATAGAACTCTCTCCTTTCTCATTTCCTCTGGGCTTCCCTCAGCTAAAGTCTCATTTCTAGAAGCCTTTCCCAGTCCTTAATTTCCCAGTGCCTTCCCTCAGTTGGGAATATATCTCTAATTTAAGCTGCCTCTGTATTATTCACACATAGTTGTTTGTTTTGGACTGTGAACTCCTTGAAAGAAGGGACTGTTTTTTGTCTTTCTTATAGCTAGTGCTTAGCTAAGTTTAAGTCTAGTGGTTAGTGGTTAGTATCTGGCATATAGGAGGTGCTTAATAAATGCTAATTGGCTGACTCACAGTACCTTGCAAACAACAGGTGCATAACAAATATTTGTTAAATCGAATTGCTGAGTCTCATAAGCCTAATGGACTCTTCGAGTGTCTTATGTTTCTCTATTTTTTCATGGGCTGCAACGAATCCTTTGTGTCTTATTCATTTTCTGTGGTCAGTGAAATAAAAATTGTTTCATACCTAATTAAAAAAAGAATTGCATTGCTGAACTGAAGGGTGTTTGAGACTCTCCACTGGAGACTTCCTTACAAATTGACATTGACCCAAGAGAATCTCTTATGATTTGTCCAACCAATGACTCCTGACCATATCTGATGGGCCATGTGTGCACAAATGACTCTGCCAGAAAGAATCTAGAGAAAATTGTCAAGGATAACAGTCTTCAGGGAGAAATTAAAGATGGGGATGAGAAGAGGAGGGAGCACAAGTGATATTTTCATCATTGCTGCCAACTAAAGTCAAAGGCTTGAGAAGAGAAAGGCAGAATTGGGAAGAGAACAGTTGGTTAAGAAGATGGTATCTGAGAATGGAATTTGGGCTGTTGGACCACACATGCCTCAAAATATAGGAACGAAGGGATCCTGGCTAGATATGGAGTGCAATAAACAAGGGATGGTGTGGATGAATGTGCTTACAGTTTTGCAAATCTAATTAAAAGGGCTTTAAAATTGAAAAGGAAGAGGGGAAAAAGAAAACCACAAGGGTTTATTCACTAAGCATAGGAGTATAGAGAGTACCAGTGTGTGAAAGATGGCAGTGGGTTCATCCCAGAAATTTATGAGGAAAAAAATCTAAGCAGCAGGGACACCTATGGCCTTAGATGTCTATACGAATGAGAGGAGAAGTAGAGGAAGGAAGCAATTTGGCCTCATGGGCATCACTGAGACTTGGTGGGATGAGACCCATGATTATAATATGGCTTTGGATGGGTAGCTCTTAGTTCAAATGGGACAGGGTGGATATAGATCATGGAAAGTGGAGCATGGGATTAGGGTATTATTATATAATTAATCATGTTATATATATTACATAATTGTATATTAGAGAATAATGTTACATAAAATACATAATTATATACATTAAATAATACTGTTTATATACATTACATAATCATATAAAATAGAGAATGTTATATACCTTATCTAATATACAATTAGATAATAATGTTATACATAGTATATAATTATACACATTAAACAATGCTGTTATATACATTATATAATTACATATTAGAGAATAATGCATTACATAATTGTATACATTAAACAATACTGTTGTGTACATTACATAATTATATAAAATTAGAAAATAATGTTATATATTATAGAATATGTGCATTAGATAATAATGTTACATTATATAATTATACGCAGACGTGTATAATTATAACACATAACAATGCTGTTATAACTAAATATACTATATAACATTATATATATAATATATGTTACATTATATAATTATATATTAGTTATATATATTACATGATGCATATTAAACAATACTGTTGTATACATTACATAATTATGTAAAATTAGAGAATAATGTTATATGCACATTAGATAACAATGCTATATACATTCTATCATTATATGCATTGTATAATTATATAATAATGTATTATTTTGTAATAAAGTATACTAATGTGAGGAAATCTGGGAATCAGAGAGGGGAAACACAGGATCACAGTTTCAGAGTTGGAAAAAATTGTAACTGTCATTTAGCCCAATCTATACAGGACAATGACTCTCCCTTCTCCATCCCTCTTCCAACAACATACCTGATGAGGGTTTCTCTGGCTTTTGAAGGGCTAAGGAGAGAAAGCCCACTACTTCCTTAGGCAAACAGCCAACAAGCACTTAGTAAGTATCTGTTATGCTCCAGGCACTGTGTTGGACAGTGAGGATACATGGACTAAAAAGAAAACAGTCCTTGCTTTCATAGATCTTACCTTTAGGGAAGGCAACATGGACATATATAAACAGGAGTCTGGATTCCAGGAAGATCTAATGAACTTAGGAGAGAGATACTCTCTGTTTTCATTCTCTTCTCCTTTCCAGAATGTATGAAATTCTTTCTCTGAGACTTCCTATGAGTGTGGGGAGATGATGTCTCATTCCTTCCCCCACTTACCTCCCTTGGTTCCTCCCCAAGTGACTCCTAGGAGTTTCTCTACCATCTCTTCACCCCAGAAAATCACTGTAGCCCTGGACTTCTCCTGTTCTACCCTCAAGGCCTCTCCCTCTGGCTGGTTCCTCCCAGAATCTCCATTGTGGAGGACTACAACCAGGCCAGCTACGTCTTAATTTCTCTCCAAGCTTTACTCCAAACTCTCTGGACTTTCTCTACAACATCCTCTTGCTGGGTAGCTTCATTTCTTCCCTTTAACTTCTTGCTTTGAGCTTTCTTTTCTGTGTTATTTTACCCTATTAGAATGAGAGCTCCTTGAACACAGGGAATATATTTCTAATAATAATAGTGATAAATAATAATAGAAATTTCCTTATTATTTAGTTATTTGAGTCATGTTTGACTCTTTGTGATCCCACTTGGGGTTTTCTTGGCAAAGATACTGATGTGGTTTACTATTTCCCTCTTTAGTTAATTTTGCAGGTGAGGAAACTGAGGCAAACAGGTTTAAGTGACTTGCTCAGGGTCATACAGTCAGCGAGTGTCTGAAGTCAGATTTGAACTCAGATTTGAGTTCCTGATTTCAGGCAAAGCACTATATATGCTATGGTGCCACCTAGCTGTCCAGGCTGAGAGGGTTAGTAGGTTCTTTTGATCCTCTTTTAGTAGGAATTGCTTTACATTAGTAAATATGAACTCCCAGCTTCCATAGGAAATGGGAGGAGTCCATGTTGATTTCTGTTCTTTTATCTGTTTCCTCTTTTAATTTGTATTTTAAATAGGTTAGGTTGAAACTGTTTTGTTTGCTTGTCATTCACTCTTAATTTCTCTTTAAATTTTTTAAATGAGTGCTTTTAATTATATTGTCATTTTCCAGTGCTGCTCTCCTAATAAAACTCTCTCTTGTAAAAAATAAGTGCAGTTAAGCAAATAAATGAACACATTGACCATGGCTGACAACTTATGCCTCTTTCCATAACTTGAGTCCAGGGGGTGGCAAACTTTGTGGCCACATTTGTTCTGCCATCTGTCTTTGTGGGACCCTTGAGCCCCACAAATGACTTGAGCCCTTGAGAATGACTTTTAAAGTCTCACTTAAATAAAATAAAAAATTAATGTAAATAAATATAAATATTAAAACACAATTTTATTTAAAGATGTAAAGGCCATTCTTAGTTCATGGCCAAACAAAAAGACTCCCAGGTGTAGTTTGCTGACTCTTGCTGTTAATCATCTACCCAGAGGAGAGAGAACAGCTATCGATTCTTTGGGATTGACATCCATCAGTTCTTCCATATGTTCTTCTAATTTTTATTCTTCTACTTGGTATTTTTTTCATCCTTGCTCTAACAGGCCAAGGGTCTAGTTATACATAGGCAGATGATTCAGAAATGACTCTCACATTAGTAACCCCTTGTCTACTGTCTCCTAGGATATAGGCATTTTCACTTTGTGTGTATATTTTTGCGTGTGTATGTGTGTGTGAGTGTGTGTGTGTGTACACTTGCTATGGCCACTGATGTCTGATTTTCTACTTGAATAAAGTATTCATTAAACTTTCATAAGGTTTTTGTTTCACTTCTAATTCTTTGCCTGTTGCCCTCTTTTGTTTAGTTCTTCCAGTAGCTGGTAAATTTGGTGATTAATGGACAAAGATCTTATATTTAGAGCACCGATCAGTCAATAAATATTTATTAAGTGGCTACTATATGCCAAGCACTGTGCTAACAACCCAACCCTCAACAAAAGCAAAATACAATCCTTGCTTTAAGGAACTCACAATCTACTTAGTTAAATGGTATGCAAGCAGCTATATACGTACAAGAGAGATACAGATTAATAATAATATACAGAAGAAAAGACATAGCATTAAGGGGAATCAGAAAAGGAATCCTGTAGAAAGTGGGATTTGAGCTGGAAATTGAAAGAACCAGGTGATGGAGACAGGTAGAGAGAAAATTCCAGGCTTGGGGGCAGCCAGTGAAAATGCAGTCAGGAGATGAATTGTCCTGTGTGAGGAGCAGCAAGGAGGCCAGTGCCATTGGCTCTCATAGCATGGAGGGATGTTAAGAATTAAAAGACTGGAAAGGTAGGAGGGGGACAGGTTGTGAAGGGTTTTGAATGTCAAATTTATTCACTTGTTTTTCAGTTGTGTCCAACTCTTCATGACCCCATTTAGGGTTTTCTTGGCAAGATACTGGAGTGGTTTGCCATATCCTTTTCCAGCTCATTTTACAGGTGAAGAAACTGAGGCAAACAGGGTTAAATGACTCATCCAGGTTCACACAGCTAGTAAGTGTCTGAGGCTGGATTTGAACTCAACAAAGATGAGTCTTCCTGACTCCAGGTCTGGCACTCTGCACTGCACCACATTTTAAATGCCAAATAGATTTTTAAATTAAGTGAGTGTTCATAAATTTGTTTAAGATCTGTGTGATTCTTAGCATCCTCCGTTCCCTTTCCCAGCGTTCTGTCATTATCACTGCAGAAATGAAAGGGTTGAGGACCATTTAATTTTTTCTCTTTGTTTCATGGGTTGCCATGGACAACCAGAGAATTTATCACTTACTGGCATGCCTACTGTGATGTTGAATCTCTTGGTACTTAACTAGGCTGCTTCTCAGAAATCAGACAAGGGCTATCACCACAACCATCCTTCAGGCCATTCCATCTTGGATTCTTGGAATATGAGAGCTTCAATCTCAAAGGCATAATCTTTGTGAACTCAGGGTCAACTCCACTTTTCTGGATACACCTAGTTTGACTGATATTTAGTAAAAATATATACTCAGATTTACAGGTCTTAAAAGCTGCAGATGCTTCATGAATGTTCATGGATTATGTTTGCTTCAGGACAATGTTATGAGGAGGTTATCTCCCTGACCCAACCAAAGATAAGATGGTAAGCAAGGCAGGCCAAGCTGTCAATGTCCCTATGGTGGGAATTCCTGATTGAACATAACTAGGTAACTCAATACCTTTGGATGGATGAGGCTTCTCTGACAACTCCCTTCCCTTTCAAGAATATGGCTTTCCTTTTTTTCTGGCTCATTCTCTGTTCTGCCAATCCATGTGGATGCTTAGGGAGCCTCCTTCTGGAAATGCATGAGTACTGGAGATTTGTGAATTTCCAAAGGTTGAATGAGCCACTAAAAGCCCAGTGACAGGAGTCTGTGGCAGAGATTTCCATAACCACAAGTGCTTGGGTAGATCCAAGGAGCAACCTGTTTGACCTAGTTAGTCAATAATGAATCAATACCATAGCCAAGATATTTGTCTACTGGCTATACTGCATTTGGAAGTGAACTTGGCGGGGAGGAATTTTTGCAGCAACCACTTTAACCTTGAACCCACCCCAGGGAACAAGGTGGTAGAAGGGAGAGTATGAACCCAGTTTGGGGTGATATTTGTACTCCCTGCTACATCTTCTCAGTGAATATCCCTTTGTAAAAGCTAATTGATGTTAATTACTTTGATATTGAGAGATATTGGCCAGTTGAGAGTGAAGCACAGAGCAGCACAGACCACACCAGCATATGGTCATGTCCTGATAAATCAGCAGCAGGTCTTGGAGGCAACTGATCAGCAGCAGCTTCTGGGGATCTCAGCCTATAGATGCTAAGGAGGTAGGACAGCTGGTTAGAAGGAGATTACAGGGATCATTTTACTGGCATAGATCCAGATCAAGGAGGAGCACTAGCATACTAGAGCATGCAGCAGGGACCCTGGTCACAACTCCAGGGCAGAAAAGAGTGCTTGTCACTCACAGACCAGAGCACAGCTCAGAAGAGTAGTGAACACACTTTTCTTGGATCATACCACCTTGGAAGAATTGAAAACTTATAAACCCCTAGAAATATTTCTGAAAACAGCAGCATGAAAAGCCTAAAGCTTAGGACTGTGCCCCTTTCACCCCAAGAGCAGCCCCCAATTTTAAAATAGATTTAAAAGTCAAGAAAAAGGTGGAAAAATGAACAAAGAACAAAAAAAAGAGCCTGACTATAGAAAGTTACTGTGGTAACAAGGAAGATCAATATACAAATTCAGAAGAAGACAAAATTGAAACTGCTACATCCAAAGCCTCAAAGAAAGATGTGAATTGGTCTCAGTCCATCCCTCAAGAAAATTACTGGTAGAGCTCAATAACAATCAAGTAAGAGAAGTGGAGAAAAAATTGGAAGGAAAAATGAGAGTAATGCAAGAAAATAATGAAAAGAGAGTCAACAGCTCAGTAAAAAGGAGGCACAAAAAATACATACTGAAGAACATAACACCTTAAAAAGCAGAATTATCCAAATGAAAACAAAATGTACAAAAACCCACCAAAAAGAGTGGAGCTGGCCCAATGGAGAAGGAGGTGGAAAGTCTCACTGAGAAAAATAATTCCTTAAAAATTTGAATTGGGCAAGTAGAAGCTAATGACTCTATGAGATATCAAGAGGCAATAAAAAAAAAGTCAAAAGAAGGAAAAAATAGAAGAAAATTTGAAATCTCATTGGAAAAACAACCAACCTGGAAAACAGATCAAAGAGAGATAATCTAAGAATTATATGACCTGAAAACCATGATCAAAAAAAAGGAGTCTAGACATCTTCTTTCAAGAAATCATCAAGGAAAACTGCCCTGATGTTCTAGAACTAGAGGATGAAACAGAAATTGAAAGAATCCACTGATCATCTCCTGAAAGAGATCCTAAAATGAAAACTCCAGGGAATATTATAGCCAAATTTTAGATCTCTAAGCTCAAGGAGAAAATAATGCAAACATCCAGAAAGAAAGAATTCAGATATTGTGGTACCACATTCAGGATCACACAAAATTTAGCAGCTTTTGTATTAAAGGATAGAAAGGCCTGGAATATTATATTCTGAAAGGCAAAGGATCTAGAATTATAACTAAAAATAACCCAGCAAAACTGAACCCCAGGATGTTTACAGAAATGGTAGAAAGTTGGAGGAATGGATATTTAATAAAAAGAAGACTTTCAAGTGTTCTTAATAAACAGATTAGAACTGAGTGGATAATTTGACTTTCAAATACAAGATTCAAGAGAAGCATGAAAAGGGAAACAGGAAGGAGAAATCATAAGAGATTCAATAAGGTTAAACTGTTTACATTCATACATAGGAAGATGATACTTGTAACTCCCAAGAACTTTTTCATTATGAGGGCAGGTACCTGGAGTATGCAGAGACAGAGGGCATGTGTGTGACTTGATTATGATGAAAATTTTTTAAAAATAAAATTAAGGGGTGAGAGAGAGATGCACTAGGAGAAAAAGGAAGTGAGAGGTAGAGTGGGTTAAATTATCTCATAGAACAGGCACAAAAAAGTTTTTATAGGGCAGGGAAGATGGGGAGTGTAGCAGACAGCTGTTGAACCTTACTATCATTGTAACTGGCTCAAAGAGGAAATAATATACACACTTAGATATAGAAATCTATCTTACCTTACAGGGAAGTAGGAGGGGAAGAGGATAAGAGATGGGAGCAGGGCTATTAGAAGGGAAGGTGCATTGGGGAGGTGGCATTCAGAACCAAAACACTTTTGAGGAGAGATGGGATGAAAGGAGAGAGACAGAAAATAAGTGGGATGGGGCAGGGAATAGGATGAAGGGAATTACACAGTAATCATAACTGTGAAAAGAATTTTTACAGCAAGTTTCTCTGATAAAGGTCTCATTTCTTATATATATATATAATGGAGTCAAATTTATAAGAATACAAGTCATTTCTCAATCGATAAATCATCAAAGGATATGAACAGGCAGTTTTCAGATGTAGAAATCAAAGCTATCTCTAGTCATACAAAAAAATGTTCTAAATCACTATTGATTAGAAAAATGCAAATTAATACAACTCTAAGGTATTACCTCATACCTATCAGATTGGCTGTTATGACAGAAAAGGAAAATGACAAATGTTGGAGGGGATGTGGAAATTTGGGATGCTAAATATTGTTGGTGGAGTTGTCAACTGGTCCAACCATTGTGGAGAACAACTTGGGACTATGCCCAAAGGGCTATAAAATTGTGCTTTCTCTTTGATCCAGCAATATCACTACTAGGTGTGTATTCCAAAGAGTTTTTTAAAAAAAGAAACAAAGAAAAGGACCTATATATACAACCTATATATACAAAAATATTTGTAGCAACTCTTTTTGTGGTGTCAAAGAATTTTAAATTGAGGGAATTGCCCATCATTTGGGACATGACTGAACAAGCTGTGAAATATAATTGTGATAGAATACCATTGTGATATAAGAAATGATGAACAGACTACTTTCAGAAAAACCTAGGAAGACTTACCTGAACTAATGCAAAGTAAAGTGAGTAGAATCAGGAAAACATGTACACAGTACAATGTGTGATGATCAACTATGAATGACTTAGCTATTCTCGGTAATGCAATGATCCATGACAATTCGAAAAACTTATGATGAAAAATGCTGTCTGCTTCCAGAGAAAGAGCTGATAGAATCTGAATGCAGATTAAAGCAAACTTTATTTTATTTTATTTTAATTATGGTTCTTTATCTGTGTTTCCTTTCACAATATGACTAATATGAAAATGTTCTGTGTGATTGATTGCCCATGTATAACATATCAAATTGCTTGCCTTCTTAAGGAGTAGGTGGGGAGGAAGGAAGGGAGAGAAACTTGGGTACTCAAATTTTAAAAAAAAAACCTATCCTTTTTACTCCTATTCTCTTTATTTCAGAATTAAACTAAAGTTCATAGAGAAGAAAAGTAGTTTGCCCCAGATTATACCATGACTGGACTCTAGATCATCTTCTTTCCCTCTCTTCCCAACATTCCTCCCCCTGTGACATAGTATATGCTTTAGAACAATCCTTCAGACTGAATGGACCTGCCCAAACCGACTCGGGGCTATGTCTCAGGTCCTGTTATAAGGATGAGCTACATTTGCATGTCCTGGTTTAAAAGGAAAATAGTCGAGAAGGAAAGGAAAGCCAAGAGGAAAGGTGTACTCTCATCCACTAGGTGGCAGTAAGGCATCATGACCCATTTGCTCTCCATCTCATTAAAGGCATGAATGAAATAATAACAGCTAGTACTTATATAGTACATTCTCTCATCCCCAACATCTGGTCAGCTATTCAAGTCTACCTCTTCATTTCTACCTGGGATATATCTTTTCCATCATCCCCTTCCCACACTCACTACTATCAAATGACTATATACATACACACACACACACACACACACACACACACACACACACACATATATATATAATGTATTATATAATTATTTTTATATAATAGAATATATAATTATATAATTCATACAATATATAATTATGTAATTATATATTATATATTTAAGGTTATCCCTTATCAAAGTGCTATTTACATACTTAACACACATATATATGTACATACCTACATGTTATTATATGTTGTCACTGTTGTTTGGGTTCTCATTACCTCTCTTCAGCTATTGCACTGGTTCCCTAACTCCATCCCTTCAGGCATGTTCTTCCAATCCAATCCAATCCAGTCTATTCCAATCCAAAAATTAAAAAAAATTATAGTGGCTACTATGTGCCAGGCACTGTACTAAAAATACTTCATGTGGCTGCAATGGTAATCTTTGTAATTCCTTGCTCAAATGCCTTCTTTGGGTCCCCGTTGCTTAATTCAACTTCCTTAGTTTGGCATTCAAGAGCCTCTTCCTACAACCTATCTTTCCAGTCTTATTTCACAAAATTCCTTTCTACAGCTTCAGGCAAACTGCATTGCTGTTTCCTTGGTTTTGTTGTCTGTCTTCCAACTTTGACCAGTTGTTCATGCCATTTCCCAATCCTGAAGTAGAATTCAATTTAATAAACACTTATTATGTTCAAGGTACAAGGCATTAGCTAGGTTCTGGGTACAGAAAAACAAAAACTTGGTGGTCTCTGTCCTCAAGGGCCTTCCTTTCTACTGGAGTGATACAACCCAAGGACCCAGGACTAGGACGAATGGATACAAAATAATTTGAAGAGGGAAAGAGAGAGAGAGAGAGAGAGAGAGAGAGAGAGAGAGAGAGAGAGAGAGAGAGAGAGAGGGAGGGAGGGAGAATTTTAATATTTCGGAGAAGAAGAAAGCTTAGAGTAGGAGGTGTCATTCCAAGCTGAGGTGAGCCTGATTCTAAGAAACAAAAGTGAGAAGGGAGTATATTCCAGGCATGGAGGACAGCCACTGTCAAGACATGAAACAGAAGATGTGATGTTGAATGTGGTGAGCGTCAAGTAGGGCAGTTGGGCTGAGACACAAGGTCCCCAAAAGAAAGTGAAAAGGACAAAGTCTATGAAAATAGGTGGGAACCATATTGGAGAAGACATTCAGTACTGGGCTGAGGAATTTGTATTTTTCTGTGGAGGCAATAGGGAGCCACTAATGATTTTGAGTAGGTGATTGACATACTCAGACCTCTGGGGAATACTATTTGGTAGCGGTGTGAAGGATGAACTGGAGAAGGTAGAGACTGGAAACAGAGAGAACAATTAAGATGCCATCATACTAGACCAGCAAGAGGTGATTCAGGCATGAAATAGGGTAATGGTCATGTGAATGGAGAGGAGGTGGACATAAGAGACAGTTCAGAGATAGAGTGGACAAGACTTGTTGCTCATTTTTCATTTTCAAAGAGGATCAGTGACATCAGGAGGGTGATGTCTCTACTTGCAAGTGAAGTGAGGCAGAGCTGTGCAAAGTCATCAGCCTCACTCCTCCAGAGTCATTGGAGTGTAGTGGCAAGACATAAGTCAAGACAACTGGTGATGACTAAGCTGACAAAACTTGGCAATTGATTGAATGTAGGAGACAAAGAAAGAGTCAAGGATTACTCTGAGGTACAGATCTGGATGCCCAAAAGAGAGATGGATTCTCTCAATTGATACAGGAAGGTTGGGAATAAGAAAATGATTTCTATTTTGGTCGTGTTGGGCTTGAGATGCCTACAGGATGTCCTAATGAAAATGTCCAGCAAGGAACTGGCCATGCACAAAGAGATTTCTGGAGGAAGACTGCAACCAAATATTTATATCTGGGAGTTATTTGTATAGAGGTGATTATTGAACCCATAGGAGCAGATTGAGATCATGAGGGGATTGAGTATAGAGAGGGAAGTGACAAGGACCTTGGACAAAGCTTTGGTGGACACTTATGCTAAGTGGGGAGGGTATAGATCAAGATCCAGCAAAGATGGCTGAGAAAGGGCAGCCAGAAAGGTAAAAAGATAACCAAAAGAAATCAGTATTATTGATGTCAAGAGAGGACAGAGTCTATGAAAGGAAGGGGTAGCCAACGGCATGTGAAAGGTTCAGGAAAGTCATGTAGAATAAAGATTGAGAAAAGACTTTTAACAGATAATCAGTTAACTGTAGAAAGGAATGATAGCACCTAACACAGCACTTGGCACACAGTAGCTGCTTAATAAAGTTTGTTGATTGATTGATTTCCAGATGGAAAGGGATTGAGATATGAGTGGGAGGTGAGGAAATGAAGTAGCAGTGTAGATTTTGGATTAATCTTCCTAGAATTTCATCTAAAAAAGGAAGAAAAGATATAGGACCATCACTTGATGCAGTGGCAGAGTCAAGTGAAGGTTCTTAAGGATGAGGAACTCCCATAGATGTGTTTTTAGAAAGCAAAACAAGAACCAATGAGTGGGGAGAAATTGAAAATGAAAGCAAGAGAGGAATTTATCAAGAGCATGTGTCTCAATGGGATGTGACCAGGGTCATTAGGAATATGGTGACCTTGGCAAAAAAGGTTACCTCTTCATCAGAGAATAGAACAAAGGAAGAGAGAATGGGGGATGAGAAAGAGAGAAGAGTGAAGACAACTGGTGATCCAAGCTGACAAAACTTGGCAATTGGTTGAATATAGGAGACAAGGCAAGAGTCATGGATTACTCTGAGGTACAGATCTGGATGCCTGAAAGAGATGGATTTTCTCAGTTTATCCAGGAAGGTTTGGAATATTTAGGCAATAAGAAAATGATTTCTGTTTTGGTCATGTTGGGCTTAGGGGAAAAGATGGAGCTCAGAGGAAATGATCACTCTATTTTCTCATTCCTCTCTCAACTCTGCCCCAGCCTGGACAGACTTTTCCACCTCCTCTCTACCCAATCTGAAGAGGTGATCCTCTTCTCTGATGGGTGAGTTCCTGCTTAAACCCACCCTTTCATGAAGTCCTGGCTCCACTCCAGACTCTGGAATTCACTTCCCCTTTTAATTTTTTTTATAATGTATTGTCTTTTCAGAGAGTATAAGCTTCTTGAAGGTAAGGACCAGAGATATGTTGGAACCAGCTTTAGTGGCTTCTCTAAGCCATTGCTAAATTTATCATTGTGAGTATGTGTAACCAAAACCCTGAAAATCAGGGCTTGATTTATTGTTTTGTGGACTATCTAGACTTAAGAAAGTGATTGGGAATTGTTAATAATGCAGATGAAGCTTAAAAGTATGTCTTGCCATTGGGAGAGCCCACTGCTAAACATTTCCAACCACCTTTCTTAGGGACTGTCTTTTTTGGCTATGTTTGTATCCCCAGTGCTTAGCATAGTACTTGTCATACAGAAAGTGCTTAATCAATGCTTTCTTTACTTGTTTATCTGTTCTCTATCTACTCTTCTCTCTATCCATTATCTATATCTATATTCCTATCCATCCATCCATCATCTATCTATCTATTTATCTATCTATCATTTACCTGTCTATCCATCTATCATCTACCTGTGTGTCTGTCTATCATCTGTCCATTCATCCATCTGTCCATCCATCCATCTATCATCTACCTGTCTGTTCATCTATCTATCTATCTAATATCTATCTCTACATGTCTATCTGTAACAGTGACTTCCCTGACCCTCACAGCTCAGAAGGCCAGATATGTCATATTTTATGCCTCCTTCAGATTTTTGCGGCATCTTTAAGGGGGTTAGGAGGTATCTAGTCCTTCCATCGTTCTCTCAAACCCCTACTGATTGTGCTTCCCAAAATTTAGGGACTCAACTTCACTCTAGTTCCATTTAACCACTTAACAGATGGAAGAACTTTTACAAGGGAATATTTACTTCAAAGGTATAGCAAGGACAAACAACATCCTCTCCCCCAATATCTGTGGGACATAATCTCCCCTTACACCATTTCAGGCTCTTGGAAGAGGTTGGGGATTTGGTTCACAGCTTAACTCAGTTCCTGTATATCACAATCCCACCAAGTTCTGCTTCCAGAGCCCTCTTGGGCCTTTGTCCTTCGGTTTTCCCTGATAGGCTGGCAGCAACATCTGGCCTGGAACCCTGCCTCCAAGGCCATCCTATCTGGAGTTCCTGTGCCCAGGTAATCTACTGCTTGTGCCTCTAATGGAAAAGGACAAATAAAAAAGACCAACACCCCAATTCTTATTCTTGGGTCCACAGGTCCCCAAAAGGGGGATGTAGCCCTTCCCAGCTCAGTGCAAGGTAGTTAGGCTGAGAGAACAGGACCTTGACCCGCTGAACCTGGAAAAGAAAGAGAGACTGTCCCGGTCTGGTAATTTTAAAGCCCCTGCCTGTTCTGATGATGCAGCCGGTCGAAAGAGGCTGTTCCTACCCACATGGTTAAAGCACGTCTTCTCCCAGAAACTGGTCCCTGGTGTCTCCCACATGGCTGCCTCCATCTTAGGTGATCTGGGCATGCTCAAAGTCCCATCGCTTGTCTGTTTTTCTATTCCTCTAAAGTAGGAGTACGATCATCTGCTGAGAGGGAGAGAGAAAGGAGTAACTGAAGGGACCTGAAGAGAAAAGAGAAGATTTGGTATATTTATTTACCAATAGATTGATAGAAATTCAATTAGAGAAGAATGTAAACTCCAGGAGAATGGGACTGTTTTTGCTTTTTCTTTGTACTCCCAGAATTGAGCATAGTGCTAAGTAAATATTAAGTACTTAATAAATAATTATTAATAGGTGGAAAGTTTGTCTCATATCACCAGCAAGGGTTCAATCAAAACCAAATAACATGAGAGTGCAGCAGATCCAGCCAATGCGATTTTCTTCAGTAACGTTCGGCAGCACTTGAGTTGGGAATGGAGAAGGCAGATGGTAGAAGTAACCCCAGGGTTGGGGGTGGCAAGGCGTGATTAAACGCTGGACTAGGGGACAATAGGATTCAAGGTCAGAGGATGATTGCTAGATGAACCGGTCAACAATAAGGTCAAAGGGAATGGGGGAAGAAAGTGAAATCAAAGCTGGCATGGTGGACTGGGAAAACAGGGAAGGTTGGTGGAACCAGACCTTGTGGGGAGGACAAAGAATAGGTTTAAGAGGAGTGAAACTGAGGGAGAGATGAAAGGCTGAGAGGTTGGGATCAAAGAGGATTTCAGAGTTCAAGGTCATGGAGATAGTCAAGAATAAGTGAGACAGAGATCTAGGGTGGGCATTCCTACACAAGGCCAAAATGGGATGAAAGATGGAGGTCCTGAGATTTCAGGAAGATAGTGAGCTGGGAAGGGACGATGATATCTACCTTGACTAGGAGGGCTATGATAAGACTGTGATCTGATTCCTGATCCTTGAGAAAGGATGAAGCATGATGAAGAGGTTGGTAGACCATAGCCATAAGAACTCTGATTTGGACAGAATGAACCTCAAAGGATGAGCATGATGAGGACAGAAGGGGAGTCTGAAAGTAGGGGACAGAAGTGGCTCATTGTGGGGGTGAGGAAGGGAGAGAGGAGGAGTACCCAGCTCTGAAGAGGACGGAGAGAGAGGTGGTGTCTTCCAAAGGCAGAGAGATCTCCATTGTGACCATAAGATGGAAGATATGAGGCGATCAGATGAAAGTTTCCCAGGAATTTATTAACAATAAGGTAGGGATTCCAGGGGAGGGACAAAGAAAGTATGAACTGTGGAGGGAGTGGTAGGGCTAAGGTTGGTTGGGATGAGAACATAGAGGAGTAGCAAAAATGAGGAAGGGGGAAGGAAGGGACATAACTTTGGAGCTGGAGGGGAACTTTGGGGCCACTAAGTCTAGTTTTCTTCACCTGATAAAGAAAGCAAGGCAGTGAATAGAGTCAGGAGTCAGGAAGATTCATCTTTTTGAGTTCAAATCCAGCTTCGGATACTTACTAGCTGTGTGACCCTCAGCAAGTCTTAACCCTGTTTGCCTCAGTTTCCTCATCTGTAAAATGAACTGTGGAAATGGCAAACCATTCCAGTATCTCTGCCCTTCAGCCTTCTAACTCCCTGAGACTTGGTATTTCTGATGCCATGGGCATAGGCTTTTCACCTTAGCCATTAATCACAGTGCTGTTAATCTAAGTGTCTAAGTGGAGACAGTTCAGGGCCTGGAGAAGTTGAATGGAAAGTTTTGGCCTAGCAGTTTAGGAGACCTCAACAGGAAGGAAAGGAGCTCAGAAATAGTCAGGGAGAGAGGCATCTCTCACACTGGACTCTGCCCCCAACCTGCTGATTCAGGAGATTGCCATGGCCACCTGAGTCGCACCTCTATTCTGGGTCTTGGCAATTTGCTTCCTTGGCTCTGAATTCTTTAGACCTTGCCTGTAAGTCATCGCTCTCTGCCCCAAGTGATGGGAGTTTCAAGCAGAGAGGTTCAGTTAACTCGGAATTTCTTAGGAACCTTTCAGTTCTCAGAATTGATTTTGTGTCTGTGCAGATGGATTCCCCTTGGCTCGGTTTGTCCCGCCAACTCAGAATGCTGCCTACCCTCCAGAAATTAATTTTCCTGGGCACAGTTGTTATTATATGCCACTAAGTAGAAGGAGCTGTTTGTTCTTCAGTGGAAGAGTAGTAGGGACTCCCTGTGATCCGCAACCAATGGAACCAAAGCATCAACTCCTTCTAGCACCTTGGGATGCAATCTGTCCAGTCCAGCCCTCAAGTGATACTCCAGGGGGGTCAAATCTGCCTTTCTCCTGTAAAGAGACTCTCCCTACTCCCTCCTTGCCCCTGGGAGCTGACTTTCACAGCCTCATCTTGTGCTTGGCTTCCTCTGGCAGCTGTGCCTTTCCATCTGTCTGCTGCCTTTTCCTGCGCCCCTCCTTTACCCATGCAGGTGGGCTTCTCATCCATTTATAGTCTTGGAGAGTCTCCTGGAGGAAGTCCCCCATGTGACTTGCCCATGATCACAACCAGTCAACTTGAGAAGTGGGACTTTGAACCGAGGTCTTCCTAGACCAAAGACCAACACACTTTCTCACCTGTCTGTGGCATAATGGCTTCTTAATAAGTGCTAACTGATGGATTCTGATTCTACCCTAGCAAGCTTTTATTAAGCACATATTATGGGCAAGGCCCTGGGGATAGAAAGACACAAGGAAAATCAGACCTCAGCTTCAAGAAAGGACACTTTGCTCTTCAACATACACACGTGCACATGCATACACATGCATATACACATACATACACACACGCACATGCAGAAATAGCATTTCAACACAGTCTCCCACCTCACAAATGTGGCAACTCATTACTAAGTGGTGGCAAGCTGAGGCTGTCAGACCCAAGAGGACAAGTGATGCAGGAATTACGAGTATTGCTGCCTGTCAACAAACCACACCAGAGGCAAGATGACACACACTCAAGGAACAGAAGTCAAAATCACAGTCAGAACCAGGAGTCATGCATGGAGCAGGACCTGGCAAGGAGGGCAGCCTGGAAAGAGCTTTTGGAGAAACCAAGGCAAGGCCAGAATGATTGGGTGAGTAGTCACTGGGGAATCTAGAACTCAGAACAAAGGGAGGGGAGATGCTAGAGGAACAATTCAGGTGAGAGGGCCAGGAGCAGTCGGAAGGAGGGAAGCAGTTCTCCAGGCACAGCAGGTGCCCTGAGGCAGCTCTTCAGATGGATTGCTAATCCAGGTCTGCCAAGCTCTGCCTGGATCCCTGAAGGAATTGGTCTGGCAGAGATCAGGCTGGCAGGGCATGGCTGAGGGAGCCCAGCTGGTGCTTTTTCTCTAGGCTCCATCCATGCTGATGCCAAGGCCACCTTCGTCTTTCCACTGATGTCTCCTGGTTGGAAGGTATGGAGTCAGGATTGGAATTAGGCCTTGAATATTGACTTCCAAAGCAGCCCCCTTTCCCTTCCTGGATGGGAGCTTTGGTAGCATTGGCATTCCCAAAAATATGGAGTAAATAAGATTCGCCAGGGACATGCCATATGAAAGAGAGATGAAGGGTAGAAGGAAACAGTGGGAAAAGTCACATGATAAGGTGGGATCAGGGAACCTGGGTTCAAATCCTACCTTGATGCTAACTACTCACATGACCTTGGGTAAGTTCCTTCCCCTCACTTGGCTTCAGCTTTTTCCAGCTGTAAAATGAAGCAGTTGGATTATTGGATCAGGGGCTCTTAACCTGAGATTCATGAACTTAAAAAAAACAATAATTTTGATAATTGTACATAACTGTGGTTTCTTTTGTAATCCTAGGCATTTGACTTTTTGCATTAGAAAATGTGTTTCTAAGAAGGGATTCATAGGCAAGCTAACTACCAAAGGGAAAGGAGAGGGAGGGAATAAACATTTATGTGGCACCGACTATGTACCAGGTGGGCAGCTAGGTGGTGCAGTGAATAGGGCACTGATCATGGAGTCAGGAAGATCTGAGTTCAAATCCAGCCTCAGACATTTACTAGCTATGTGACCCTGGGCAAGACACTTAACCCTGTTTGCTTCAGTTTCCTCATTGGTACAATGAACTGGAGAGGGAAATGGAAAACCATTCCAGTATCCTTGCCAAGAAAACCCCATATGGGGTCATGAAGAATCAGACATTACTGAAGCAACTGAACCATATGTACCAGGCACTGTACTGGGTGCTTTTTATAAATATTATCTCATTTGGTTGCCACAACAATCCTGAGAGGTAGGTGTTCTTATTATTTCCATTTTATAGCTGAGGAAATGGAGGCAAGCAGAGATTAAGTGATTTGCCCAGGACCACATAGCTAGTGTCTGAGACTGGGTTTGAACTTAGGGCTTCCTGACTTCAGACCCAGTCTTCTAACCAAAGAGGTCCAGAACATATAAAAGAGTTAAGCATCTCTGGACTAGATGGTCTCTAGGGCTCCTTCCAATTTTACTGCTCCAATTGTAAATTACAGAGAAGCATATTTAAGTTTGAGACAAGGAATAAACTACCTAAAAATTAGAGCTGTCCAAAAATGGAAGGGACTGCCTTTGAGAGGAGTAAATTCTCTGTCATTGGAGGTTTTCAAGAAAAGTCTGGATAATCATTTGCTCCCCATACTGGGGAGCAGATCTCTGCTTAGATATGGGGTTATATTAAATAGCATCTGAGGCCCCTTCAAACTCTGGGATTCTGGGGTTTTTTCCCCACCCAAAGCAAGCAAAGTGCAGCTTAGTTTTAAACCCATCCCACAATTCGAAATGGAAAACCAAGAGGGTCCCACAGAAAAGTGCTTCCCCCTGGTACCCCTGGGTCCAAACTGAGGGAGCCCTCAGTCCTGTCTTTCTCCTCCCTCAACCCAGCCACTTCCCCTGAGATTAGTGATTAAGGGATGGATGTCTTCATCAAAGAAACTGAGGAGGAAAGAGCCGGCAGCCTTGGGATGACATGGCATGAGCTCGCCAGGAATTGCACTCCCACCCTCCGCTCCTCCCTTGTGCTGGGAAGGCTTTTGCCATCTTTGTGCTAAGAACCAGGCCAGCTCTCCCTCCTCAGAATGGGACTATACACACCTGTGTCCATGTTACAAATGACATCAGCTTTCATGCTGGTCCTCTCTCTGCCTACCAAGGGCAGCTTACAAGCTGCCCAGGACTCTGAACCTGAGCCCTGAGATTCTGAGCAGCAGCAGGGGATGGGGAGGAGCTCATGTTCTGCCCTCCCTTCCTTCTCCCCAACCCCCTCCCCAACTCCAGTGACGCTGGAGTGTGTAATGTGCACGTAAACTGAGGCCAAGAGGACAGCTGCTTGGCAAGGCTGCCAAATCCTTCTCTGCTGAAAGATGCTGAATCCGACTCGCCTCTGCCCTCTGCCTGGGCTGCTCGGCTGGAAAGGTTTCCAGAGATGAGGGATGCAGGAGCCCCTGAATCCTCCTCTCCTTCCCAGCATGGCCTTGTCAGCCCCATGAGAGGGTGGGCCCCACAAGTGGATGTCGGGATCTCATGATTCTAAGGAGCCTCTTGAAAAAAGGAAATGAACAAACAACACCAAGTTGAGGTTTTCTTCCAGACCTCCTTTGCTCCCCTATTCTGTTTTAATAAATCCACACCAGGGAGGACTGGACGGCACATTCACATGGAGGCTCTGCAGTTGACCGGAGATCTTGATCAGAAACATTTAAAAGGTCCAAGAGTCAGATAATAGTGCTGGAGGGGGTCTAGAATCACCTAGAAGAATGGGAATGCTGGAAGTCCCCTTTTCCCCTCTTGCTCGTCTCAGTCTTGGTGACCGCACTGATTCCATTAATGCCTTGCCAACTCTAGTGCTCTGATTTTAATCCTGTCTCCTGAGGCAAATAGTTATTGACCCTCAGATCAGGCCACCCAATGGATCAGCAACTGGAGAGAGCTTTTACTCCAGTTGGTTGTAAATTGGAGTAGCTTGCAGGTGACTTCAGGTCCAATAGCCACAGGAGTCGTGTTCGCCTGGTAATAGTAAATGATTATTATAAATAATAATGTATTGTTATCACAATTACTGTTGGTATTCATAATAATACTGTTTCCTTTTATTTTTTAGGACTTCAAGTTACCCAGTGGGAAATTTCTGCTTCAGGAAGTAATGAGCTGCTTGTAGGAGGTGCTCACGGGACGATCACTTGGGGGATGGTGTGGAGGGGCTTCAGGTAAAGCAGAGGTGGTGTGAGATGATTTCAGATCAGAGGGTTTTCTAAGGTCCTTTCTAACCAGATGACGCTACTGTGGTGTAAGGACCCTCTCAGTTCTGACTTTCTGTGTTCTAAGATCCTTCCAAGCCCTGACATTCTCTGATTGTGAGTTCAGGAGAGATTGTCTTTGGACTTTTTTAAAAAAATACTTTCATTGTTTAGCAAAAGTGCATGGCACATAGTAGGAGTTAATAAATGTTTATTGACTAATGCTCTGACATTCTGTGTTCTGAAGGGCTCCCCTGCACACTCTGTATTACATGGTTCTCTACTCTCCATCCTATTCGGAGCCTCAGCAGAAGTGCCCAGGACGGTGCCACAGCAGCCTGCTTACATCCCGAGACTCTTCCAGGACTCACCTTGCCTTTGAAAAACAGAAAAATAGACCTGTTTTCCCTAGCAAGAAAGCGGCATCTGGTTCCATTCCCCCGCTTCCAAATAAATGCCGTCTGCTGGAACAAATTTGTATTTTACATGGATGTCGAACCCCTGTTGGCCTGTCTTCCACCTGCGACATCTGCTAAGCTTTCAATTTTTCCCTCCCTCCTTTTATTTTGACTCAGGAAGGGGAGGGGAAACAGCATTGAGACATTGGAAGACTCTTGTTCGGATCCCTTGAAAATTCCTTCCTGTTTTTCCCAGACAACTTTGAGAACTTCAGAATCAAAGATGCTGAGACCCGGTCCCTCCATCCTCTATATATTTATACATATATAGTATATATACACATATGTATGCATATATATGTATATATGTATGTGTGTATATATACATACCCCCAAATATAAATACATATAATTATTATATATTTATATATATACACCCAAATTATATATACGTATGTATACATACATGTGTATATATATGTGTATGTATGTATGTATGTATGTATGTATATTTTGGAGGAAGGACCAGAGAGGCGGGGTATATTAGAGCAAGTGAAAGGGATGAGCTGAAGGAAAGTCTGTTGAAATAAGGAAATAACCAACGGTCTCATATCTTTCTGCCTCTCTCAACAATTCAGTCATCTAATACCTACTGTGTGTGACTATGGGCATGTTTCCCTTGTGTTCCTCATACCTGGGTTTACAAAGATAACTATACCCACCCTTGGTCCTCAAGGATTTTGATTTTATGGAACTTCTGTTCATGTCTTCTCTCCTTGGGATGAGGTAAGGCATTATCAATTTATAGATCATTCATCAAGCACTCGTTAATTGCCTGCTCTGTTCCAGGTAGGGAGTTGGGAATTTGAAGACAGATCTTACCTTGCCATCAAGGAGCTCAGATTCCACTGGGTACATGGAATCATAGATTCATACCTAGGACAGATCTCAGAGACCATCGAAAAGTAGTAAAATGACGTAGCAAACTCTTGACCTGGAGACAAGAGACAATCTCACCTCAGATACTTCCTAGCTGTGTGACACTGGGTAAGTCACATAGTCTCTGTTTGCCTCAGTTTCCTCATCTGTAAAATGGGGATAAAAATAGCGCCTACTCCCAGGGTTGTTGTGAGGAACAGAGGAGATGACATATGTCAAGTGCTTGGCATGGTGTTTGGCACATAGTAAGTACTTAGTAAAGGCTTATTTCCTTTCTTCCTCTCCCCTTCTCCTACCGACCTTGTAACAAAGAATAAAAAAAAAAAAGATTGAAAAAAGGCAGTTTGGTAAAACTAACCCAGACTCCACTAACTCTGATAGTATGTGTAATATTCCATACCCACCGTCCCCAGTCCCCCACTTCTTCTGCAAACAAGTTTGGGAGGTACATTTTCTTAACTCTTGTCTGGGGTCAAGAAAGTTTATATTAAGGAGAAAAATTTAGCAGTTTTGAAATCCATATATAACTATAATAATCACATTCTCTGTAACTCTATTGCTTTGAATTTTTAGAAAATAATTTTAAAAAATGCTTTGGGGGTGCCATTTTTTTTGGACATCACTGTAATTTCTCACTGACACCCTTGTCCTCTCCCTGAATTTGTAGACTCCTTCCTTTTAACATATAAGCACAGTCAAACCGAACACTTCAATACACTGGTCATCTCTGAAAATGTATGCCTTATTCTGCACCACTAGCCCACCACTTTGTTGAGAAGGAGGCAGACCTGTCCACAAACTTCTAAAGTCACAACTGGTCATGCGCAACATTGATCCAACCACTAAAGGCTTTTGAAACTTTTTCCTTTGCATGACTGTGGTTATTGTATAAATGGTCCTGGTTTTGCTTTCTTGGTTCTACCTTTGTGCAAATTAAAAAGAAACATCCCACGTTTCTCTGGATTCTTCTCACTTTTTGTGTCTTATAGCACCATGATATTCCAGTACCCTAATTTATTCACATATTCCCCCACTGAGAGGTACCTGGTTTCTTACCAGTTCTTTACTACAATAAAAAATAATACTGGACATATTTTGTATATATGAAATTTTTCCCTCTATCTCTGGTCTTCCTGGGATCAAATGCCTACTTAGTGGTATTTCTAGGTTAAGGGATACATGTGATTTAGTGACTTTTTGGGTTTAATTCCAAATTACCTCCAGAATGGAGGGATGAATTGATAATTTCACCATCAGCACATCCGTATGCCTGCCTTAGTATACTTCCTTTGGTGTTTACTATTTTTGTCTTGTCATCTTTGCAGATCTGATGGGTGTGGGGTACACTGTGAGGACAAACCCCCCCAGGCCAACAGTCTTGGGCAGAAAGGAATGTCAAGGTCATCCTGCCCATTTTAGTTACCTATAGGCAATCAAAGTTTTATTTAGCATATTTTCAAATATACCAATACATTTGGCTTAGCATGAAGACATCTCTCAATGAACACCCATATTAACGCCTCAACAAAACACTGCCCAGTAGTATAATTGTGACTGAAAGTGGCAATGCCACTTTCAACTTTCCTATTTCATCAAATTTTAACAGAAAAATGGATCATTGTATCTAACAATGAGAAGAACTGAGTTCAGATGTGACCTCAGATACTAGCTGTGGGGCCCTGAAAAAGTCTTTTAACTTCTATCTGCCTCAGTTTCCTCATCTGTAAAATAGGGATAAAAATATCACTTACCTTCCAGAGTTGTTGTGAGGATAAAATTGGATAATATTTGTAAAGTGCTTTATAAACCTTAAAGCAATATTGATACATATAGTTATATAGATATGCTAACTATTATTAAATTATCGTAGCTGTGTTGTGTTGTAGTGTTTAGTTTATTTTCATCGATATAGTTGTTGAATGTGTTGTTCTTTTGACTGATTTCTTCACTTTGCATCATTTTGTTTTGTTTTTTTAATTAAAATTTTTTCAATGAACAAAAAAATCTATTTTCTCTCCTTTCCACCTTTTATTTCAGTAAATTGTTTTGTATTTAATTCCTGTTGTTGAAATATTAATGTAATGTAATGTTAAATGAAATTTCTCTTTCATATTTTGTTAGACATATTAGGAAAAACTAATTATTTTTTTCCTGCTACTTTATTGAAACTATGATCTAAATTAGTCCTTCAGTATGCCACTTCTTTTTAAAGCTGTGGAAAGCTTCGTTCATCTGGAGTCATGATTATTCATTACATTGATCAGTTTGTTTGAAAATTGTTTTTCTTTCCACTATTGTAGCTATTGAAGGACTTAGGTGGTCCAGTGGATAGATCATTGGACCTGGAGTCAGGAAGACCCAAGTTCAAATCTGGCCTCAGACACTTACTAGCTGTGTGATCTTGAGCAGTTCACTTAAACCTATTTGCCTCAGTTTCCCCAGCTCTAAAATGAGCTGGAGAAGGAAATAGCAAACCAATCTGGAATCTTTGCCAAGAAAACCCCAAATGGGAATCATGAAGAGTTGGACATGACTGAAATGACTGGATAACAAAATCATAGTCATGGCATAAATTGTTGGTTTGGTTCTTCTCATTAGGCATCATTTCCTACAAATCTTCCCAAGGTTTCTCTGACTTTGACACTTTCGCCATTTCTTAGAGCCCCCTAATATTCCTTTCTATTTCTCTGCCAGCATTTGCCCAGTCATTCCCAATCAATGGACACCTTCGTTTCCAGTTATTTCTGTTGTCTTAATTTTTTGTTGAATCTTCAGCGTTCTCTAAGTAACCATTATATATTTCATCTGCTGGAAACAATGTTGCCTCTTTACCTATGCTTATTATGTTAGTTTCTTATTGCTATAGATTGCATTTCTACCATCCTATCATTTGAAGACGGTAGGGATCTTTGCTTTGCTTCCTGATCTTATTGGGGATTGTTTCTTCACAAAAATGCCAGTTTTTGGTTTTAGATGCATGTTTTGATCATATAAAATACTTTTACTCCTTAAGTATAAAGAAATGGTTTATTTTTGTTAGAGGCATTTTAATATATGTGGATAGAAACATGACTTTTCATTAATGTGATTAAATATGTGAACAGCTTTCTTAATGTATACTCACCCCTGTATTTCTTGTATAAATCCAACCTGGTGATATTGAATTTCTAAAAAAAATTGCTGTTACTCCTTTGTTAATATATATAATATTTTATATGAATATTCAAATGTTACTGATAATGGTCTATAATTTTCTTTTTCTACTTCATCTCTTTTCAACTTGGGTAGGAGGACAATAGCAGGAGTTTGATGAGGTGTTTCATTCTCAATTTTTGCAAATACTTTATATTGCACTGGAATTATTCAATCTTTAATTACCATGCTAATGCATCTGGATCATATGTGTTTTCTTTTAAAAAATACATTTTTATTTATATCCTTTGGTTTTACATTACTTACATTTCTCAATTTAGTCCTACCCTAAAGAAAATTTCCATTTATAATAAAGAATAAAAAGGGAGAAAAAAACAGTTTAGAAACAATGACCAACATACAAAAAAAAAAAATCTTACATTATTGTTCCACGCTCATAATCGTTCCCCACCTCAGAAAATCATAAAGGGAGATGCCTTTTCATATCTGTTCTTTGGGACCAGACTTGGTCATTATAACTTCAAAGAATTCAGTTTTCATTGTTTTGTTATTCTTGTTCTTTCTATTCATAATTGTTTTAGTCATTGTGCATATTATTTTCATGGTTCTGCTTACTTCCCTTTGCATCAGTTCATGTCTTCCTATGCTTCTCTTTTTTATCTTATCCATCATAGTAATATTCCATTACACTCATATATAAAATTTGTTTATTCATTCCCCCAATTAATGAGCCTTTTCTTATATTTCAGTTTTTTGCTATTATAGAAAGGGCTAAACAAGATATTTTGGTGTACATGGGACCTTCTTTTTTGTCACTGACCTTCTTGGGGCATATTCCTAGCAATGGAATTGCTAGGTCAGAGGGCATGCAGTAGTGTTTTTCTTTGGGATTTAATTTATGAACTGTTCATTTTCTCTTTTGAAAGCCGGATCGTTTGGCTTCTATTTCCTGATTTGTTAATTTAGGTATTTTAGATTTTTAGAAATATACATGTCCAGTTTTGTTGGCATAGAATTGTATATGGTAATGTCTAATAATTTAACTTCATCTTCATTTGTTATAAATTCTCTATCTTCATTTTTTTAGTTTGATTTGTCTGTCTTTTGTAAAGAATCAATGGTCAATTGATTTAATTGGTCATTTAAAAATAGTTTAATCTAAATTCATACAGGAAAAATTAACTGAATTGCAAAAAGACAGATTGTAATATAACAGTAGATGACTTTAATGTACATATTTCTCAGCACCTTATTGTACTTTTATAAAAATATATCTATCTATCAAAGCTGGATAAATCCACTGAATGATTAACTAAAAGAAAATTATAAAATAGAAGAATCTGTGGAAGAAGTTAGCTCTGAAATATTTATGATATTTTTACAAAGTTATATGACAAATTTATTTTATACTTTAAAAGAGAAGTAAACAATAAATACGGGATTCACAATTTCACAGTCTCTTTTTATGTTGAACTTTTTATTCTGGAAATATTTATTTTACTTGATGTTGGTTGAGTTCAGAATAAAAAAATCAAATCAAAACAAAACAATTCTGTATTAGCAGGCTACATCTAGGTTCCATCCTCTGCCATACTTGGCTTCTACTTTCTCTCCTGATGCCCTAATGCAAGTGTTAGTTTCAAACTTTGTCTGTCTCCTTTTCTTTGAACAATCCCTAAACAGAATTTGGTTCTACCCATTGATATGGCCCTGACAGGCTCCAATTAGATACTGAAGATTGAACTTGACTTTAGTCTCCTTCAAGGTTTCCCTGGACTTCAAAAGTGGGAAAGATTGTTGAGCTGGTCTTGTCCTCTCCTGTGTCTCTAAAGGAGTACTGTCTGCCATGTCTCCCTGGGTGATGACCTATGAGATATTATGCTATCTCACCACTGCCCCAACAGGCCAGGGCCCAAATTTATAGACTTCAAGCCCTAGCAGGTTTCTTTAGATAATTATTGCCACAACTGAATGGCATCAACAAATTAGAAAATCATATATTGTTACATTTTAAAAGATATATATTTTAAAAGGCTTATTGCACTTGATGAACCCCTCTCACCTAATCTGAGGCAGATTTCTCACTGTGCACCAACCTCTAGAAACCATGACAGCCAGTGAATAAAGAATTTATAAATACACTTCCCCAAAAAGGGAAGAGCCATATTATGTATTTTGAATGGTGAGTTTATAGAATGTACATATTTCTCAGCACCTTATTGTGCACAATAAGGTGTTGAGAAATATGTACATGTTGTAGGGCACAGAGAAATTAATAACTATAAACATGTAGAAAATACTAAACATTGTTTACACACTATAAAGCAACAAAAATAGTATCTAATACAGGGAATGCAAGTAAAACTTATAAGACTTAAATTTCTCTATCTCTAATGATATCCCAAATAATGAATTGATCAAAGAACAAACTACCTCTATTTTTAAGAATTTGTTTTCCTTCAAGCCTCAGCTCAAGCACCACTTTCAACATAAAACCCTCATTGATCCCTGAAACTGCTACCCTCTTTCCCTCCAAAACTACATATCCATTCTTTATATCTATGTGTATATATACATTCCGTCTCTCCTGTTAAAATGTAAAGTCCTTGAGGGAGGGATTATCTCATTTGTCTGTCTCCAAAAGTTTAGTATAGTGCCTGGTTTGTTGCCTAACTTGTTGATAGAAACAAATAATACTTAGGTACAATGGGTGATAATGATACAACATATCAACATTTCAGTGACATAGTCAAACTTTCTTCAGAGCCAATATTATATCCCTGATGAATATGCATTTTTTAAATTAGATTTTTTTTCTGGGGGCCATCTTTAGTCATCTTGATCTATATCTTGCCACTGAGAAAGGAAGAAAAACAAAACTGTAACAAATATATATAGTCAAGCAAAAAAAAAATTCCCGAGTATGCATTTTATACACTAGAAAATCAACAAATAAAAAACCATAAAAGAAGCACAAAAGAAAAAATCTAGAAAATTAGAGGAGAAATAGGTAAATTCAAAAATAAAGACTATATTAGTATTAAAACTAAAAGCTGGTTCTTTGAAAAGAGTAACAAAGACCTTATTAAAATTGATAAGACTTGATCAAAAAGAAGAGAAAAGAAAACAAATGATCAAAATGAAAAAAGAAATGAACAAGGTGAAATCATAACAAACTGAAGAAATAAAAAGAATGATCAGACTCTACCATAGACAATTATGTGCTGGCAAAACCCTGAAATTTAAAAGTAAGGAAAGCTCACTTGCAAAATAAAATAAAATAAAATAAAATAAAACACACAAAATAGCAATAACAAAGTAATAGAGATCTTCAGCAATCCCATCACAATAAATAAAATTGAACAAAAGAAAGAAAAACACATCCCTGGTCCAGATAGATTTATGAGTGAGTTCTATCAGAATTTAAAGAATAATGAATACCTCTGCTACAAGAATCACCCTACTGTTTTTGTGCTCGGTCATTAAAGGACCACAGAGATCGAATGGAGCCTATCCATTAGGCATTCTCCATGTTTCAGCAAGTAAATTAATAATTCCTTTTCTCCCTGTAATTCATTCAGTGTGCAGTTGAAACAAACATTCTCTACCTTCCTCTCTCTCTCTGTACTCTCATCCCTATCCTCCTCAGTCTTATCTCTTCCAAATCCCCTTTTCCCTTGGCTCTGTTCCACTGTTTCGTCTGGAAATACTCCCACCACTGTCAATTATGAATAAACTGCTTTTTATCTTGGATTTCTTAATTTTATACTCTTTCCATCCTTTTCCATTTATAGAAATATGGTTCTCACAGAAGACACTGCATCCCTGGCCATCCCACCCAGTTCATAGCTCTCTGTAACCTGTTAATATTGTTATAATCTTTTTTCTACTTTCCTTATCCAGTCCAGATGAATTTGGTTCATGAGACCCCCTCTCTTTTTAATCTCTACATCTTTTTTTGAATGACCTTCATCCGTATTGTTTCATTTTCAAGAAATATTGGTTGATTTCTTTTCTCTCTCCTTACTACTTCTCTGGGTCAGAGGTCAGCGAACTAGACCCATAGTTGCCTGTTTGTCCATTTCTTTTTGACCCTTTGAGACCATGGCCATGACTCCCTGTTGCCTCAGTGACCCCATAGTTCAAGTGGGACTGCCAAAGGATGACAGTTTTGTCTTCTGGTCCTTTCAAGCTCTTAGGTGCCGTATGACACTATTCCCACCTTCATCACTATTTTACATGATGAGGTGGCCTTTCCTCTTGCCAAGACAAACCCATCCACATACGGAAGGAATCCATCCCTTCTCCTCCAGCAGATTACAATACTCACTCTCACTTATCTTCACTTTTCCCTTGTTTATTATCTCCTTTCCTACTTATATCTCCCCAATCTTTATAAGAAACCCTCACTTGATCCATCCTTGCTAACTATCACCCTATTTTTCTCCTATCTTTTGTGGCTAAACTCCTCAAAAAAGGCTGTCTACAATAGATACTCCCACTTTCTCTCCTCTCATTCTCTTCTTAACCTTTACAATCCAGCCTCCAACTTCATTATTCCACCAAAATGGCACCCTGATTACCAATGATCTCTTAGTTACCAAATCTAGTGGACTTTTCTCAGTCTTCATTCCCCTTGACCTCTGAAGCCTTTGACAGTCAGTCACTCTCTCTTCCCTGATACGCTCTTCTCTCAAGTTTTTCTGGATATTGATCACTTCTGGTTTTCCTCCTATCTCTATGACCTCTCCTTCTCCATCTCCTTTTCTGGGTCCTCCTCCAGACTATTCCCTCTAATCATAGGGTTCTATCCTGGGCCCTCTTTTCTTCTCCCTCTATACTACTTGGTGATCTCATTAGTTCCTATGGATTCAAATATTATCCTTAGGTTGATAATTCTCAGATCTACCTTCTCTGCCTTAACCTCTTTGCTGACCTCCAGTCTCCCACCTCCAACTGTCTTTCATACATTTCAAACTGGATGTCCAGTGGATATCTGAAACTCAACAAGTCCAAAACTGTTCATTTTCCCCCTAAACCTTCTCCCCTTCCAAACTTCTCCAATACCATTGAGGGCAATATCATCTTCCCATTGCCCTAGACTCACAACCTAGGAATTGTTTTGAACTCTTCATTATCTCTTCCCCACCAAATCGAATGTATCGCCAAAGTCAGTCAATTTCACCTTTGCAACATTTCTCCAATACACCCCCTTCTCTCTTCTGGAACTTTTGTCACTCTGGTGTAGACCCTCATCACCTTATATCTGACTTCTTTGCAATAGCCTGCATGTGGGTCTGCCTACCTCAAGTCTCTCTCTCCTCTAGTTTATACTCCATTCAGCCATCAAAGTGATTTTCCTAAAGCACAGGTCCAACCATGTCACACATACCCCTTCTAACTCAATTATTGCCTCCAGAATAAAATGCAAAATCTCCTACTTTTCATTCAAAGCCCTGTAGAACCTGACTTTCTCCTACTTTTCCTATCTTCTTACACCTTACTCCCTGCCACTCCCGGCCTCCTGGCTGTTCCATGAATAAGACTCTCCATCTCTTGGCCTGGGCATTTTCTCTGGATGTCTCCTGTACCACTTTCTCTTTCCTCATCTCCACCTGCTTCCTTCCCTGGTTTCCTTTAAGTCCCAACCAAAATACTCCATTCTACAGAAGCCTTTCTCAACCCCTCTTAATATTAGTGCCTTCACTTGTTTAATTATTTCCTATTTATCCTGTATATAGCTTGTTGGTTCACATTTGTTTGTTGTCCCTGTTAAATTATAAGCTCCTTGAGGTCAGGGATGGTCTTTCTTTTTATTAATTATATTCATAGCACTTGGCACAGTGTCTGAATGTAGTGAGCCCTTAATAAGTGTTTATTCACTGTTGACTGTCTTGACATCAACTTGTCCAAAAGGGAATTTTTTGTCTTTCCCTCTAAACATCCTTCTTCTTCTTCTTCCTAACATCCGTATTACTACCATCCTTAGTCACCTGGGCCTGTGACTTCAAATCTGATCCTCAAATCTCTCTCTCTCTCAACCTCTATATCCAATCTTTTGCCAAGTCTGTCCATTTTTAGCTCTGTGGCATTTCTTACATGTGCACCTGTCTTCCCTCTGACATTGCCACCACTCTGTTGCAAGGTCTTATCACCTTATGCCTGAGTCTAATAGGATGAAATCCAGTAGGGAGAAATGTAAAGTCTTACAGTTATATTCAAAAAAATCAACTTCATAAGCACAGGATGGGAGAGGTATGGTCAGACAGTAGTTTGTCTGGGAATGATCTGAGAGTTTCAGTGGATGGCAAACCTGACTGTGAATCAACAGTTGAAATCATGCAACAAACATCCATTAAACACCTGCTGGCACAGGACCTCTCAGCATGGCATACCCACATCAAAGAAGGTGCTGTGCCATATGAGCAAAGCAGAATTGAAACAACTCAAAGGAAATGCGGGATGCACAAATTTAGAGAACGCACCTCAAATGTTCACACAGACTATTTATGCCTGACCTGTGGTAGAGCATTCTGACCTCTTATAGATCTGATCAGCCATGGTCAAACACACTGAAATTTGATTCTAGTCTAGGAATGTCTCTTTGAGAATGAAGAACAACAACCAACCACTGTGTGCAGGGCACTGTGGTAATCACTGAAGAAAGAGCAAAGCTTAGCCAAGACATAGCCTCAAGTAGATACCAATGAATGACTAAAAAGTATTTATTAAGTACTTACTACATGCTATGCCATAGGTTTACACATATGGAAGGAAAATACTGGCATACCTTGTGAATAGTATGGGTTTGGTTTGGTTCCAGATCACCACAATAAAAGGAGTATCACAATAGATCAAGGCACACGAATTTTTTGGTTTCCCAGTATATGTAAAAGTTCTGTTTATACTATATTGTAGTCTGTTAAGTGTACAATTGTATTATGTCTGAAAAAACAATGTACACACCTTAATTTTAAAATACTTTATTGCTAAAAATCATGTGAATGGTCCTCTGAGCCTTCAGGGAATCATACTCTTCTTTTGCTGGTGGAGGGTCTCATGTCAGTGTTGATGGCTGCTGACTGATCAAGGTGACAGTTGCTGCTGAAGGTTGGAGTGGCTGTGTCAATTTCCTAAAATAAGACAATAAAGTTTGCCCCATCGATTGACTCTTCCTTTTATTTAAATCCTTAGAGGCCGTGGTAGGGTTATCAACTGGCCTAATTTCAATATTGTTGTGTCTCAAGGAATGGGCCCAGGCTGAAGGAGAGGAAGAGAGATGGGGGGGGTGACCGATCGGTGGAACAGTCAGAACAAACACAAGATTTATTGAAGTCTTTTATGGGCAAGGTTCATGGTTCCCCAAAACTATTACAATCGGAAAATCAAAGATCATTGACCTTTGATCACTATAACAGATGTAACCATCATAATTATTATGAAAAAGTTTGCAATATTATGAGAATTACCAAAACATGACACCAAGACATGATGGGAGCACATGCTGTAAGAAAAATGGCACCCACAGAATTCCTTGACACAGGTTTGCCTCAGACCTTCAATTTGTGAAAAAAGTAATACCTGCAAAAACCAATAAAGTGATGCACCATAAAATAAGGTAGGTCTATAGCCTTTGTCACCTAAGAATTTACATTTTAATAAGAGTAAAAACACATGGCAGGGAGTGATGGCCAAGAAGGGATGTTTTGGTTTGGGAAGTCACAGAGACTCTGAATAAAGCCATAGAGGAGTGATATTCCCTTTAATCCTATCGAAGAAGATAATATTTGTAAAGCCTTTAGCACATAGTAGGTACTTCATGAATGTTTCTTTCCTCCCCCCTTTTTCTTTCCAGAAGCAATGGTAATATTGAGTTGTAACAATGACTACCCTTTGGGCCCCCACTATCTCAAGGCCAGGTATGTTACATTTCACCCCAAGAGATCTCTACTACTCTTAGAGAGGCTCTTTTCCAGTGGCTTTAGCCTCCATAATTGGTGTTCCCCTAATTGTAGGAGGTACCTTGCATCTTTGTTCTACTTAACCACTTAATAGTCAGATTAGCTTTTATAAGGGAATATTGACTTTAAAGGTATAGCAAGAATAAACATATGAACATTCCTCTAGTACTTGGAGGCATAATCTTCCCCTGCAACACTCAGAGGTTCACAGTTTAGCTCAGTTTCTGTACAGCCCATCTTAAATTCCAAATCCAAAACTTCCCTTGGGCTTGAGTCTCCAACACTCTGGATCCTCAAGGTTTTCCCATGAGCTGTTGAAAACATCTGACCTGGAATCTTGGCTCCAGGATCACAGTGATTCAAAGTGAGTCCAGTGAGCACTCTGTCATCTTGACCAAGAACTGAAAAGGGCAAATGACACAGACAAAAATAAAATAAAACCACAACAAAACCTAAACTCATTTCTTGGAACCATAGAGCAAAAGTGGGGAATAGGGGAAACTGGCCTTTACTCTCTCACTAGTTCCATTCATAGTTTTGCCCATGCTATGGGTGAAGTTGGGTCTTTATCCACTCTGGACACTGAGAGAAAAAGAGCAGATGTTCTAGTCTGGCAGTTTTTAATGGCATCCTGTTTTGGCTACACAACCAGTGGAAAGAGGCTACTCCCACCCTGTGGTAGGAGACCATGGAATGTCTTCTTTCATTTTTTAAAATTGATTAATTTTTAGTTTTCAGCATTCACTTCCATAAGTTTCAAATTTTCTCCATCTCTTTTCCATCCTCCCTCCTCAAGATGGTGTGCAATCTGATATACACTTTACATATACATTCTTATTACATATATTTTCACATTAGTCATGTATAAAAGAATTAGAAAGTATGGGAGGAACTCTGAGAAAGAAAAAAACAAAATAAGACAGCAAATAGTATGCTTCTATCTGCATTCAGACTCCATATACCTTTCTCTGCATATGGATGACATTTTCCATCATGAGTCTTTTTGGAGTTGTCTTAGATCCTTGCATTGCTGAGAAGAGCTAAGTCTTTCAAAGTCAGGAATCTCACAATGTGGCTCTTACTGTGTACAATATTCTCCTGGTTCTGCTCACTTCACTTAGCATCAGTTCATGTAAGTCTTTCCAGGTTTTTCTGAAATCCACTTGCTCATTATTTCTTACAGCACAATAGCATTCTATTAGAGTCATATACAAGTTGTTCCATTCCCTAGTTGATGGGCATCCCCTCAATTTCCAGTTCTTGGCCACTATAAAAAGAGCTGCTATAAATATTTTTATACATGTGGGTCCTTTTCCCCTCTCTATGGGATACAGAACTCAAAATGGTATTGCTGGGTGAATGTCTTCATGCTCAAAACTCCCATTACAGATTTAATTGCAGTTCTGAAAGTATGAGGTCCAGGATACAAATGTTAGCAGGGTTAATGGTTAGAAGCATGGAAAACTGTTCTGAATAAAGGGGTCTATATGAGTTTGCCCTCATTCACCAACCAAGACAACTGATTCTCATGATAGGACTCACAAGTGAATTAATCCCCTAGGTACTGGAGGATACATCACAGGGTAGATGGTAAGATGGCTGGAGATGGCTAGATCCATGTCATATGAGGACTGGATGAAGGAAATGAACATATATCCTTGGAAAAAAAAGACTAGGCTGGGGGCACAATTCAAGTATTTGAAGGATAGTCATGTGGAGAAAGGATTATTTTTGTTTCATGTGGCCCCTAGGCATTAGATTTAGATTTAACAAATATTTTTAAGTGCCTACTATGTGCCGGACACTGTGCTGAACACTTTATAAATATCTCATTTGATTCTCACAACCTTGGGAAGTGGGTACTATGATTAGCACTAATTTGCCGGATGAGGAAACGGAGACAAACAGAAGTCAAATGACTTGCCCAGGGTCATACAGCCAGTAAGTGTCAGAAGCCAGATTTGAATTCAGGTGTTTAAATCCAAGGTTCTATCCACTGCACCACCTAGCTGTCATAGACCAGACCAGTGAGCAATGGTTAAAGTTACAAAGATGCAAATTTATCCTTGATGTCAGGAAAAAGTTCCTAACCATGTCCAAAAGTGAAATGAGCTGTCTTTGGCATGATGGGCTCCTCCTCATGGGCTGTCTCAAAGTAGAGGATAGGTGGTCACTTGATAGTCATATTATAGTATGATTCTTTGGGTGCCTAGGTTATACTGTGGCTGTGAGGACCCTTCCAACTCTAAAACCTTTCTGAAGAGAATTGGATGGAGGAGAATGGTAATATAGTGGGAAGTCAAGTCATGAAATGACTTGAATACCAGGCACAGAAGGCTGTATCTTACTCAGGATTCATTCAGGAGCCCCTGAAATTTGGTGACAGTGGAGTGACTTGATCAGATCTAAGCTTAAGGAAGCTTGTCCTGGTAGAGGTGTGAAGGTTAGACTGAAAGGGGGAAGAGAGTTGAGTTGGAGAGATCTACAAAAATATGAGAATATGGCTGTGCTGGGTAGTAATGAGGATGTGTACGCACTGAGTTGATGCTGGAGCTGATGTCAGATTAGAGAGATATTGCAGAGATGCAATGAACAGGGCCTGGTCATTGATTGGTTATGACAGGTAAGGCAGAGGAAAGAATCAAGTCAATCAATCAATTAGCAAGCACTTAAGTGTTTACTATGTTCCAGGTACTGTACTAGCACTGGGAACTCAAACAAAGACAAAAACAGTGTTCCCGTCCCCAAGGAGGTCACATTCTAATAGGAGACATCATATGTACATAAACCGGCACATACAGATGAAGTGGAAAGGTTAACCCCATATTATGAGTGTGAGAGATTGGATGAATGGCAGCACGACAGAAAGGAGCACTGAACTCTACCGATCAATCAGCAGTTACTAAGTGCCTACTATGTGTCAGGTTGTGTCAGGATTCAAAGACGAAAATGAAAACGTCAGAAGGTGGATCAGGAAAAATAATGAACTCAGTTTTAAGCACCAATGGAACGCCTGGGTGCAGATTTCTTGTTCAGGTGGAGGAGGAGAACTCAGGACAGATGTCAGAACTAGAGGTGTACATACAGGACTGTTCTACATAGAGAATGGAAGTGTTGAAAGTGGCAAGAGGAGGAAGTGTAGGGAGAGAGGAGAAGGATATCAGGGACAGATGTCTGGGGTCATGAAGAAGATGAGGGGAGGGAAGAACAAGGAGAACATGGTATCCCTGAAGTCAAGGAAGAGTGAGGGCTGAAGGGACAAATCTCATCATTTTACAGATGAGGAAACTGAGGCACAGAAAGATGAAATTATTTGCCCTGGGTCACACAACTAATAAGTATCTGAGGGAGAATTGGAATCCAAGTCTTCCTGATTCATAGGATTGTAAACTCATAGATGTATAGCTGGAAGAGACCTTAGAGGTCATGAAATTCTTCATTTTGCATATTAAGGAGTAGAGGCAGAGAGAAATCAAATGACTTTCCCAGGGTCCTCTAGCAACTAAGCATCTAAGGGAAGATTTGAACCCAGGTCTTCCTGACTGAGTCAAGTCAAGGGCCCTATACTGGTCAAAAGTATCCAAAGTTACAAAGACAATATACAGAGAGAATATATAGGGTCAAAATGGGTATATGATTTAGATATAAAGGGTGATACTGTAAGTAAACTAGGAGAGCAAGGAATAGTTTACCTGTCATGTCTATAGAGAAGGGAAGAATTTATCACCAAACAAGAATATTATGAAAAAGAAAATGGATAATTTTTATTACATCTAATTAAAAAAGTTTGGCACAAACAAAGTCAATGCAACCAAGATTAGAAGGGAAGCAGAAAGCTGGGAAACAATTTTTAGTCAGTGTCTCTGATAAAGGCCTCATTTCTAAAATGTATAAAGAATTGTGCCAAATTTATAAGAATATAAGCCATTTCCCTTTTAATAAATGATCAAAGCATATGAACAGGCAGTTTTCAGATGAAGAAAGCAAAGTTATCTTTAGTCATATGAAAAAAGGCTCTAAATGATTAGAGAAATACAAATTAAAACAACCACACCACATCTGTCAGATGGGCTTTCATGATAAAACAGAAAAAGGATAAAAAAATAAAACAGGAAAAGGAGATGTGGGAAAATTGGAACACTAATGCATCGTTGGTGGAGTTGTGAACTGACCCAACCATTCTGGAGAGCAATTTCGACCTATACCCAAAAGACTATAAAACTGGAAGTATCATTTGATCCAGCATACTATTGCTAGGTCTGTATCCCAAAGAGATAATAAAAATGGGAAAAGGACCCACATTTACAAAAATATTTATAGCAGCTCTTTTTGTGGTGGTCAAGAATTGGAAATTGATAAACTGGGGAATGGCTGAACAAATTATGGTACATGAATGTAATGGAATATTATTGTTCCATAAGAAATAATGAACAGGCAGATTTCAGAAAAATCTTGAAAGACTTAAATGAATTGATTCTGAGTGAAGTGAGCAGAACCAGAAGAACATTGTACACAGAAACAGTAGCACTGTGTGATGACCACCGTTGATAGATTTAGCTTTTCTCAGCCATGCAAGGATCTAACGCAATTACCAAAGAAAGACTCATGATCAAAAAGGCTAGCCATATCCAGAGAAAGAGCTACGGAGTCTGAATGCAGAACAAAGCATCCTATTTTCTCTCTGTTTGTTGTTTCTTCTTTCTCATGGTTTTTCCTTCTGTTCTGATTCTTCTTTACAACATGACTAATTGAAAATGTGTTTAGTATGATTGTGCATGTGTAACTCATATCAGATTGCGTGCTGTCTTGGGGAGGGGAGGGGGAATGGGAGAAAATTCAGAACTCAAAAATCTTACAGAAATGAAAGTTGAAAACTAAAAATAAATAAAATTTTTAAAAGTTACAGAGAACTCAGAGAGAAGGAGGATTGGGAAAAAGCAGGCTGGTTTTGTTGATTTGGTAATCATCAATGCCTTTAGAGACACTGGTTTTAGCAGAGTGAGAGATGGGGAAGGAAGGCCTGATTGTAAGTGGTTCAGGAGACAGAGTAGGGAGGGGAAGGGGCATCAGGTGTAGGTAAATTTTTCACCAAGTTTAACCATGAAGGGGGAAAAAAGAGAGAAAGAGAATAGTGGCTGATTGGAATAGAAAGGTCAGAGAAAGGCTTTCTGAGCATGAGGGAGATCTGAATATGTTTTAGCCAGATGGGAGGAGCTAATGGCAAGAGGGAGAATTGTTCAGTGTGTGGATATAGATGGGATGCCTGCTAGGACCAAGTCTTATAGGAGGCAGGAAGGAAAGGGATTCAGGGGTTTGGTCTTAGCAGCAAAAATACCTTTTCTGTGACTGGAGGGGAAGAAAGGAAAAGAGGGGATGCTGAGAAGGTCTGAGGAACAGAGCTTGGAAAGGACCTGGTAGATGACCCCAATATTCTTAGTGAGGTAAGAGAATGACTCACCTGCAGTAAAGGGGTGGCGTCAGAGGATGGAGACTGCTGATAAGAGGTCTGACTGCTGTTAGGAGGAAAGAAGGAAATGTTTGAAAATTATGTCTTAGAGTGCAGTAGATAGAGCACCAGCCTTGGAGTCAAATCTGACCTCAGACACTTACTAGCTGTGTGACCCTGGGCAAGTCACTTAACCTTGGGAAGGAAAAGAAGAAAGAGGAAAGAAAGAAAGAAAATGATTCCTGTCAGGTGAGAGAAAGAACCCTGAATGACCTCAGAGTTCAAGGACCCCAGTTCAACCCCATCTGACACTTAATACCTGTATGGCCTGGGGCAAAGTATTTAGCCTCCTTGGGCCCCCATTCTCTCATCTATAAAATAAAGGATTTGTATTACCTCTGAGGTTCTTTCTGGTGCCGGAATTGGGCACCTAATGAAGAGACAAGGTCTTGGGATTCTGAGCTTTCTGGTTCTATTTCTGTAACTCTTGAAGAACTACCCAGGAGATATCAGACTTGTACGAAGTCAAAGGGTCCCAGCTAGTTCTGGAACTCCAGGACTTTGGGTCCCCATGTTCTTTCCATTGCATTAAAAGCTTCTTCTATAAGAAGGAAAAGGAAAACTGAAAATTAAGAAAGAATAAAGAAAACACAATATTCCTCCAGCTCCATCTGCAAATGATGTTCCAAAGCAGAAGAGTTGGAGACTGGTGGTCTTCTCCTGGTCCTGTTATACTTTCTCCATTGTGGATGCAGGTAGAAGAAGATATTCCCACTTCAAAAAAAATGCAACAGCTATTTTGGGAACTGAGTCAACTAACATCTATTAAGCACAAAGTATCTATGAAGATACAAAGAAAAGGCAAAAACAATCCCTGTTCACAGTCGAATGGAGGAGACAGCTATGTACAAACTATATACAGGATCAATTGGAGACAATCTCAAAGTTAAGGCATTAATAATAATGAAAGCTGGCATGTGTATGTCCTACTATGTGCTAGCAGGCCCTGTACTAAGTAAGCACTGGGAAGAAGAGATTCTAAATGAGGCCTGGAGTCCCTGAGACCTTGCTTCAGACCTCCAGGGATGGACCAAAGATGCTGCCTTGATGGGGCCAGGTGGCCAGAGCTTGTATCTCCTCTGTCCATGTTATTTTCCCTTGTTTGAAGGAAAAGGGCCCTGAGAAGACAGAGATGAAAAGTGAGAAAATACTTTGGCAATCTGATTTTTACTCCCAGACTCCTACAACCCAGCTTAGTATTTTTCCACAAAAAAATAAATTTTTTTATTAAATTAATTTTCATCTATTCAAATTTATTTATTTATTTATTTTTGTTTATTTAGAAATTAAAATCTTTAATTATCATCATCCTCATTATTTTTATTGTTAATAATATTAATAACTAGCATTTTTTGCAGCATTTTAAAGTCTGTAAAGTCCTTTTCATGTATTAACTCATTTGATCCTCACTACAACTGGGAGTAATCATCATTTTCATTTTACAGATAAGGAAACTGAGGAGGACAGAGGTTAAGTGCCTTGCCCACATAGCTAGAAAGTGTCTGAGGTCAGATTTGAACTCAGGTCTTCCTGACTCCAGATCCAACATTCTATCCTCTGTACTACCCAGCTGGCAACCTTAGACAAGTCATCTGCCTTCCCTGAGTCTCAGTTTCCTTATCTCTAAAATAAGAAAGTTGACCTAACAAGCTACCAAATTTCCTTCTAGCTCAAGGTGGATGACCTTTTTTCCTGACTTTATTCTCTCTGACTTCTTTGTAGCATCTGACTCTATCCAGCACTCTCTTCCCAGTGTTTCTATGACATTGTACTCCCCTGATCTTTGATGATGACACATTGGAATAGAGGACAGAGAGGAAAGAGCTGGGGCTTCCATTTACTCACTTCTCAAATGAGGGGACTGGACCAGATCACATCTAAGATCCTTTCTAGGTCTGATTTGACATCTTGCTTCTTGGCTTTTTCACTGGCTGCCCCACCCCCAATCCCTAGAATTTTACCCCTCCTCATTTTGCCTCCTGGCTTCCTTCAAATCCCAGACAAAATCCCACCTTTCTCCATAGGAGTAATCTGAAGCTTGACTACATTACGTTTAGGTATGAGTGGGTGGTAAGGAAGTTAAGGAAGTCATTTTAAATGCTTCTTTCCAGAAGACTGGCAATGTTGGGGAGGGGGGAGAAACAGAGACAGAGACAGACAGAGAGACAGAGAGAGAAAGACAAGAGAGACAGAGACACACAGAGACACAGAGAGAGACAGAGAGACAGACAGATTCAGAGCGAGAGAGTATCTCAAGGGATTTCAGGAGTATCAGTGTCAAGTGAAAGTCTTTGTTTTTAGAGTTCATTTCTGCCTATTTAGAGACCAAGGGGAAGGAGCCAAATGCAGGTTCTGGGTGAGAACTGTAACAATGAATAGCCAATCCGACTGCATTTGTGCCATGCTGGTCATAGCTGGGCTGGACAGTGTGCATTTTCAGAGGATAAAAGGCAGTTTAAACAAGGAATGCAGCAAGCAGTGCTATTACTCTGTCAAAATGTGTAACACCATGAGTGAGGACCCATTTAGCATTTGTAAAAAGTGCAGGATTGACAGCCATGGGTAGTTTGAGGTCTTCAGTGAATTCTGGAGAGTACTTAGTTTGGGGAATAAACAATTAGAGAGGGGACTTTCCTATTCTCTCTCTCTGTCTCTCTCTTTCCCTTTCTCTCTCTCTCTCTCTCTGTCTCTCTCTCCCTTTCTCTCTCTTTCTGTCTCTCTGTTTCTGTCTCTCTCTGTCTCTGTCTCTCTCTGTCTGTCTGTCTCTCTCTCTCCCTTACCTCCCATCTTGCTTTCTCTTTATCTCTGTGTCTCTCTGTTTCTCTGTCTTTTCTCTCCCTCTGTCTCTCTACATGCCTATTCTGTTCAATATTACTGGGATAGACCATAGATAAACTCAGTATATTCAAAATGGAATGTATTACCATCCCCCAAAACTCTCCCTATTTCCAAATATTCCTGCTTTTGTTGAGGGCACCACCATTTGTCCGCTCTCCCAGGATCCCATCCTCAGAATTAGAGATTTTTGTGCATTTCTGGTGTCCCTTCTAGGGAACTCTAAGGTCTTCTTTAACTCTAAGATTCTGTAGTTCTCAACCTTTCCCTCTCTTTCATTCAGACATACAACTGGTTGCCAGTCTAGGGTGTTCTACCTTCATAACATCTCATTGTATCTTTTCAGTCACCCAGCTACCACCCTAGTTATAGCTCACATCACTTTCTGTCTGGACTATTACAGTAGCCTCCTAACTAGTCTTCCTACCTCTAGTTTCCCCTCCACAATTCATCTACTGCCTAACTTTCTCAAGGTATTGATCTACTTGTGTCACTCCTGCTCAAAAACCTCCAGTGACTCAATCAGTTAACAAGCATTTATTAAACATTTACTATGTGTCCATCACTGTGCTAAGCATTGCGAATACAAAGAAAGGCAAAGAGCTCACGTTCTAATGGGGAAAACATCATGTAAATAACAAGACACATAAATGATACATCCAAAGTAGGTGGCCCCCTGAGTCCAATCCAATCCAGGAAAGATTTATTTATTTTTTCTTTTTTTAAAAAAAATTATCGGGGGCAGAGCCAAGATGGCAGAGTAGAAAGACTCATATACGCTAGCTCTGAACCCACAGCCCATAATTATCTATAAAAAGAACTCCCAACAAATTCTGGAACAGTAGAAGCCACGCAGCAACGGGGTGAAGGAGATTTCCGTTCCAGAGAGCCCTGAAAAACCGATCTCAAAGGTCCTTCATGCACCGGACGGGAGCGGAGCCCAGCCCTGCCCTGGCTGCACCACATGGAGAGGAGCAGATCCGAGTAGGCTTCAGGGATGGAATCTCCAGCGGCCGTGAAGGTCCCTCCACCCACAGATGCACAAGTCAGTGAAAGAGATGTCTGGATGGGCTGAGAGGGGAGCGGGGTGTCTCCATGACTCGGGTCCCCTCGGGAGGCAGCAGCAGAGGCAGTGGGCGGCCAGAGGCTCCCAGAGCAGGTAGCTCCATTATGGAAGGTCTCCGCATAAACTCCTTGAGGGAACGGAACCTGGGAGGTGGCCCTGACCCCACCTGAGCACCAGAACTTAAGCTCCCATTAAATAGCAGCCAGGCCTGCAGCTGAAAGCCCTGAGGCTGGGGAGCAGCATTTGAATCTCAGACCCCAAGCACTAGCTGGGCACATCTAGACTGGGGGTGGAGAGGAATCTCAGAAGTCAAGTAACTGGCTGGGAAAATGCCCAGAAAAGGGAAAAAAAATAAGACCATAGAAGGTTACTTTCTTGGTGACCAGATGATTCCGCCCTTCCTCTCTGACGAGGAAGAACAATGCTTACCATCAGGTGAAGACATAGGAGTCAAGGCCTCTGTATCCCAAACGTCTGAAATAGATATCCAATGGGCTCAGGCCATGGAAGAGCTCAAAAAGGATTTTGAAAATCAAGTTAGACAGGTGGAGGAAAAACTGGGAATAGAAA